>WEKW01000829.1:1726-150291 GCA_013389905.1 Sula dactylatra
AGAGCCAACATTTAAATCGTCTTGCTGAATACATGGAATAATGCGTGCACTAAATTGAATGTTAATGTTGTTTTCTGTGCTTACCAGGAAGCAATGGTTCCAGACACCTGTCTCATTTTCTCCAGACACATCTGGGAAATGGTATGATTTGTTGAATTGTGCTCAGAGGATGATAAAGAAGCCTTTGGTTAAAAGTAAACTTGATGAAGTAAATTAAGTGGTTGTTGTCAAATCAGGTAAGGTTGTTTCTGTTTGTTTGGTGGGGGGGCAGCGTTGTTTGTTAGGTTTTTGGGGTTGCTTTAAAAAAACAAGTAAGCATGTAATTTAAAATTGCTTTCATTTCTGAGAAGGTGAACCTCAACAGCAACAGACAAAATGAGACCACCTTGACCTCCCTATGGGACTGAGAGCTGCTAACTCTGAGTAATTCAGACACTGGAAATTGCTACAGACTCTTACTGTGCATGGCAGAATTCTTGGAAAATCAAATATGTAGGTTTCCTCCAAATAAGAATACATCAGCTAATACCCATATACATGTATATCACTCTGAGGATGCATTTACCTTCTAATATGTTAGCACAGACATTGACCTGCTGGAGAAATACACACAAACTTGCATTACAGCTTGTGGTAGCAGTACTCCTTCAGCAGGTAGTTTCTATAGCCACATACCAGGTTTCTGTGGTGAGAATATGGGAATGATAAAGCATAAAGATCTCTGATGATTGTGGCAGCTCTCCAAAGCAACAGTGACATCCCGTATTCAAGCACAGCTGGTGGCTTTGTGTGTACCAAGAAGGTCTGAGAAGGCTTCTGGGGAGAATAGTTCTTAACACGGGTGTAAGAATAATTCAAGTGCCATCCTGAATAGAAATCAACAAATAATGTGACAAAGAAAAGTATCAGGGTAAACATGGTATTTCTTTCCTCTTTACTGAATAGGTCTGAGTAGATTGTAATCTTGAATGCATCTGTTGCTTGAAATATGAGGTATTTATGCAGAAACAATAAATGTTTGCATTTATAAATTCAGGCTGTGATTTCCACTAATGAAACAAATAGCTAACTTAGAGCTCTCTTAGTCAGAATCACAGGTAGATGAAATAAAATAAAATAGAAACTACAGGAGTTTTTACATATTTCATTTAATATTAATGGCATTTGCAGTAATCAAAGGAGAACCATTTATTTTAAAATGCACCTGACTTTAACTATTCTTCTTCTCCTCCCCTTTCTCTCTGAAGAGAAGACAGCTGTGTAGATATTGAATGGAAATTTCTTTCTGGATTTCTCCACTGCTGATGTTTTATTTATGTAATTTCATTTTTTATATTACATCTTGCTTGAATTCAATAGTTTTACAGGAAGATGTACCCAGTAAACTATTTGGAAATAAAGATTCCAACCAGTTCCAAATCAATCTATATGATGAAAACTGAATATTAACAGAAAGTACTTATTGCCTCTTTGCTAATATAGCACATCTCATCACTGTCATAGATAATTTGAAATAATCTGATGCAGTGTAATAGAAGATGAACATTTCAAGGAGGATCAAGAACATCTTCACAAATTTGGTTCAAATATGTGTAGAATGTGATTCTTACAGTGAGCACTAGTGTTTAATGTAGTCCTCACAAAGTGTCACAGCAGATATTATTAGTCACATTAGGCGTATTAGTTTGGATAAAACTACATTTATTTGATTTGATGGAAAAGTGAAAGGACATTAAATGACATTTTGAAGGTTGAGCCAAACTAAAAGATGCTGCAAACATATAGGACAAAAAGAAATTCCTGGAAGATTGGTGAAATAAACAGAAATCAATAAAAGCAATAGTCTTAAAGCAAGAGGAAGAAAGTTAGAAAGGAGTTACAGCTAAGAAGTCTCAGTACAACAGGCTATAGGAAGTATCATGTGCAGTAATGGGCCATGGTGGTTGGCAGGCTGACTATTTGGCTAAAAAGATAGTTTTGCAGTTTCTTCTGAGTTTGACTTCAGCCTGCTGTGGAGTGTAGGACTGCCTGTCAAAGATACATGGTTTCAGAAAAGAATCAAAAGACACAGCTGAAGAAAAGGAATGGGCAGAAGGGGTTTCCAGAGCCAGCTGGCCAAGCTTAGTTAAAAACCCACAGAATATTTAGTGTTACATAGTCACAGAAATAGATACTGTTGTAAGCCTATGGTTGCAGTCACTGGCAATAGATAGGAGCTTATTTTATGTGAAAGAGGCTATTTTGATCCATGTTTGAGTTTTAAAATCCATGTGGGAATGAAGAAATGAAGATGGAGATGCAAAAAGTTCCTGATGGCTTTACTGGATGCTCACATTTCCTTTCTCATACAAAAGAATAGTATACCAAAAAATTCCCAGAAACCACTCAAACCAGCTGACTCACTTTACATTCATACCCCTCTCATTAAGAACTGCGGGGGTTTTTTTGAGTCCAGGAGAGGATTAAGCTGACATTAAATACATGATGAAAGTTTAATTTGCATGCAGCCTCAGACAGACGCCCCGATTCACTCTCTGTCCAGCACCTCCTCTCTCCCAGCTAAAAAAGCATATGTTGGGGTTTTTTGAGAACCTCTATCTGTCCTGCAGGCATTGCCCTGTACTAGAGCCTCATTTCTCCTGCAGCACTACAGTCAGGGGATGGTGTACAACATGCACAATCCAGGAATGGTACCAATGAACTGTTGACTCAGTAGGAAATGAGTAACTTGTGCAGTTTGTTCTCAGGATGGTTGTATCTGGTCTCCATACTCAGGCGGTGGCAGGGGCCTGCAGGGGTGGGATCTGTGGGGAGAGGCCGGGGCTGCCCGGCTATGAATCAGCTATGTGTTAAGTCAGCTTCTTTCTGTAGATGATCTGCAGTGCATTCCATTTAACTTCATATACTTTTGGCAAATGTGTTTCTTAGTATCTGATTAAGGAGAAGTGGGATGAAGGAAGAACCTTGTTCCTTAGTTTCCTCTTGGCAAGTTCCATACCTAGTAATGCCTCCTGCCAGGGCCAGTCATGTTTTTCAAACTCTATGGCTTTGACCTAAATGTTGAACAATGTGAGTGACTTAGAGTATATTTGCATTTGTGCAGGGAAAGGGGAGAAAAATGTATGGTACTGCATTGAGTGTCCGTGCCCAGGTGTTGGCAATGGTGGGGCTGCAGGGTGGGCTCTGTGGGGAGAGGCCGGGGCTGCCCCGTGCCGGACACAGCCGGCTCCAACGGCCCCACGGCAGGACACGGCTGAGCCCCTCAGCCAGGCTGGGGGCGCCGGCGGGAAAACAGGTTGCAGAAAGGGCCAAAGGCGGCCCAGGCAGGGGAGGAGGAAGCCAAGGAGGGAGCAGCAGCAGAGGGACCCCCAGGCCGCAGCAGCAGCAGCAGGAGGAGGAGGAGGAGGGGCAGGAGGGGCTGCAGGCGCGGAGCAGGGATCCCCTGCAGCCCTGCAGAGACCCCGCTGGAGCAGAGCCCCAGCCTGCAGCCCGGGGAGGGCCCCACGCCGCAGCCGGGGGATATTTCCTGCAGGAGCTGCGGCCGTGGAGAGCCCCGGCGGGAGCAGGGTGTCCCTGAAGGACTGCAGCCCGGGGAAGGGCCCACGCTGGAGCAGGGAGACGTGTGAGGAGGGAGGAGCGGCCGAGAGGGGCTGGGAGGGACTGACCGCAGCCCCATCCCCACCCCTGCGCCCCTCGGGGAGGGAGAGGAGTCGGGAGGGAAGGGGTGAGGGTGGGCATGGGGAAAGGGGGAGTAGAGGAAGGTGTCACTTTGATGTTTGCCTTTTCTTCTCACTACCCAAATTTGTTTTAAATGGCAATGAATTAAATTAATTTTCCCCAAGCTGACTCTGTTTTGCCCATGGTGGCAACTGGCAAGTGATCTCCCTCTCTTCATCTTAACTCATGAGCTTTTTCATCCTGTTTTCTCCCCTGTCCTGCTGAGGAGGGGAAGCGAGTGAGTGGCTGGGTGGGCATCTGGCAGCTGGCCAAGGTCAACCACCACAACAGTTAATGAAAGCTAAAAGGTTTAAGAAATAGGCAGACATGCTGTTGGCACCTGCAAATTTGGTAGTTATCCTGTTTGCATTAATCACGTAGAACACCTGTGATTTGATTCTTTTGGATGCTGTCACCACCCACTCTTCCTCTACTTTTTGGTAATAATTGACAGACCTCAAATATTTTAGTTGAGATGTAAAAATTCTTGTGGGACTGAAAAAACCTAGCCAAAATGACACTGTAAAGAAACAAATGCACTCAGGTGTTCCTCTGTAGATTCCCATCTTGATTTTATTCCCTTGCAGATGTGGAAGCCAACTTTGAAGAGTAGCATTTTTATGAAGTAGGCTGTTGAATAATATATTTCACAGCGGGGAAAAAAAAAACAAGTAAATAAGCAGTCACTCTGGGGTAAGCTTTCAATGAACTCATTCTTGTTTAAATGGTCTCCATTTCAATCTCTGTTCTTCTGTAACTATTTAAGGGCAGAACAAAAACAAAAAGAAAAACAAACAAACACCAACCCACAACGACCCCACCAAACCCAGAAAATGCAGAGGTGAAGGAAGAACTAAAGTGCAGATAATGAAATTCAATCTATATGAATCATAGAATCACTTAGGTTGGAAAAGACCTCTAAGATCAAGTCCAGCTGTTAACCTAACACTGCCAAGTCCACGATTAAACCAAATCTCTAAGTGCCATGTCTACACATCTTTTAAACGCCTCCAGGGATCATGACTAAACCACTTCCCTGGGCAGCCTGTTCCAATGCTTGATAACCATTTCAGTGAAGACATTTTTCCTAATATTCAATCTAAACCTCCCCTGGCACAACTTGAGGACATTTCCTCTCGTCCTATCGCTTGTCACTTGGGAGAAGAGACCAACACCCACCTCATTACAACCTCCTTTCAGGTAGCTGTAGAGAGTGATAAGGTCTCCCCTCAGCCTCCATCTCCCCAGGCTAAACAATCCCAGATCCCTCAGCCGCTCCTCACAAGACTTGTGCTCTAGACCCTTCAACAGCTTTGTTGCCCTTCTCTGGACACACTCCAGCAACTCAATGTGCTTCTTGTCCTGAGGGGCTCAAAACTGAACTGCATTAAAGGTGCAGCCTCACCAGTGCCGAGTACAGGGGCACAATCACTGCCCTACTCCTGCTGGCCACACTATTGCTGATACAAACCAAGATGCTGTTGGCCTTCTTGCCCACCTGGGCACACTGCTGGCTCATGTTCAGCTGGCTGTCAGCCAGCACCCCCAGGTCCTTTTCTGCCAGGCAGCTTTCCAGCCTCTCCTCCCAAGCCTGTGGCATTGCCTGGGGTTGTTGTGACCCAAGTGCAGCACCTGGCACTTGGCCTTGTTAAACCTCATACAAATTGGCCTCGGCCCATCAATCCACTCTGTCCAGATCCCTCTGTAGAGCCTTCCTACCCTCAAGCAGATCGACACTCCCACTTAATTTGGTGTCATCTGCAAACTGACTAAGGGAGCACTCAATCCCCTCATCCAGATCGTTGATAAAGATATTAAACTGAACTGGTCCCAATACTGAGCCCTGGGGAACACCACTTGTGATCAGCCACCAACTGGCTTTAACTCCATTCACCACAGGGCTTTGGGCCTGGCCATCTAGCCAGTTTTTTACCCAGCAAAGGGTACGCCTGTCCCTGCAGTGAACAGCCTGTTTCTGCAGGAGAATGCTGTGGGAAATCCTGTCAAAGGCTTTACTAAATTCCAGGTAGACCTCATCCACAACCTTTCCCTCATCCACTAAGTGGGTCTTCCTGTCAGAGAAGAAGATCAGGTGAGTGAAGGAGGGCCTGCCTTTCATAAACCCATGCTGACTGGGCCTGATCACCTGGTTGTCCTGTACATGCTGCATGATGGCACTCAAGATGAACAGCTCCATAACCTTCTTTGGCCCTGAGGTCAATGCTGTAGTTCCCCAGATCCTCCTTCCAGCCCTTCTTATAGATGGGTGTCACATTTGCTAACTTCCAGTCAACTGGGACCTCCCCGGTTAGCCAGCACTCCTGATAAAGGATTGAAAGTGGCTTGGTGAGCACGTTTGCCAGCTCTCTCAGTACCCTTGTGTGGATTCCATCCGTATATCTAAGTGGTGTATCAGGCCACTAACCATTTCCGCTTGGATTATGGGGGCTGCATTCTGCTCCCTGTCCCTGCCTTCCAGCTCTGGCTGTGTACTCAGAGAACAACTGGTCTTACCATTAAATACTGAGGCAAAGAAGGCATTATATACCTCCGCCGTTCCCTCATCCTTGGTCACTGTTTCCCCCCACATGCAATAAAGGATGGAGATTCTCCTTAGCTCTCTCTTGCTAATGTATTTATAGAAACATTTTTTATTGTCTTTTATGGCAGTAGCCAGGTTAAGTTCCAGCTGGGCTTTGGCCCTTCTAATTTTCTCCCTGCATAAACTCACGACATCCTTGTAGTCCTCCTGACTTGCCAGCCCCTTCTTCCAAAGGTCATAAACTCTCCTTTTTTTCCTGAGTTCCATCTAAAGCTCTCTGTTCAGCCAGGTCAGTTGTTCCCACTGGCTTGTCTTTCAGTACATGGGGAGGGCCTCCTCCTGCGCCTTTAAGGTTCAGTTTATTACAGATTAGAGCTAGATTCTGTCATTTCACCCATTATAACATCCATCAGAAATCACAGAAAGGAGATTGTTAAATCCTGAGCTAATATCTTAAGTGACGTTATGAAGGCTCCACTGGCATAATAAAAGAAAAAAAACAAGCAGAATTTAAAGAGGTCTCCTGTATTAGTAAAATGGTTGGATAACTCGATTCAATAGCTATGTACCCTCTCTAATATTAATCATTAATATTGTTCTTTATTATGTTTTTTTTTCCCTATGATTATTATTACATTTGCAGTTTAGGTACAAACCACAGCAACCATCTACCAAATTTCATTAAAAAAGGAATTAATGTCTTCTTAATGTGTCTCCAGTGCTGATAACTTTGTCTGTAATAGCTGTCTAGGCTCTTCTTCTAGTAAACACAGACTGAAAAAATGGAATTAATGGCATTTCAGGTGTGTTTCATCACAGGAAATGCAAGTAATACATGCTTTATGATGAGGAAATTGTGCAGTGAACTTCCTTGCTTAATTTGACAAGCTCTCTGATTGACTAAAGGGGCTTGGAGTGACATACTCAAACATATATTGTACTGAGATATTGAATGTCATCTTCTCATGGTCAGCTGTGAGTTTCAAGTATACCTTTTGCAAAGTTTTCGGACGGGTAAACAACTGCTTTACATGTAGTTGGTAGTTGTTTCCTTTTCTTTGCAGGGTAGCTGTACAGGCATCAGGTGGTTTCAGTTCTCCAAACTGTGCCTTTTCCAAATAAAATGTCTTGATTAAAGAAGTTTTTCACAGTGTTAAAGTTCCACAAGTGACCTTCTGTGTCTAGGTAAAGGGTAACTGAGCTCCCTTGTGTTAGCCTTCAAAGCTAAAAAAGAAATGTGAGAATAAAACTAAAAAAGTTTACTGCAAAAATCAGTAAGTTTTTCTTCAGATTCTTCCTCCTTCAATCTAAGTATTAAAGAATCAGAGAGAGCTTGTTTTCTCTTCTAAGCTGTATTATTAACCTACCAGCTAAAAAAATCTTTTTCTTAGTATAAGAAGCCTGTGTATCTTCAATGGATAAAGAACTGGGGAAACACATTGGCTCCCTAAGTCATGCTTGCCTGAAATTTTGAAGTACAAACCCTCTGTTTTCACCTCTGCCTGTTCTGTGTCTATTCAGGAAGGAATTTTCCACATTGCAGCACTATATAAGCACTGATGTGGCCAAGAAAGACAATAAGCAAAGGAAGCAGGTAAAAGCTTCTTTTTCTCTCATTCAGTTTTTAGCACCTCCCTGTAAGATGGCTATGAGTAAATAATCTGAGTTTGGAAAAACAAGTGAGTGAGTCATATGTGGATATATGAAGATTTTCTTTCAGAAAATTCATGAAGAAACTATATATTCCCAATTCATTATGGCAGTTCTTTTTGTATCCTGGAGACAACAATGACTTTTCCTTTCACTACAAAAAAATCTCTGCTAAAGATACCTAAATCTTTCCAGGTTTCAGCTTCTCATGCTCAAATTTTGTTATGAATTGTCCATTATTGACCATTTTTCCTAACTTTTATCTCATCATCCTCTTGGTTTTGCAACAGGTTCCATTTGTCAGCTCACAGCATTGCAAAGTTCAGATAATACAGATCTTCTCTGAGTGCATAACATGGAATATTTCTTTTAAAGATATAATTTTTATTATACACTCCAGGTTTTTTTGGTAATAGAATTTCTCTTTCCATCAACTTAAAGCAGTAAAGTTTTATCTTATGGTCAAATGATATAAACCTGTTTTCTTTGTCCTGCAATGTCATCAGCATTGGACCCTCCTTTGAGTAAGTATTCTCTTATATAATAAAGAAATCTTGGAAGAACAATGGGCTCATTTTTTTCTCCTCAAAAGTAATCTGGAATGAATTAAATTAAGAGATCTCTCTTGTGTTTACAAACAAGTGTATGTTCGATTCTCTTACTTAAATTGAGAATTTTCTTTAAAGTTAAATCCATTTGAATATCTTGTATATGCCCTTTCTGTGTTCTTCTTTATAACCATTAGTTCCTCTTCTCAGCACTCCAAATTAGCTCTTTTACATTAAAGAACTGGGCGCCCTTCTCCTAATTCAGCAAAAAGTTGTCTTGTAGAAGACAAGATATTATGTGAGTGTTAGCAAGGCTGTATTCTTCAGGTATTCACAATTTATATTTTGATGGAGGATGCACAAACATAGCTGACTAGCATTCAAAAAGTTTCAGTGGTTTAAGCAACACTCCTGCAATGAGTACCAGCTGTAGAATCTGAACTGTCAGCACTTTAAAATACAGGATCAATAAACAGTAATGTATTAGAGTGAAATCATGAAGACTAGAGTGTCACTAAGCAATAAATTGGACCACAAATACATAACAAGGAATTTGGACTATGTGCAAGGAAAATTGAATATAAGAAACAGTTGCTAGTATATGAATGGAAATGTCAAGATGAAGCAACAGAAAACAAACAACGTAAATGAAGGAGATTTACTGAAGGCAGAGAGCAGACGCAGTCTCTATGCTGTGGTTACACAGTTTTTAAGGAAACAAATCTCAAACATGGCAAAAAGTAACAAAGCAGGCTAGAAATGCAGCTCACAAATCCATTTTTAGTGTATATTCATAATCATATCATCTTAGTTTATTAAAACAAGTGGTTTTCAATAGTCTTCAATTTTGTACCGCTGCAACTCTAAGAGAATGAGTTAGTTTTGTCTGGATCAGTTGTCATGGAAACAATTATTTACTTCCATCTGGATAATCTTTATCATTATGGACCTGAAGCTAGTGGAAAAAGTGAGTGAACTTCCATTATATTCATAATGAAAAAAAAAGAAAAAGACAGAAAAATTGCCTAGGTCCTACTACGCTTACATTAACAAAGCAATTGTGTTTAACCCAAGATTAAAAAAAAATAATGTCAGATTGGCCCTTTATTTTCTGAATTTCTTTTCTGGTGCAGATTCTGCTATCATTAATCTAATTTAGGATTATTTTGATTTGATGACAAGACCTACTTAGCAGTGAGGTTATCCCTGCTTTAATGAAGTATGAGAATCAGAGGTCACCTGAATCCAGACAGCCTAAGGATGCATTTGGTTAAGACACATCACATTTTCTAATAAACAGTGAAGGAGAGATTGGCTAGGAAAATTTATAACTCCTGGAGGGATAGTCTTCAGTAGGAGCCAGAAGCAAAGTTCGTATTTATGCTCTTGAACCATAACTAGAAACCCTGCTGTATAAGAAAACTCCCACAGCTAGCTGGCTATCTCCAGCAGCAGCATTGCATAGGGCACCATTGTGTGAGCTGTAATGCATACTGCTTGCACAGGGAAAAGTCATTTAGTTAGTGGTGCAATGAACACACTTAATCTGGAACTCACTGAGTCATCTCATTAAAAGCTATGTTGTTATTTTTGCAAGTTGACTTCTCACACCAGACCTCCACTTCAAAAAATCAGCATTTTAAATCCTAAAGCAAAACAAATTACATATCACTAGGTAAGCTATTTCACATGTATCTGTTATGGGCTGGTATGTATGGCATTAAGGAAAAGTCAGTGCTGTCTTTATGTCATTATGGAATGATATTGCAAGAGACACTTATTGATTGAGCAGTCTTATGAGGAAATAATTTGATTCAGGGAATTGTTCCTATTAATTTCCATTGTAAGTGAACCATCTGGATCAATGATTGTTTAATTCAACTCTACTCCAGTTGAAATAAGGCTGCTAATTCCCTGTGCTGGTGGGTAAATATGGATTGGTATTTTCCAAAACATAAGGGAAACACAATTTTCATTCATTTAAAAACCAAGCAAATTGAAAGGCTGATAACTGACCAGAATGACAAAACCTATTAGTTATTTGATTATTTCATAAGCAAATGAAGAATTGCCTGAAGATGCTGAACGCAGGTATTCAGTCCAGGCCCTTGCATTGCACAGGCTTGGAGGGACTTCAACCCATCTGCTGGCTTGGATCTGCAAGGCAGAACACAGGAGTGCACTGCTGATTGACCACCAATTCAGCCACAGCATTTCATGTTTTCATTTTATAGGCTGTTCAGCAAACACTAGGAGATAAAATGACATGGAGGTGCTATTCAGGTCCAAAAGACTGAAAATGCACTGCAAAAGGCCTTGAGCTGAAGTGTTCCCTAAAATAAGAGGTATTGAGATAGACCTGTATGCTGGAAAAGTCTTGATATAGAATGAACCATTCGCTGGCACCCTTTGCAACACCAAAAGCCAAGCAAGTGTCTCACTTATATGCCAGAGGTGATCAGGGTCATACTTACAGCATAGTAAATCTTCAAGGGGAGTACAGGCACACATACATTTGTGTTTGACACTGTCTGTAAGGGGGAGCACTGATAGCTCCAAAATACCTAGAGAATCTGTGTAGCAAAGATGAGCACTTGTTTGAGTGGCCACCTCCACAACAATAGGAAGCCAAATTAGTTTAAAATAGCCACCACTTCTTGGAAATGTGTTTGGTTGTAGTATTTCTCAGACATCATAATTTAATTTACAGCTTTTGTCATGTGAGGAGGAAAGAATCTGAGGCTGGAGGCTGGATTATCAGCTGTCTAATACTCACTTGCAAGGTGGTTTAGAGAGGACAATAGAAAGTGAAGACATCATAGCATCTCAAGCGTACCTGAATGCCTACATGATGTTCCAGGCAGGACTGACGTATAATACAGAGCAGAATAATAAAACTTATGCAAAAATGACAAAGTACACAAATTCTTGATGTCTATTGATAGTCCCTGGAAAAGATCATCTTTAGCCTTGCACATGGCTAAAAAGAGGACATATGTCCCTGCTGGCCATTATCTAGTAGGTAGAAATTCAACCTTCTGCAAAACCCACAAAAGCACCAGGTCACTGACTATTAATATTTGTCATCATGGTTTTTCCCTAGTCATTTGCGACAGCCAAGCTTACCTGCTCCAGGTTACAGGTTTTTGGTATATGTTATAAATTCTTCTATATTGTTCTGCTTCTCTCCTTCCACAAGGGAATGGGCAATCAGAAAGAACATAATGCATTTATTACACAATTTCTCGTAACGAGAGTAACTCTATTAATTGAAAGCTTAACTTCCAGTACTTCCAGCCAGGATTATTACTTCTTTTTCCATGTGTATGTGTTTCAATATTTTAAATGTGACTTACTTCATAGCTTCACATAGTTTTGAAAGCCAGTAAAGGGCCAGAAATTGTGTTGCAGCACCATAGTGCTGTTTTCCCTTTCATAATTGCTTTATCTTCTATGAAATCAACACAATGGGAAAATTTTCTATAATTCACCATAGTTATGGGATTCCTATGAAGTAATATAGTACTTCACAAACAACGATTGTCTTGGGAGATTTTCTTCATCAAGGAGAATGGTGACAAAAGCATCTGATCCATTAATTTTGTAAGACATTTAAGATGACAAAGATCTAGATTCTAATTAGTTTCATCTATAAGAAATTTTTTATGTGGGTTTTGTTTATTGGGGGGAAGGGACTGAAAAATGCTTTGCCAAACACACTTGACTTTGCTGAAACAGCACTGTCCATCAAACCCACCTAGAAACACACTCTCCTTATAAATGTGATACTACTTATAGTGGCTTTTGCTGTGTTAAAATTAAATGTGCTCAAGGAACAAGTCATATATTTTTATGACCTGTAACAGAATTCACTACATATCCTGAGCTGTAAAGCAAAGTTTTGGTTTTGAACGGCTGAACAGCAGCAGATTGGGTGTAGATGATGTAGACTAGATTTTAAATGAAAATAGCAGTCTTGACACAGAGCTCATAATGGGAAATAATATGGCCCCTGTTAGAGATGCATAAGCTTTTTATAATTTAAAGTGCAGCTTCCCATTTCAGACAATGGGGATATACAAGTGTTACCATTTGCAAATGCTCAAGTGTGGGTAGAAGTGAGCAAGAGGGGCCTGCTGTTGCTGACATTGCTGGATCATCTAGGATCCTGCATCATCTGAATGCAAGCTTTGTTTCCCAGCAGTGCTCAGGACCCACAGGGTTATCTCATGCTTGCGTGCTACTCCCGGAGTTCTCTGAATTAAAACTGAAAAGTCTGGGTGTAACCTCCAAATCTCATTTAGAAAGACTTTGGGATGTTTCTCCTGGCAGTAACAAAATGGGCATTGCTGAACTAGACAATCAAAAATCTATCAGTTCCTGAAGTGTGATTGTTGGCTTTGCTAAAACAGTTTCGGTGCTTCAGAAACTAGATAGGGACAGTGGGATACTATACTATCTAAATGGTTATCAACTTGGCATAAAAAATTTGCTTCGCTGAGAATTGTAATGAAAAAGCCTATTTATTTCCTAGATTCAGATTTCAGATTCACTAGACATTACTGGTATTAAAATTACCAGAAATGTCATACTGAATTGCAGTTGGATTGCATTGCTCTGATATCTTGTTTCCAACTGCACAAGGTTGGGGAATAAGAAACTTGCAGTAGGTAAATGTATGCCATAGTAACCTCAAGATCAGAATACCATTCAAAGATTAGCTCAAAGCTGGAAGGAAGAGATTTACACCCTTCTCAGTCTTTGCTGTAATTGTAATGACTGATGATTTTTACAAGCAGAATTGTTACCAGTCCTTTTCTAAATCCTCTTCACATCCAGGCTGCAATTGCTTCCTGAAGCAAAGGGTTCTATCAGATAATTACAGTAGGAAAGTGCACTTATCTCCCCTTTGCAATTTTCAGTTCATCACATTTCAACTACATTTAACATCCTCACATTCATTTGCTATGAAACAGTGGGAACAGAATTTCTTGTCTGACCTTTTCCAGATTATTCAATACATGTACATTTTTTCTTATGACTTTATTTATTTATTTCTCTTCCATACTAAACAATCCTGTTGTTTTTACTTCTTCTAAAGTTTGATAGTTATTCTAGGTTATGGGACCCCTGCTGGCACTTCTCAGGTCCTCTAGCTGTGCTACAATACCGTCTTTAAGATGAGAAGACGAACAACATACTCCATTCAGGATGAGGTCACTCATTATGTAAAGAAGTTATAATATTCTCATTCTCTGTTTTCATTTGTACCTTTCATTTTATTTTTTTTACCTGAGATTGAAAGTAAAACAAGGATCTCTACTGAATTTTCATGTCAGTTTAGTATATAACTAGCTCAATTTTATTCCTATAGTATGCACTACTTTGCATTTATCAACAGTTGGTTGCATTCAACATTTTCTTGATTGCTAAAGCAACTTATTTGGATTTATCTAAAGTTTCTTTCAATAATTTCTGGATTTGACTAACCTATCAATTTTGTGTCATCTATGAGGCATTCTGTGTTCTTACCACATAATTCTAAATTAAAGGTTTTCATAACACTTAATGTAAAGTGGAAGTCCTAATGTTTACATTTAGTTAGATTATCACTACATTAAAATAAGATTCATCACTTGTGCAATTGCAGTGATGCAGTTAGCATTTTACCTAGGATGCTTCTAGCCCAGCTGTAATGTTACATATGTTTGTACATAAAACTGAAGATGTTAGTAATTGACTTGAATCCTGATTCAGGATGCCATTTGAAGTGAATGGCTTCTGAACATTTTAAAATGCCTTGTTGAATAAAGACCAAAAGATTAAAAATTGCTTTGAGTTGTTTATCCCATGCGGTACTTTCCTGGTCCCAAATACAGACTGCCATGTTTTCTTAAACATGAAAAATGGTGCTACTGGGTCAGACAGTGACAATTACATATACCAGGAACAAAAGACAACCAACAATTTTTCCTTTCCTTTTCAGATGGCAGACAAAAGAAATGTAAGAAATTTAATGAATATCTGAGAGCAAAAAAATGAAGCTTCTGTCCTCCACTGAAATCTTTGACAGGATTAGTGCAACAGGTTTTGCTCTGTGTATAAATTGTTCAAGTATCTTGAGTGTTATTGTTTTGCACTTGTGTACAGTTCCTCAAAAAGATGAGGCAAGTGTAGTGGAATTAATGTTTTATAAAAGAGCAGCTTTTAAACTTGGGATTGGGAAGCACTTGGAGATTATTTATTGCAAATCAGCATCATAAAACCAGTACTTCACAAGGAAAGCACATCATTCAACGTAATTATGAGCAACAAGTGGATGTTGGTTAATGTGCTGTGTAGTTTTTGAGTCTTATGATGCAAATTGGAGACCTGCAGTATTCAGGTAGAACAGCTTTATTAATAAAGACTTAACATTAAATAATTTTCAGCCTCTAGAGTGGTCATATTTCAGAATTGAGATGCTCAGACTTGCTCAGGATAGGCTTTTGTCTACCACAAAGATTTTTTCATCACATGCAATTAATTAATTGTGTCTTAGGGGATTTGCAGACTCCAAGCCTGGAAATCTTTGCAATGAGGTACAAAATTCTCATGACGTGGCAGCTGCAATACAAAGGATAGTCCTGAACTTCAGCCCAAAGCCAACACAAGTCCTTAGTTTAGCAAAACTTCTGGCTGTTGGATTTCGACACAAACATCAGAAAGCATGCGAGGCATGTGTGTTATGCAAAGAACATTTTCTTTCAGTGTGCATCCCCCCACTTTCCTACAGTTCCTATTAGTTTTGTTTTTCAAACAATGACAATTTCTCCCTTACCTACAGGTACCTGGGGACTGGCACCAGCTGTCTATTTCAAGATGCCCAGAGGGAGACAAAACAAGTGGTAGCTCTCCTGCCTCTGTGACTTTCTCAAGGAGCAGATCCAGCTGGTGCTTGGCACATCCCTGCCTCCTCCCAGTCTGTTCCTTCTCAAATGTCCTGTTTTCACCAAGGTCAAGAGCACTAGGACAAAACAGGAGCTACCTCTGCTGGAAATCTTCCTTAAATGTAAGTGCCACTTCTAGGACCTTTCTGCTTCTTAGACAGGGAAGAGACAGCAAAGGCAAAGAATGTGCCCCCTCCTAACAACTGAAGATCCAAGTACCTTGACATAGTCAAGGTTACAGAAACTATTCCAGTACTTGGGATAGTTGGGTGCCTAACCTGGACTTCAGACATTCATCTGAGGGAGAGTGGGAGTTTCACTTCTTTAAGCACAGTGAAGCAAGCACTTCACTGCAGAGAAGAGGTGGAATCCACCTGAACAAGAAAGGGAATCACATCCTAATGACTGATATTACCCCACTGATGGGGCTTTAAACAAGTTTCACAGGGGAGTGGGACTGCAGCCCACAGGCAGGAGAAGACACTTACTAAATTTCTGAGGCAATAACAGAGAGGAAAGATGCTGCTGGAGGAAGACCATCAGGCTATGGATTTCTCTGACCACAGAGTGCACTTCCCACAACTTACACTTCCTGGCACAATCCAAAGAATCTGTACCCATAGTCCTGTTGTTGGTTGCATTTCTGGCTACACAAACACGTATGTTGGGCCTTCCTCTGGCTCTCTTTTTCATTATCATCTGCCCCAAATGCTTATCCTCATTATTTTAAGATGATAAAGAGGAGAGAGCACCTCACTTGTTTGAACACAGAGAGGTCTGAAATGGTTCTCCCTGAATGACAAAGCCCCCATAACACTTGTAAGAAAAGTACAAATCTTTTCGCTAGATAAAATTTTGATGTAGACATTCAACAGCATCCTGAGGCCTAAGCTTCTCTTTGCTGCCATTTCCTTGGAGCCTTCATCACTCAGTCTCTGTCTCTCAGCTTGGACTCTCTGAGCACTTTTAACCCTATTTTAGGAAATCCACTGGCAGACACAGCTGTTGTGGGTATTAGAACTGTCTGTTGATCTCTGGAAGAAGAATTATAAATGCTTGCATGCCCTTGCAGTATTACGACTGTGATTTACGCAACTAACCTCTCTACAACATGCAAAAAACCTAACACCAAATGCTGCTAACAGAATGAAGCAGATCACCTTTCCATCTCTCAATCCATCCCATGTTTAAAGACAAGCTGTTGCAATCTAATACTCCTGCAGTCGAAACCACCAGTGACTGAACACACACACAAGGGAAAAAACAGTTTAATACATGTTCTATACAATGCATAGGTTGTGGGCTGGTGGGATGTGGATTGGTTGTCATTTGGCAATAACGGCCAATAACATTTAAATCTAGATTACTTTTAAAATATGAAATACTAAATAAATCTTAAGGTTTATTCTTTGGGAAGCTGTGATGGGAGTCATCAGATTAAATATGGATCTCTAACACTAGGCATCTAAATCAACACAGGCTCCCTTGATAGAAGCAAAGATCTATTTGTCTAGTCCTGAAGTAGGATTTGGTCATTTGATTCATATCCACTGCTAATCTATTGACTAGAGTGAGATCCCAACATCTTAAGGTAAGTGAGGAAAAATGCACATTGGTATTCTGCACTTGTAACAGAACACACCCATTTCAGCATTTCTGG
The DNA here is from genome assembly GCA_013389905.1 of Sula dactylatra. Lineage (NCBI taxonomy): Eukaryota > Metazoa > Chordata > Aves > Suliformes > Sulidae > Sula > Sula dactylatra. The sequence continues at coordinate 18,773 of WEKW01000829.1, forward strand.
AGAACTTCCAGAGGAAATCTCAAATATTTATAAAATTACATGTATCGTTTCGGGTAGCTGCAACTTCTCTAAAAAAGCATTTAATGCAGTAACACAGGAAGAATTAACTAAGCTGGAAAGGATGGGGATCTAAATGTTAGATCTCTTAAGAACTTAAAGTAACGTGACAATGAATCATGCTGAAGCATGAGGCTAAAGGGAGTCTGAACACAACATCAACACCATTGTGGAGTACCTCGACAATATCTTAATTTATAATTTGGTAAACAGAAGAGAACAGGTAATGAAATTTGCTGAGGAGGTCAAGCTGAGAGACATTGCCAACACAGAGAAGTTGTGAATTTTATAAAATGAGATATCTAGAGTAATAGCGCAATAGAAACTGGATCAAGTTCAAGAGTAACAAATGCAAGATCAGGTAACTGAGGACTATTAAATCTGCACCTATGAGCTAAACAAGGTTCGCTGAAAATTCATAGAATCATGGAATCATAGAAACATTAAGTTTGGAAACGACCTCTAAGATCATCAATTCCAACCATCAACCTAACCTCCCAAACCATGTCCCAAAGTGCTACATCTACATGATTTTTGAACACCTCCAGGGATGGTGAGTCCACCACCTCTCTGGGCAGCCTGTTCTAGTGCCTCATGACTCTTTCAGTGAAGATATTTTCCCTAATATTCAATCTAAACCTCCCCTGGCACAACTTGAGGACATTTCCTCTTGTCCTATCGCTTGTCACTTGGGAGAAGAGACCAACACCCACCTCACTACAACCTTTTTTCAGGTAGTTGTAGAGAGTGATAAGGTCTCCCCTCAGCCTCCTTTTCCCCAGGCTAAACAACCCCAGATTCCTCAGAAGACTTGTGCTCTAGACCCTTCAACAGCTTTGTTGCCCTTCTCTGGACATGCTCCAGCAACTCAATGTGCTTCTTGTCCTGAGGGGCCCAAAACTGAACAAAACATTAAAGGTGCAGCCTCACCAGTGCTGAGTACAGGGACACGATCACTGCCGTACTCCTGCTGGCCACACTATTCCTGATACAAGCCAAGATGCTGTTGGCCTTCTTGCCCACCTGGGCACACTGCTGGCTCATGTTCAGCTGGCTGTCAGCCAGCACCCCCAGGTCCTTTTCTGCCAGGCAGCTTTCCAGCCTCTCCTCCCAAACCTGTGGCATTGCATGGGGTTGTTGTGAGCCAAGTGCAGCACCTGGCACTTGGCCTTGTTAAACCTCATACAGTTGACCTTGGTCCACTGATCCAGCCTGTCCAGATCCCTCTGTAGAGCCTTCCTACCCTCAAGCAGATCGACACTCCCACTTAATTTGGTGTCATCTGCAAACTTATTGAAGGCACACTCAATCCCCTCATTACCAAGGAGAAAAAAACCAAAACACATTCAAATCTATTTTGTAGCAGCAGACTCAACATGACAATGTTTGACATTTTGTCTAGTATCTAGATCTCTAAAATCCATGTTTCATGTCACACATTTTAGAGCATACCATACTATGAATCCAAGGAAGCCTTCAAGTTTTTGTCTTAGAGATTGTTAGAGAGTAGACCTACTAAACATTCAGATCACACTCAGCTAGGTCTATCAGTCAAACAAAAGGGCAGAGAAAGGACATGCTTTAGCTGGAGCTTATAAAAGACTTATGGCTTTCAGTAAGATTCCCCAAAGTTGTTTTCTGCGGCATATTTCAAATATATTCAGAGGTGGATCTGACCTCCACAGGTTGATGATGCTTCCACTTGGCAGCTGATTGGCTCATCATTTTTACTCTCTTGAGCAGAACGGGGAAGACTGTACTGTTGCCTAGAAAGATTTTTAATCAAGATGTGCCATCATCCATCTTAATTTTTAATATGTTGGATCAGCTCTTGACTTATGAAGAACCATACAGGCAAAAAAAAGTGGTTTCTTCAGAACAGAATAGAGGACACTTCCTTTTCAATCAGGTTGCCTACTAAAAGAAATTCACTTTCAAGCATGACAGGAAACTTCATGTTTAAAAAAATCAGTGGTTTCTTTGCTAGTATCAGCTTTCAAACACATACCAGAAAGGTTTTATGCTTCTCTTCCAGTAACAGTGACCACATTGATTGCCACAGTTGCTCTAAGTAATGCAGTTCTTGGCCAATGCCTATGGGCCTTTCCACCCCACTTCTTATGAGGGGAAGGAAAAGCAGGGAGGGAGGGGGGCAGCAGTAATATGCTAAGAAATAAACAGAAGTGTCAGACTGATGGATACGGTCAACTGAAGAGGAGAGATTTCCACAGGTAAGATCTTGACCCTACTTGAGAAAAGTAAGTGCCAAAATTTATCAGTTCATATTTTGCATAAATTGTAGAATTCTGTTCAAACAAGATAAACAATTTCCCATAAGCATTTTTAAACATCCAACACATGAATGCCCTTAGGATCCTATCACACGCATATTGCCTCCTTCTGAAAATATTCATCACTAAATTTAAAGCAAAATTTGCAGACATGAAGGTTTAAAACAGATTTTAAATTTCACCAAAACATGGTGAAAGTCAGAAATTTTACCATAACTATTTTTTCTGCGATCCATATGCTTTTTAGTATCTGGTAAAGTAGCTGTGGGAAGAGTTTGTCTGACCAAGAGTTGGAGGACTTGTGGAGGGTCACAGGGGCTGAGCCTTCTCTATCCACAGCTTCCACCAACAGCAGAGGGTGAGTAGAGCAAGGGAAGCATTTTTGAATCAGACTCCATGGAGCCACATGCCACCAATGGAAGCTGTTAAAGACAGAAATGCTTTAACACTTTCTTTATGGACTAATAAAGATAAAGCTGTAAATATCTTCCCTGTGGGTATGCCTTTGTAGAATTCATGCATTATTGATGATAGAAAAGATAATTTCTGCATCCTCTTTAGGAACTGGTTTCCTAAATATTTCAGTAAATTAAATATAATATTTCAGAAGAAATCAGCCTTTTATAGCTGTGTTATCTAAAGAAAAGCAGCTGCAGTTGATCAAGCTACAGTACAGAAGAGAAAGGCCAGTCTCTTTCAGTCCACTCCAGTTGTTTTCAATCTGCAGTCTTCACTTCCCTGGAAATCCACTGACTGCTTTTGGGAAGTCCACAAGAGATGAAAAAGAAAACCATGTCCTCAGGCAGTATATACAGCCCCAGTGCCTCCAGAGATGGAAGTTTCCCAACCTCTCTGGCCAGCACTGTTCCAGTGTCTGAGCACTCTCTTTATAAAGATTTTTTTTCCTTATACCTAATGAAAAATGCAATTTCTGTGCATCATCTCTTGTGCATATCACCATGCACCTCCACGAGTATGGCTCCATCTTCAATGTAAAAACCTGCTAGGTAACTGTAGAAAGAAATAAGGTTTCCTCTCAGTCTCAGTTTATTAATAAAAATAAATAAAATGTATTTGAGTAGATGTCAAATCCATAAATGAAGAGAAATTTAAAGATGTGATCACTATTACAATAACAGAAACCTGTGCTTTATGTACTCATTTATTATACCCTTAGTCACTACAACATTTCTTGTGCACTCTGTACCAACAAAGTCAATTCTACTGCATATTCCTACCTGCTGCCCCAGATCCATGCAGTGTGTTGCTTCAGCTCTGATATGTTTTGTAAAAGTGTTCTGCCACCTAAAGGAGATATTTGAGATAATGCCTCCTAAAAACAGTTGTATTGCCATGATGAATTGAGTCTATATGTAGTTTTCCCAATTTTAATTTTATGACAAAAAAGATTCAGTTTTCAAACCCTAAAACTATTTCTCCAAAAACAATTAATCCTTTACTGAATTTCTTTCATTTCAGTAGACTTCATGGCCTCAGCCTCTTAGTATCTCATTTCCCCATTTGTTAAATATAAATGTCCTAGAATTTAAACAGTATTTTAGATTTTAGTCAAGGACTCCTACCTATGTCTTCAGAAATGACTGCCATTTTTTCAAGGCCTCTGGCTCCCACTAAAAATTAACTTATTTCATAACATTTAAAACAAACATCTTCATGCCCTTTGGCATTCTAAAGAATTATTGCTCTATCATTAATTCAGAAACGTAGAATTTCTGAGAGGTTGGCTGAAGGGAAGAGAAAAGGCTAATTCAAAGTACTGTAGACCTTCATATGTAGATATGAAGATGTACAGATAAAGATATAGAAAACTCTTCAGTTCCCCGACATATAGAATAGTTCATTAAACCAACTAATTATAACAGACCTATTATTCATGTTTTCACCTAATGAGCCAAATATGCTTTGCATTATTCAATTACCAGAGCTTCCTTATTCTCAACAGAAAGCAGTGACATCCAAACCAATGTTGGACATGAATATCCTCAAAGCCTAATGTTCAGATACAGCCCTGAAGTATGCAAGTTTTTACTTATCAGGTGAGCACAAATTGTTAAGAGAAAGGATTTGGGAGCAGAAAGAGAGTGGATGGTAACATAAATGATCAACATATTTGTATTATCTAACAGCTTTTCGCAATTATTTTTTTCTCTATCTTTGGTTGAATTCAACAGTAACTCTTACTGAAATACAATGATAAAATAAATGTATGTTTGGGTACACTATGTTACTGTCATTATATGATAATATTTATCAATACAATGCTCATTTCTTATATTTTAGTCAATTTTATACACATTTGCAAAACCTCAAGCCTAAGTGGTTAAAACACTCTCAGAAAGAAATGTTTTTCATTCAAAATGTAACATAAATTACAATTCAGAAGCAAAATTGCATTTAATCATTCCTTTTTTGTTAAACACTGGAGTAGCTATTTAGACTTTTGCACTAGGGCATTAGGCAATTACTTGCACTGAGATCCAATGTTCATGCTTGCAAAGAAAATTAAAGGCTCCCTTAGTTTTATGCATAGTTCAATAATCAGAGTTCTAAATAAATCTGTGAAATAGCAAAGTGATTGCAAGAATATTTAGCTCTGTGTAGCTCATGTTCTTTCTTCCAGAATCAGTCATCAGCAGTCACATCACCCGTGTGAGCCTAAGAAGCATCGCTTTTGCAGTTTTCAGGTTTTGTCTCTATTATCTTCAGTGAGGCAAAATGCTTGCATGTACCCAAGATACTTGTAAGAAAACCAATCCATTCTTGCCCCAAAATTTAAGAAAACAACCTGAGTGGATGTTTAATATTCATAAACATTACAGGCACAGGTAATACATATAATGCCAGGTTTCAGAGTTCCTTCTTCAGCAAATTACTTACTTTGTTTCTTTATTCTCTGATGCATTTTTGCAGTGCAGAGATGAAATTCAGTCTGTATTTTCTGATGATCAAAGCAAAATGTCTACATTAACATTTCGTATTAGTATTTTTCAACATCTCATTTTTCAAAAGCTTATCAACACTTTGTATTAGTAAAACAATCCCATTTCATCTAGACATGGCAAATTTTTTCTTAAAACTGTAATGAAGTTACTCATTAATTCCTTTAATAATCTATGTTTTGTAGATGCTGGCTTCCATTTTTCCTTAAAATCAGGGAAACTATTCCCTGTACCCATATCTCTGTTCATTTCATTTTCGCTGTGTTATCCACTTAATGTGAGGGGAGTGGCTACTTCTTCCTTTTCTCTTTTTTGGCATAGATGTATTTTTTCAAGGAAAACAGAACAAACACTTTGCATAGCTTATTTTTTTTTTTTTACCATCTTCATGCAGTTGCTTTAAGCTTTTTCAATTATGAAGAGGAGTCAGATAGGAACATAAAGTAAAGAAATCAAGATCCTCCTAAAACTGTTTATGTGTCATACCGAGTCCCACCAAGAAAATCAATGAGCCAGAACTACTTTGGGGAGAATGGGAAAGTACTTGGTAACAATATCATCTTCATGAAAGCATCCAAACAGAATTTTTTTGTTTGTTTTGCACACAATTTGTATACAGTTGAGAAATGAACTTCAATTCCGTTCAGGTCAGCTTAATCTTCAGACTTCAGTGTGACATCAGCTGCTATCTGAATGAGATGATAAATAGTTGTAATGCTCAACAAGTGGAAAGGGTCTTTTATAAACTCCAGAGGAAGCGTCAACAAATATGTAATGCAATTGTAATTGATAGGCACAGGTTTCTGGGGCAACCTGGATTCTTTCAGAACATCTTTTAGCTAAAGACTGGAAGATGAGGTATTGCTCCACATTGTCACATCTGCTACTAGAAGCAAGATTTCTACATTTGCTGTTTGCACAGAGAATGGCACAAAGAAGTCCTGACAGGAGCAGTTCATTAGCAGTTGACAGAGTTACAGACTATGACAGTCAGCTATTTATTTCTGATGAGGTCTAAAATCTTTCATAAGAGATTTCTTTGAGAACTGTGGGTTTTTTTTAAATTATGCTTATCAATTTTAATTGTTTGAAACAAAAAACTTTCAATTCGCCTTATTTATATTTGGGATCCTATTTCCATATTAGAGTTAGCATAAAGCTGACTGCCAGGGAACTCTCCCCATCAGTGATGGTAAGTAGACAGCTGTGGATAAACAATGAGAGAATAGGGGAAGCTTCATCACAAACCTGGTGAAAAGAGGAATGGATGAAACCGTGGAACTGTGGAAAATCACCCTGTGAGGTATCAATTAGCACTTTTCTTTTTCTACAGGCCAAACATTGATATCTTTTTTAGACCAAATGCCATACTATCATCTGTAGGAGTTTTGCTTGGGTAAGGGCACCTGGGTTTTACCTGATGATTTTACAGACCCAATTCAGCTTGGGCATGAATGAGCATAATTACTGTTGACATCAATGAGGTGAGACCTAACATAGTGCATGGCTTAATTGGATGATGGGATTTGCATTTCCCATGTATGCAAGCACTGCTCAGTGGCACACAAGTGTGCTTAGAATATTATCAAGCATTAACCTTAGGTTTGTGTGTCTAGTGCCTACAGTGTCTGGAATAAATAGTTGTACAGTCATAACTAAACTAAGAGCCAGCTTGGATGCCGATGTTTTGGGGTTTGTTTTGTTTTTTTTTTTTTTTCTTTCTGATTCCTGCAAGGACAGGAAGAACATTTATCTATTAGGGGTCCTGTACTACAGATAGAACAAGCAGCACTCTGGTCTATGAATATCCTAAGATGTCCAGGAGTATCTTAAAAACTCACAGTCCTCTTCAGTTCTGCCCTAAATGTCTCTGATAACTTGAATTCCTTCAAATCCCAGTAGGAGCCATAGAAAGAAACACAAGAAATTTGGATTGCTCAGCCTTGAAGAGTACAACTTAACTGCATAGATAGAAATATTTTCAAGCCATAGTTGCCAGCTTCACTGGAAGGCACAACTGTCCACTTAACCCATCACAGCAGAGATTGCAAGACTCTGACTATACAAAAAAGACAATGTAAAAATAACTGTGTGCCTTCTAGCAAAAAAATCACTGTGGCAGAAAGAGCACAGCACAGTCAAAGTGATGGATAATTGGTCAGATCACTGCTTTTCTGCTCATTATAAATCAAAGCCAAAAGGAAGCCCTGGCTGGCCATTCTGTGCAGTCCATGGTTATGTTTATTAGGTTTTGTGTCTCCTTTGTGTCGCCTCTATTCCGTTGCATGCAATTTGAGTTATAACACAGCACAGTCCAGGAAGTGCAAGGGCAGCAGCAGAAGAGCCAGGCTCCCAGCTAGGATGAAATCATAAAACATTTCTTTGCAGCAGCTCTTGCTCTGTCTGCCAGCAATTGTGAAGATTGACTGCCCATTCACCTTGTGAGCTACTATTTCACAACTTGGACAAAGCTGTGCACACTGCTATTATGATATTGCATTTTGTCATGCAAGATAGTACATAAAGAAGGACTGATAGTTGTACAGATAGGAAGATCAGCTGGAAGGAAAGACTGATGCACATTGAGCTCTGATTAGGCAGCATAAAATTACAGCCTCTGACAGAACCTCTCTGAGGAGAAACCAGGTATTAGTGGTCCCCTCCACATGACTTTCTGACATGACATGAAGAATGAGATCAGGCAGCCCCAGAAAATTGTTTCCCTTCCAGTCAGTGACTGGTGGAATCTGGAGTTTTCTGTCATGGGCACAGCATTTTAGTGTTACTTGCTAATCACAGCTTTTCTGTGTGTTCCTTGGCATCTAGAACATCACAGATGCCTCTGAGAAATGTGCACATATGAAAGCATGACCCTTGTTGAGCAAGAAACAGGAGGAGAAATGTGGATGTTCTCTTCCAGGTCCCTGGGCTCCTCCTGAGTTTGATGGTTATCAGGCTTATGGCAGAGCCCCTCAGAGCTGAGCCTACTGCAAGCTGCTGGTGAGAGTCCTAGCCCAGAGAACCAAGAGCCATGAAGTAAGTCAATGAAGAGAAGGTTGGGAGTATTTACAAGCATCAGAGTTAAGTGATTTGCCCGTGATCAGGTGGAAAGTTTGGAGCACAGCTGGATGGGATCCAGGACCACTCCATCCTGGTCTGATGTCTCCCAGTGTGACTGTCCTGCCCTGCTGAATGCACCAAGGCAGGATAATATAATAAGGTTATCCTGACTTCTGGGGCTGTCAATGCTGTAATAGTAATAGCAATAGTTACAATGTCATCCCCTGGGACATCCACTCTACTTGTCCATGCAGGAGCTGGGCTATGAACTGGGGATATAAAATTGTGGAAAGAGAAGCCTGCTAATCGCAGAATCATTGTCCTTTGCTGGAGCTCCCTATGTCATTTTATGATAGAAATAGATAGAAACAGTGGACCATTGTCCTGGTAATGCAATCACCCTGAAATTAAAACTCACAGAAACACATTTAATTTCCAGTTTAAATAAGTATTATGGATGCTTTTGTATCTCAGTAGTGCCTAGAAGTGATTAAGTAACCTCATGGGCCCTAAGAAACAGACCTTATTGCACAGGCTGTTGGCAGACTTTTACTGATATTCAGCACCTCTTGATTTCATTCATGATTTAGCATTTGAGAGATGGGTTCATGGGTCCTCAGTGAGGACTTCCAGTTCTTGTACCGCTATTTCAGAACCAAGTTAGGTGCCTACACACAGTCATCTAATCTGAGACAAAAGCAAACAAACGACAGTGACAAAAAGGAGATGTGAAGGGAGAAACATGGGATCTCTTATAATTCTTTTTATGTCTAGGTATCTTTCTGGCCCTATGCTTATTTTTATTTAATGAGAACATGTTCATGCTCCCATAACTCAAATTATGGCAATGCTGTTAAAATATTTCCTTCCTTCTTATAGCAGTCATGTCTGTCATAACCATTCTTCCTCCTCAAGGATGACAGTTACATATTTTGATATCCTTATGATGGTGTTTTCTTAAAAGGTTGCGAACAGACTTCCCATGGAGCATTTCAGAAAGTTTAATTTTCTATTGTCCTCTCTGTGAAGCGAAAAATTCCTGTAAAAACAAATTTTTGCTTGATCATAAAATTCCAGCATCTCTTTAATGCCTTTCAGATCTTTGAGAGACCAGTTCTCTGATGATTTCTCTGTTGTAGATCTGCTTTCAGTTCCTGCTTAGTGTTGATATCATTGTAGTATAAACTGAGCAATGACTGTAATCAAAGTTTCAATGTTTTCACCAGAATACAGCAGGTTGCTATGTGGGTGGCAGCAGGGCAAGGAGAGTCTGCAGGAATGCTTTTTTGGGGATTTATTGTTGTCAGCAAAGATTTAGCCTGGGGACTGTGTGGATGAAAAAAGAAACCGAACACAATAAATTGAAGAGCAAACTGTATTTTCACAAGCTGGTCTCTGTTGGTCATAGAGTATTTCATGCTAAATATCTGCGGTTAACAGATCACTGAGCTCGACAGCACCTGTTATTGTTTCTTCTGTATCCTATTTAAATCCATTGAATGCAAAGCTTGTGGGATCTGTGGAGGCCATTTAACCCTTTCTGCAGGACATCTCTCAATTATAAATATGTTTCTCCTTACATTAGTAAAGTTGAGTTTCATGTCTTTACTGCTTTTGATGTCATTTTAACTCCCACAGACCTATATGAATATATTGTTTTCATAATCCAAAACTGAGCTGTTTGAGATTCACAAGTCACAGAAGTTACAATATTTTGAACAGACTAAGCTTCACTGACAAAATAATACCCAGATACTTCATTTGTTTAACAACATGTGCAACTCTGCAAGTTTAGTTCTTCACCACTAACCTGCTAGAATTCTCCCTGCTAGTTTGAACCTAAGTTTTTAAAAATATATGCAGTACCATGACAGCCTGATACCTTTTAAGTGTTCCATGATGTTGACAGAAATCTCTCAATTCTACATAATGACGAGAACGTGTCCCAGATTTATGACTAATGATAGGGTGTTTACTTTGCTCAGTATCAAGGGCAAAGTTTTCACTCCCTACTTCCAGCCTATTAAAGCAATGCCTACGTTACATGTCAAACATGAAATTAGATCCTCATCTGAGTCCAAGCATGTTCAATGACCATGTTGCACCTCTCAAACTCTGGCTTTCATGGATCCATCTCCACGGATGCCTTGGCACAGGCGTATACATATGCTCAGAGTGCTTTGTACTGCAGGAGGCCAACCTTACTGCACAAGCTGTATAGGCAGTGATTATACTAGTAAATTAGATAGAACTGGGGAATGTTGCTGGTCATGGAATTGTGACAGACTGTACTATGAAGCTGTTTGAACACTCCCTTGTGCAATTTTAGCCTGTGCCTGTTAGCAGTCTCCCAAAAATTCCAGAGCACTCTCTGCAAGTTAGGGTAGACCAGGGACTACTCCCAATATGCAGTGTGCATGGAGCCACTCTGTTCTGGAGGCTAAGAGAGTTTATTAAAACACATGCCAGTTGGCTTCAGTGCCTAGGAATGTTCCTAGGCACGTTCAGCTGTAAGTGAAAACTTTGCTATAGGGTGTCCTCAGTAGACACATTAACTACAAAGAACGTGTATACAGCTCCAGACCTTCTGTGTACTGCTTCAAACTGGGCACCTTAAACAGGGCTCAGATGGACCAGGCTTTCTGTCTTCATTCCCTCTTGTGGAACATGTCCTGGCCAACTCCAAGTTCCCTATGAGTCTTTGCAATGCCTTCCTACAGTCATGAAAGTCATCCCAAAAGGGCTTGGTCACAGAGATCAGTGCAAACAGAACCAGTAAACATCCTGAATTATTAACATTTAACAGGAGGCAACACGGCACGTATAAATAAAGCCAGGAACTAGGCTGGATTTACAACTTCCTAGCCCAGCACCTTAGCATCAAAGTGGATGAAGTCTCAGTGGTAGCAAAACAAACTGAAACCAGAGCAAGAAGTCTCATGGTGACCAGTATCAACGGTCTCAATGTGAGTTACTCAGTGTAAGGTATCTGCCTGTGGCAGATGGAAGAGGAAGCATCTGTGTTGTAACAGGGGCTGGAAAGTTCAACAAGTTGCTACAGTTCACACAAGAGAAAAAAAGCCTTCTTAAGGAAACCAGAAGCAGAAATTTCTGATTCATTCTGGCAATTAAATCTAATTTGTGAATTTGTGCTATTATCAGTTCTTTTTACAAGCCAGTAGATTTCTCAGTTAAACATAGCATCATTTCCCTCTGCTTTACTTATTTTGTCCCTAATTATTTCTAAAGAAAGAAACTGCAACACTTATGAAAATAAAGTTAAAGCATGCATGCAAATGGCCAGAGGTCCATCCTGCAAGGTGAAAGTGTGAGAAATTTTTTACCACTGCAAGCAATGGAAGGGGAAAAGCAGGTGGCCAGCGCCAAACTGCAGTTAAACTAATAAAACAGTAATAGAGAACCTAGGAGCTAAAAGTTATAAAATGAGTATTAGGAACTCCAGTGAGTGAAAAATATCAAAAGCTACTAAAATAAGAGTATTGGCTTACAAGCAGTTACTCGTGAAGGCCAAGATTATCATATAAAGTGTTAATTGACCAAAGCCAGGGCCCAAAGGAAAAGAGTACTGCAGAAGTGGGCTATTCATTTGGGAGGGAAAAAGTGGGGAAAAGCAGAATATAAGGTAGAGCAAGTGACGTGGTCATGGTTGTTTGAGGAGTCCCTGTTGAGCAGTGTGGCATCTGATCCCTGCAGAGGTGAAGGAAAATAAAGTTCTGTTCTGCCCATACCATATTGTCTACCTTGTTTCCTTAGTCAGGGGCACGTAGGGAGCTGTCCTTAACAGACTGAGGGATACCATGCAGAGGATGGAGGATGGAGCAAACATCCCAACATCCAATGTCTGAGCAATCTGCTGGGTGCAAGGACTGGCACAAAGTTACTCAGACATTCTGGGAAGCACTCAGTGCACTGAACAGAACTGAACTGTGGTGCCACTTAATTAGCATTATCAGGGATAAAATTGGCCTGGTTTTAACAGATTGGGTTTTTTTTAAAACAGTTTTGATTTTCTGTGGGAACAAAAACATAGGCAAGGAAAAGTAGGAGATTGTCTATCTAGGCCCAATAAAAGTCAAGGTAAAGCCTAACTGATACATTCTTCCTTCTGTTAAATAAGATTTTAGTTACAGAGTACACACTTCTTGATGCATCAAGAGATGTTCAAGAATAGAAAGTACACAAGTGCACTGAAGTGAAATCTCCAATTTGAGTTGTTTTTCTGCTGCAGGCTATGAGATTTGGAGTTGTGCCATATAATTCAGTGCATAAATACTAAACCTGAAGTATTAGCTCATAGAAACAGAAGCTGGGAAAGACTCAGGCTTTGCAGGTCTGTCTCAGAACAAGTCGTTACCCATGTTATCCTAGGAAGACAACTCCACAAACCAAACACACCACTGTCATCCAAGACTCATACCCATGTTGAGGAAATTCTTTACAGCTTTAGGGTTTTTTTTCTTTCAACAAGGTTAATGTTGGGCCTTTGTCAATTCCACACTCCATCTGAACCAGAGTCATGATTTTCCACTGTCTGCATCTGACACAAAGATTGGTGTTTGGTTTGAGATTAACATAATTGACTTCAGGTACCAGCTTGCAGGTATTTACCTGTGTGCTACTTGAATATGGTCAGTGGAGATGAAGGGTTCAGTGCTAGAGCATAAATTTTCAGTGCCCTTGAGGATGCTGCAGGCTGTCCTGGCTGGCCTCCAGCTCTTACTCCAGCAGAGCACAGATCTCCTATAGATTCAGTGTCATATCTGCCATCTCCTTATGGATGTGCTTGGCAGTTTCAGGCATTCCAGATGTCAGCAGACATATGCCAAGGTAGGTAGACTCTGCACCAAAAGTCTACTTGAATGTGACCTGAGCAGGTTTCTAGATTCCACCAGCTTTATCAACTGTATGTCCCTCAGTTCCTAGACCCTAGATCACAGACAGGCACAAACAGCTCATATTTTTGCCAAACAATAGACACCACGTGACATCTAAAACACTCTCAGATAACTAAGACGTCCACATAGGGATTAGTTCTTTCCTAAGACCTATAGGTGACTCATGCTTTCTTGGAGCTGGGACAGCTTACAGGGTCCCAAAGGACAGAAGCCCAGAGTTCCCAACTGATACAACTCAATTGGACCTTTCTATATGATCACCTACAATGAGATGTTTGAATTGGAACAAAAGATGTGTTGCTCCCAGCTGTATTACAGATCTCCTGTAAGACTTCATCAAAGATTTTTATTTTCTATGTTTTAATTTCCCAATTTATAAGTGGCAATAGGAATCCTTTTTAGACTTAGATGAAGAGGAAGATGAGACAGAATTTAAATCATTAATGTTTAGACAGTTTTATGACATTTTCAGATATTCCATTACCAAAGAGGTAACTGTTACACTTGAGACCTTAAACACAGTTAGCTCTTTTATATCCTGTTTGGAGACTAGTAACAATTCTCACAATTGTCCTCTATTATTGCCCTGACTTGTAGCAATGAAATGTTCTAGCTCCATTCAGGAAAAAAGAAACACAAAGGAAAAATAAAAAGTGAAATGAATGGTGACAACCTCTCATTTATTTCCTGGACAAGAGCAAGAGTGACACCCACCATTTAGATATTTATAAGCATTGATAAAGCTTATAATAATTGAGAAAGCATGATAACCATCACAAGAAAAAGATACTGTCTTGCCATTGGCAGCCTCAACATGTCTCACTGAAATAACTTATCTATATGTACCATAAAGCTCTGAAATACAGTTTCAAGGCCACACTGGATCAGAAACAATCTACCTTGTATAACAATACAAGTTCTGTAGGACCCATTAGCTGGCAAAAATTCTACCCAAAACCAAAACATCAGCTCCAGAACACAGGCTGGCATTAAAGATCAGGCATTTTCTCCTAACATCTTCATGATCATGTGTAGAAACCAGCAATTAATTGTGAAGTGACATATTTTAAATCAGCATCGCCAACACAAAGGAAAAATATATCTTAGATCTACCAGTACTAAGAATAAAATAGAAGTCAAGCATTGTCATGTGAAGATAAATAGTGACAATTTAATGGACTAAAGCAGATAAAACACAAAGATGTTTACAAGAGCTGAGAAGCTTGACATTACGTTTTCAGCATTAATATTTGGTGAAGACATACATAGAATTTGATATTAAGCTAAATGGAAGGATTTCAAAGAAATCTGAATAAATGGCTGAAAACTGTATCCAATTAAGGGGTCCAAACCTGTCTGCAAGAACAGAGAAAGTGTTTGCAGAGTTCAGTAAGGAGTGCAATGGATGTGACATCCAAAATCACATGAGACATATAATGGCATCCTAATCAGAAATGTACTGTAAGTTTGATTGAGACTAATTAATGCAGAATTTTAATAGGAACTTTAGAAGGTGGCAGCACTAGAGTACAGCCAGTCTTTCAGAAAGGAGTCTCCTCTGTGCTGACTGTGGCATGTGTGTGTGCATGTACATGCCTCCAACAAAGGCCGTACCTGAAGAAATGCTAAATCCTCTCGCCCCTCACCCAATGCTACTTAAAGCTGGTGCCTCTCAGGTCCAAGTCCAATATGAATCCTTGCTCTGAATTACTGTAACTGCAGAGAGGCAGATGCTGTTCAGCAGCCATTTGTTACAGTTCAAGTTAAAGTCAGATATTGGTTTTGTCATCACTGTGGCTGCTAATGAAAGGTATTATCCTAAAAGACTAAGGTAAATAAAAGCAGTACAGGAAACACTGGCTTAGGTTTAAGAGCAGGTCAGTGCAGCGTGGTGATACAGACAAAGCAGCAGGTCCTGCCCTTCATCAGAACTAATTATTTCAGGCACAGAGACAGGCAGATTAGATTATACAGCTTCCTGGCCTAAAGGTAGTGCTGGCATGTCTGCATCATTTTGCAATGCACGGAGAAGACATTGCTTCTAGTGACTCCACTCAAAGTAAACTAGCACAAGCAAAAGCATTCACACTATACAATAACAGGAACTCTCATGAAGAGATTAGATTTACAACAAGAGAAAATGGATGGATGAAACAGTGCCTGTCTGTATTTGTGGTGCTGCATCCCATTGCTGTCCCAGCACATCAGCCAGGATCAGTTGAGCTTCAGTTCACCAGCAGCAGCTCTGGGAGCCACAGAATCATAGAATCATTTAGGTTGGAAAAGACCTCCAAGATCATCAAGTCCAACCTAACACTGCCAAGTCCACCACTAAACCAAACCCCTAAGAGCCACATCTACATGCCTTTTAAATACCTCCAGGGATCATGACTAAACCACTTCCCTGAGCAGCCTGTTCCAATGCTTCATAACCCTTTTGGTTTTCCTAATATTCAATCTAAACCTCCCCTGGCACAACTTGAGGACATTTCCTCTCGTCCTATCGCTTGTCACTTGGGAGAAGAGACCAACACCCACCTCATTACAACCTTCTTTCAGGTAGTTGTAGAGAGCGACAAGGTCTCCCCTCAGCCTCCTCCTCCCCAGGCTAAACAATCCCAGATCCCTCAGCCGCTCCTCACAAGACTTGTGCTCTAGACCCTTCAACAGCTTTGTTGCCCTTCTCTGGACACACTCCAGCAACTCAATGTGCTTCTTGTCCTGAGGGGCCCAAAACTGAACAAAACATTAAAGGTGCAGCCTCACCAGTGCTGAGTACAGGGACACGATCACTGCCGTACTCCTGCTGGCCACACTATTCCTGATACAAGCCAAGATGCTGTTGGCCTTCTTGCCCACCTGGGCACACTGCTGGCTCATGTTCAGCTGGCTGTCAGCCAGCACCCCCAGGTCCTTTTCTGCCAGGCAGCTTTCCAGCCTCTCCTCCCAAGCCTGTGGCATTGCCTGGGGTTGTTGTGACCAAGTGCAGCACCTGGTACTTGGCCTTGTTAAACCTCATACAGTTGGCCTCAGCCCATCAATCCACTCTGTCCAGATACCTCTGCAGAGCCTTCCTACCCTCGAGCAGATCGACACTCCCACCCAATTTGGTGTTATCTGCAAACTGACTAAGGGAGCACTCAATCCCCTCATCCAGATCACTGATAAAGATATTAAACTGAACTGGCCCCAATACTGAGCCCTGGGGAACACCAGTTGTGACTGGCTGCCAACGGGATTTAACTCTATTCACCTCAACTCTTTGGGCCCAGCCATCCAGCCCGCTTTTACCCAGTGAAGAGTATTCCCATCTAAGCCATGAGCAGCCAGTTTCTCCAGGAGAATGCTGTGGGAAACAATGTTAGGCCGCAGTAGCACTCAAGCACATTTATGCTACAGTAGTTGTGACTGTGATGTAAAGACAGCTTACTTGGTCTCAAACTTAAGAGCTGACAGTAGAACACTTAAGGATCTATGGACCCCCAGGCAGTGAGGAGCTACAGCATTTACCCAACTTCTTGCATGTATTTTCAGTTTATAATGAAATCTAAACTGCTACAGCCCTCCAGTAGTACCTGACATAATAGCCAAGGACTTCTGTGTATACATATTCCAAAGACTCATGACTTGCAGGACTTGGATCAAAACAAGAAATATACTCCAAGCTAAAAATATTGCAAGCCAAATCCCTTCTAGGAATTAGCACCCTTCAAGAAAGAGCTGAAACAATCTGCTAATTCTCCTGGACATTTATAAACTATTCTTTCCTTCTGTAGTGAGACACACATGGTTTCCTGAAGAAAATCACTACCCATCTGTCTTTAACTATTAGCTGATATAATGGATCTGACAGCAGATGGAATTTGTTCCTAAGAAGTTCTGACCCTTTCCTGAGAAATTAATAAGTCTTTTGTTTACCAAGCAGACTCTATATATAAATAGAATGGCAGTCAGTAAAAAGGAGGTGGTCTCCTGGGAAGAAAAATAGCTGGTTGTGTTCCTGACAGTATGAATACAGTTCAGAGAACAGTACTTTAATTTATTTACTTTAACAATGGGGAAGTATGACCATGGAAAGCTGTTTTCTGAAGTAATGTCTGTCTACCTTGGCCTAACCCATTTGGAAATAAAACTCTAAAATGGACAATGGCCTAGATGATGGTCATTTCCCTTGTAAAACTTGGCCCCACGCAGTTTCAGAACAAGTAGGACCTGATTCACTTCTCATGATGCAGTCTATTTATTTGTACTGATTTCCACGGACTTGCTCTTTATTTTCACCAATTCTAATGGTCATCGTCCCTGTAGCATTGGAGCTGACAGAGATTCAGTAGTGAATATTAAACAGTCCAGATATAAAACAATTCTGGCTTGACTTAGTTCTACTTTCTCTGCTTTGTCTCACGTTTTCAAGACCAAGGCAAACTGTCTGAACACATGGATGTTCTCAACCTCTTAGATGCAGAGACTACCATCGAACAAAATTGAACTTAAGCCAGCTGGGGTCATACTAACAACACTCTCAGTTGCAAAAGGGTTTGGATAAACTCAAAGACTTGTCTGGTAGCATTCAAATTTGTTTCAAGCCTGACTGAACAGTACTGCACTGAGTCAACCTATTGATAATCATTCCTCTGATCTTTGATTTATAAGGAAAAGAAATTAAATTTTGCTATTCTGAGGTGTAGTTATAATTCTCTCACACATGCCTCTGATTGATTCTCAGTTAACTGTATAAACACAGTTCCTTCTTTGTTAATACACCTTTTATCTTGTCTTTTTTTACCTGCATTCCAGTTACATAACTTGAAAGTAAACTTGCCCTGAGCTTCACTCTATGGAAATCTGTGAAATAAGAGGAAGAATAATTTTAATCCTCTATATATCTTTGTGTATGGATAGATTGCTCAACATTCAGATTTGATATTAGCAATTACAATCCCATCAATCTCAGGGGCATTTCACCAACTTTCAGTAATTATGAATGTGGTGCAATTACTAAACTAAACCAGTAAATTGAATCTTGTTTACAAGAGGAGGTTGCATTAGCAAGGTCACCTATGGAAATTATATTAAATAAGATTGCAGGTGAATTTTTTATGACTTCAGTTACATGCTTTTCTGGAACATCACTTTTAAGAATAAGAATTTTGCTTGACTGGTATTAATTGAACAAAGCTAAGCTTTTCTATATGACATGTAATATAACTGACAACCAAATGTGTGTTATTTACTGATAATACAGAAATTTAGAATCATAGAATGTCCTGAGTTGGAAGGGACTTGCAGGGATCAAGTCCAACTCCTTTCCCCGCACAGGTCAACCACAAATTCACACCGTGTCTCTGAGGGTGTTGTCCAAATGCTTCTTGAATACCGTCAGGCTTGGCACCTTGGCTGCCTCCCTAGGGAGCCTGTTCCACTGCTCCACCACCCTCTGGGGGAAGAACCTTCTCCTAATACCAAACCTAACCCTCCCCTGGCACATCTTCCTGCCATTCCCTCAGGTCTTATCATTGGTCACCAAAGAGAAGACATCAGCACCTGCCCCTCCTCCCCCCCTTGTGAGGAAGCTGCAGACCGCCATGAGGTCTGCCCTCAGCCTCCTTTTCTCCAAGCTGAACAAACCAAGTGACTTTAGCCACTACTTCTACAGTTTCTCCTCCAAACCCTTCATCAACTTCGTGGCCCTCCTCTGAACCCTGTCTCATAGCTTTATATCCTTAATGTACTGTGACACCCAAAACTGCACAGAGAACTCAAGGTGAGGCTGCACCAGCGCAGAGCAGAGCGGGACAATCCCCTCCCTCAACCGGCTGCAATGCAGTGCTTGATGCACCCCAGGGCACGGTTGGCCCTCTTGGCTGCCAGGGCGCACTCTTGGCTCATGTTCAACTTGCTGTTGACCAGAACTCCCAGGTCCCTCTCTGCAGAGCTGCTCTCCAGCCTCTCATTCCCTAGTCTGTATGTACAGTCAGGGTTGCCATGCCCCAGGTGCAAAATCCGGCACGTGCCCTTGTTCAGCTTCATACGGTTGGTGATTGCCCAGTTCTCCATTCTGTCCAGATCTCTCTGCAGGGCTTGTCTGCGCTCAAGAGTGTCAACAACTCCTCCCAATTTTGTGTCATCAGCAAACTTAATTAGTATTCCCTCAAGGCCTGCATCCAAGTCATTTACAAAGAGATTAAAGAGTACCGGCCCCAAGATAGATCCCCGCAGAACCCCCCTGGTGACTGGCTGCCAGCCTGATGTAACCGCATTTAATATAACCCTTTGGGCCCAACATGTCAGCCAATTGCTCACCCATTGCATTAGGTGTTTATCCAGCTGTGTGCTGGACATTTTGTCCAGGAGGATACTGTGAGAGACAGTATCGAAAGCTTTACTGAAATCCAAAAAGATCCTATTGACTGGCTTCCCTTGGTCAACTAGGTGGGTAACCTTGTCATAGAAGGAAGTCAAGTTTGTCAAGCAGCACTTTCCCTTCATGAACCCATGCTGGCTAGGACCAATGACTGCATTGTCTTTCAGGTATCTTTCAGTAATTCCCAGAATAATCTTCTCCATAATTTTGCCAGGAACAGAAGTGAGACTGACAGGCCTATAGTTACCGGGGTCATCCCTGTTGCCGTTCTTGAAGATTGGGACAATGTTTGCCAGCTTCCAGTCAACTGGGACTTCTCCAGATTCCCAAGAGCATTGAAAAGTCATTGAGAGAGGTCTCACTATGACATCAGCCAGCTCTTTAAGTACCCTTGGATGAATCCCATCAGGCCCCTTTGACTTACAGGGATCCAGCTGGAGAATCAAGTCTTGCACAAGTTCAGTGTTGCTTAGGAGTTTATCATTCCCACAGTCATGGTTCTCTAGCCCAGGGCTCTGGGACCCCCAGAGCCCATCACTGGTATTGAATACTGAGGTGAAGAAACCATTAAACGTCTCTGCCTTATCTATGTCCCTGTTTGTGAGGTGACCATTCTCATCAAGCAACATCAAGCAATTCTCATCAAGTTTATTTAGAAGTCAGTAAGTATAAGGTACAGGAAGTCTGGATATTTAATCAGCAATTTTCTCCCCTTCTAAATTTTTCATATTTCATCCTTTTCCTTTCATTAACCTAGACTTTCAACTAAAACTCCCACTGGTTTCATTAGGAGTATTTCAGTGAGGCTGTAGAGCAGTGATAATTTTAGAAATGAGCTAACTCTCTTCACATTAGGTACAGTGCACTGAAACCTAAAGATGTCCTAAACTTTAAATAAATTCATCCCATTTTTTAGATTCCCCTTGATTTGCATTTGCTCTCCCAGGCCATGAAGTCTAATAACTGAGATACTAAAACAGTTTAGCAGTTTTCTTTAACAAACTCTGATTCTGATAAAAGGACACTTATTTCTCCAGAAAATACAGAGCAATACCATGTGTTGCGACTCCTCCAAGTTCTGGACAGCTGCTCTGGTCAGAACTTGCATTTTCTGGACCTTCTTCTAGTCAGAGAAGAAGTGGCTCTGAATTTCACCATTTCTGTGATATTTACCAATTCAGTTGATTGTCAGAATACCTGGGCTTAACATTTTGGTGGGAGAACAGGTAGGTAGACATAAGTATCTTGCCGTAGTCCAAAGAGGAGGGATAGAAGTTGGAGTTACATGGAATTAATTACCACAAAAAGGGTAAGAAGTATGGTCTGAAGTTTTTTAATCTCTTTTTAATTAGAGTTTGTTCCCATCTAATGTTACATGAGAGTCTATGAGGAGAGGAAACTGACCTGATTCCACCCTTGCAATGTATGTGAAATCCAGATAAGTACACAGTAGGCTCACTACAGAAGCGGTATGAAAGAAATTGTCCAAACTATTCCTCAATCAAGAAGGAGGAAAGCAGCAGAACTGCTACCTCGTTCCATTCCCTGAGGCATCCTCCAGCATGGTAGCCTCTATCAGACAGAAGTCTGGAGTGGCAAACAGGGCAGTTGCTTTGTCAGCATTTTGTTGCCTTTTATCACATTATAAAACAGAGCACAGGTTAGAGAGAAGAAAAGTACCAGACTAATAGGAAGCTAAGAGAGACATGACAGATAGGGCATGCACTAGATGTGAATGCACAAAGCTTATTCCCACTTGGCTCACTTTAGGAATACTTTGTCTGAATTTTTTAGAAACTCTGACACTTCCCAGAGCTGATATGTTGTGTCAGCCTTAGGAAGGTCTGTACAATGTAAAAAGTTAAAATAGGTAAAACTTCCTTATTGTGGTTTCCATTTAAAACGCCCAGTGTCCTGTGATATGACTGCCAAATATTGTTGTAAGTATCTGAGGTTTCACTTAAGAAGCTTAAGTAAAGCCCTAAAGAAGCTTAAGTAAATGAACATAGCCTCATTACCTTCTCCTACAAATGGGTAGTTAGAAAATAGATGGAGAATGTTGGTCTCCAGGATCACTGGTACAGGTACATCTTGTTTGGGGGACTTAGATTTTCCTGACACAGTTCTGTTCATTACAAATTTGTAACACTCAGGACTGCTGGGGTTTGCCTCAGCTAGAAATGAATGAATGAATGCTGCTGCCTAGAGATTTTCCTTCCTTTCCTCCCTTTGCATGAGGAACTTCTACTGTGACATTGGATTGTTATAATTGATTCTTCTGTTGACTACTATGGAGTTATACCAAGGATAGTTTACAGTCAGTGTCCTAAACTAACTAACAACTTTTGCAGGTTTCTTGGTTAGATAATTAATAGCTGAAAGCTTCTTTGAAGTTCAGCCCTACAACGCTACTTTGGTACAGGAGTGGATATCCATGTCATCTTTTTATCAAACCTCCATTTTTTTCAAGGTTTTCTTTGTAACATTCTTAACATTTTACTTATTCATATTTTCCCCTGCTTCTACTTTTGTTCCTTCTGCAAAGGAAGTCTGTTGCAATGTAAATCTTTGCAGGACTTCAGCCTGGAAAGACTTATTTATGTAAGAACTCCCTTCATGCTCAGGTGACTTCAGTGAACATCAGCAGATCTATGAGAAAGGGTATAGATTACCCACATGTAGGCAAAGCATCATCCTCTCCCTTGTCACAAGCTGACAGGCATTGTCTACACTCAGGGATGGTAAACTCATTCTTCCAGTGTCTAGGAGAATAGTTGAAAGATCTAGGTATTCAGCCGAGTTGCTAAGAAACATAAAGAAATTCAAAGTATGCAAGGTTACAAGGCTAATCTAAAGTTAGACTAATACTGTGTAGCATCTCCATGGCAACCAGGAGTGAACGGCATGTGAGGTGAAAGTAGAGGGGAAGACAGAATAATAATCAGCAATAAATAAACCTTGACAGGGCTTAGTGTGATTATGTTGTCAACGAGTTAAAGAATGCTGCTGCCCTGCTGCAGTTCTGCTAGGCTGCTGGAGGAGATATCTTCTCCTCGCAGGTCCAGAGGAAATGATGGACGACTTTTTAAAAGTAAGATGATAATGGACAACTCTGTGGCTGCTAACTACTGGAAGGGGCAAATGAAAGAGAGAAGATGACCTACATGCATGCCATGTAACAAAACATTCTCCTTTACTCCTTAATATTGAGAAACAAATTTCTATAGCAGATCTAGTAATTGTGGTGTCCCTTTAAAACTCTTACAGGCTTGATCTGTTTGCTGTGTTATTTCCTCTAAAGAATAGTGCACATCATTTTGCTAATACTTATTTTATTTACATATGCGAACTACCTACAAAACATAACCTGGGTACAGACGTCAGTTTAAAAAATCCACTTTTCCCAATTGTCTTACAGCACTGGATTTTATCTGTTAATGTTCAAGTTCTCCTGTAAGCAAGGGACAAGGCCCCTGACTGAGTTTCGGTTGTCTAAATACCCTACAGACCAGGGGGTCAGTGACTTTAAGCTTCATGCTCAACATCATGGTTCAGGAGCAGACCTAATATCTTCTAGCTTCAGCCTTGTGCCTCAGACACCAGCATACATGAGCTAGTACAATGTCTCCTCACACGCTGAATGTCACGAACAAAACTCTCCTGAGTGGTCAATAAAAAATCCAGCAATGTCCCACTCCTGAGGTTCGTCCACTCACAAAAGGTCTGATTTTGTGCTTTTTGAACTCGAGAGAAGTTTATTAATTCACTCTGTTGTACTGAATAGTAAATTAAAGTACTTCTGAAAACAATCCTCTGTCCCAGATAACACCAACCCTAAGACCCTAAGACACCTGAAATCTTCCTGGTTTTCTTCATAAGGACTGCTTGAGAAGATAACACTAATAAATGATTTGAGTTTAGTACTGTGCACTGCAAAAATACTGAGGTGAATATTCCTCAGCCATTGTTAGTCATATGCTTCTGAAATCTGGATTTATGCACACAGCAAACTGAGACTAGTTGATCCTCTCAACTTGACCAGCAGAGATGTATGTATGTGCGTGAAGTTACATGAATTTTCTTTGGGTCAAATCAGGTGATGTTTACTTGTGTTTCACATCTGAGTGCCACTACAGAGTGGAGATCTGAGCTCCAGATTGTCGTCTTTTTGATTCTCACACATCACAGGCATGGGCCCTACATGGCAATCTACATGGAAATGCTTTCTGTTCATCCTACCTGAGCTGTAGTACTTAATATGTTCAGTCCTTGTTTTCTATGCTGTTCTGCTAAGCATTACGAAGACAAGCAAAACAGATACAGCATAACCACCACCTGCTCTTAAATGAATCAAATGCAGACTGTGAGAGATATGGGTACCAAAAGCTGGCGCTCCTGAGTGTCTGAGTCATTGAGACTCCTGTTTTCTGGTTGTGAAACAGGGGCCCAGATAAGCACAGCAAAGGACCCTTTCCAAGTACCTGTTGCAATGTAACATTAGGATATATTAGAAACTGAGTTTCCTGATTAAACATGGATGTTTCCAGTGCAGGCATTTGTACCTGACCAAATCACTTTAAACTTCCATTCAAAGTCATCACAGGGTAGACCTTTCATCTTAAAGCAGGTGCATACAGTTAATCAAAGAAATCACATGCTTGACTTCACCAACTGTACTCACTGTATCACCACCAGGTATAATGAGAGGCTCCCAAATACTCCCATCACAGAGTTATGGTGTAATTCTTTTCATTGTACCCATTAAAAAGATAATGAGATATCATTTCATCTAGAGACTGGGATTTAGAGAATGCTCTATTTCCTGTTCTTGAAAATAGTGTAGCTACCAGCTCCAGATGGGATTAACCTTGGACATTTTGGCAACCTGGCACCTAACCAGGTTTGGCAAGGTTTTCCTACCTTGGTTTCATGACATTGTAAGTTTAAAAAAAATAACAAGTGCTCTATTTATACGTGTCGTGGTTTAACCCCAGTCAGCAACTAAGCCCCACACAGCCGCTCGCTCACTCCCTCCTGGTGGGATGGGGAAGAGAATCAGAAGAGTAAAAGTGAGGAAACTCCTGGGTTGAGATAAAGACAGTTTAATAGGCAAAGCAAAAGCCGCACATGCAAGCAAAGCAAAACCAGGAATTCATTCACTACTTCCCATGGGCAGGCAGGTGTTCAGCCATCCCCAGGAAAGCAGGGCTCCATCACGCATAATGGTTACTTGGGAAGACAAACGCCATCACTCCAAACGTCCCCCTTCCTTCTTCTTCCCCCAGCTTTATATACCGAGCATGACGTCATATGGTATCGAATATCCCTTTGGTCAGTTGGGGTCAGCTGTCCCGGCTGTGTCCCCTCCCAGCTTCCTGTGCACCCAGCAGAGCATAGGAAGCTGAAAACATCCTTGACTAGTGTAAGCGCTACTTAGCAACAACTAAAACATCTCCACATTATCAACACTGTTTTCAGCATAAATCCAAAACAGAGCCCCACAGTAGCTACTATGAAGAAAAAATTAACTCTATCCCAGCTGAAACTAGGACAATACGACAATAAATTATTTGCTTAAGGTTACACAGTAAGACTGAGGCAGAGTGGAGATGTGATTTCAGTCTCTTGGAGCCTATAGATGTCCTACAACTGCTTCATCCTCTTCCTTACTGTGTTTTTCCCTCTTCAGTGCAGTGGCAGTAGTACCACTTCTGTCCATTGGGGAAGCTGTGCTTCCTGACAGATGAGCATTTCACTGGCTCCTACTGACCTGGAGCCTCATTAAGAGGAGGAAAAAAAAAATAATTGTGAAAATATTGAGTTCAACTCAAAGTCCACAGAAGTCAATAAAAGTCTTTCAAGAAGTTTCAGTGAGCTATGGATCAAGCCCACAATGTTCAAGCAATAAAACACTCTGACATTCACATTAGATAGTCAATGGTCCATGACGCCACATGTGGAATTTCTCTTAACACTGTAGAATTAATCTATTCCATGATGACAGTCAAATATTTGTTATAACCAGAGACTCGATGCGTGACTTTTTAATGCTTCAGCTTTAAGTGTTTTCCATGAAATTATTTATATTTTCTATGTTATAATCTACATTTCCCATACTTCCCATTTAACACATTCAGTACACTATTAATGCTGACTGGTAGAAATGCTTAAGCAAAAAAATCACCCATGGACTCGTTAATGAAAGTAAAAAGAATAAAAAGTATTTGAATCAAGTTATTCAAAAAGTTCTTATTTTAATGTAATTGAGTGATTATGCTATGCTAAGTAAATAACAACTGACTTAGAAAAGTACATAATTACATTTGCTGATTATAAATTTAAATCCAGAGAAGTTGTCATTATAACATTACTGCATAATTTCATTATTATTTCAGGACTTGAAAAAAAAAAACCAGCCACCACAGAACTTGATTTGAAGTGTGAGGAAATAATCCATTAACTTCTGTGAGTTTTCAGACAAACCCTGCTGCTACAGGTTCTGAGGCAAGATCCTCTGGGACTCATAGTACAGGCTAAAAATAGATCATTTCTTACCCTTAAAGGAATCTGCTTAAAAATTTGATGGAAGAGCAGGATGCTATTTTAAAAAGTGGTTAGCTTGAAAGTATTTCCAGCCTGGAAGCTTCATTGCCTGAAGATCTCATATGTGATACACAGAGCTGGCTTACTAGGGGAAGAAACAGCCTGCTATTTTAAGCCTGTGAGGACTGTTATCAAAATATTTCCAGCCCTTAATTTGCTCTCAGCATTTTAACCTTGCAATGATTTTCTAACTAAAAAGAAAAGTTTAATTTTTAAAATTCAGTTTTGTTTTGAGTATTTTTGCCTTTTTAAATTGTTTCCTTCCAATGTATTAATTTCTCCAAAGTAACCACAGGCCATTATCAGCAGAGATGTCATTCCTCCCGTCTGATAATGTCCTCTCCCTTCGCCTTTGCAAGAGGCTTTTTACAGATTAATTATCTGCCCATCACACTGTTTCCAGTGTACTTTACTGAATCTGGGTTTAAGGGTTATTTTTCTCTCCCTTTTTAAAGAGGTTTCTTCTTAATTTGGAAGCTGCTGCTACCACAAGCCATTCTTTCACTCAGCTGCACTTCCCAGGTCTGAAATTCATCATGGCATCTGCTCCCTGAAACCTGAGCAGATGGAAGAGTCCAGGAGGGAGTACTTGTGCCAGCATAAGGTAGCTTTATCTTTCTGTAGTAAATGTTCTCCAACAGTAAAATTCAACCCCAGATAAAACTGTCAGAAAACCTAGAGTAGTTAAGGGAAAGATTTTATAAGTATATACAGTAGGGTATATGTCTTGTGGGGAAAAATAAACAATTTGCTATTAGCTAAACTAAACAGCAGAACTATATTTTACAATGCATTTATGGCAATATTGACTCATTTGTCTTTATTTTGTAATTGTCCAGCTGACAACCTTAAGTTTGTTGCAGGTGCCCTTACATGGCTGCTGAGTAAGAGAAGAGTAGACTTCCTGTACACATTTTCAGGGAAATCCTAGCAAAATAGGCAGTTGTCCTGTATATTTAAGAATATAAGGACAACTCAGTGCAAACATATCCAAGGACACAGTACACGCTATAAGATGAAGAGAAAAGAAATTAATTATTTCATCTGTTTCTTTGCTCCGTCTTGCAAAGCAAACCGGTGACCCTGAGAAACCCCAGAGAAGTATGAATCTTCTCTGCACCAGATACTCGGGTGGTGAATCATCTGTTCTAATGCACAATATCTTCTGAAACTCCCTTTGGGATGAGCTAGCCCCATACCACTAAAAACATGGTTCTGTGCTTTTTTAATTCATTAAATATGAGTCTGTGTTGCCTAAGAGCCCAAGCAAAATTCATTAGTCAGGGAGAGAGGCCTGGATGCTCACTGCTGAGATGACCAGAATGAGAGGCTGCTAGAGGAATAGCAGCTTTAGTTATATATTATTAGATTTCAGCTGTTCAAGTTTCCTATATTTGTTTTGGATGGAGTACAGTACTAGCCTTCACATGGAGACCAATACTGAACCCTGGGAGTGAAAGGCTTGATGTGAAGGATCTGTCTAATTGATGAGGGCATTCCCACTTAAAACTCTTTCAAGAGTGTATTTCTTTTAACAGTTATTTTTCCAATTGTTCAAACAGAAAAACAATGTTAATTTTACTTCATGCACATTACAGCAGAAGAAAACATGAACAAACATCTACAAAGCACAATACCCTCACTTCATGACTCAGCCACTGACAACAACATTAAAGTCAGGAATGAATTCCCCTCATTATGTATTCCTTGTATTTCTTGACTTCTTAATATCTTGCCTTTACAGCTTTCACTGGTTTATTCTATCCCTGTTGCATAGTGAAATAAGCATACATGACAACTTTTTATTGACTAAATACCCTTCTGTTTCACTTGACTGGTGGTTAGTGCTTAAACCATAATGTCCTCAAAAGGAAGAATTGCTGATCTGAACAGTATGTGTTACAATCCATCCTAGAGAGGCCAAAATACCAGCACAACACTTGAGAAACTTTTGTTGATATTCCATTAGGACCACCATTCCCCTTATGTTCCTTGGAAGTCATTTGCAATTTTTAAAAAATAATACTATTTGGAATATTTTGATCAGGAAGAGCCCAATAACTAGGGATGTTCTGGGGAAGGGAAAAGGAAAAGGTTGTTTATATTATCAAAGAATTAAGAAAGAACCCAGCTCCATTAACAGGATTTTTTTATTAAGCTAATAACTTGTTCAGAGACTCTGCATTCATAGCTGAGCCCTTAGACCAGGATTCTGGAAGTTGTGCTCTAGTTCAGCTGTTGTGTTGACTTGCTTTGGGAGTTCAGAAAAATCATCAGCTTTTAGGTGTAGACAAAGGAGGATAAAAAAGTCTGGTGTAAGCACTAGGATTTCCATATTTCTTGTGAGTATCCAAAAGAAACTTAATGAATCTGTGTTCCTGTTTTTTGACTGGTCGCATTGAGATAATCACAAGTCATTCTCTGCCTGGATTTGTCCTGTTGTCTGCATTTATTCAGGCTATGATAAAATGTGTCATCTTTTATTCATCGTTATTAAAAAGTGACAGATATGAGTAGATTTAAGTGTTTCACTTACACTGTCTGAATAATGAGAGATTATTCTGTCCACTGAATTTCATAACCTTCAGCACTCTAAAGCAAAAGATTTTTTTAAATTATTTTCTTAATGACACTTAGAATTTTTGCTTAAAAATTTAATCCAATAAATTACTGAAGAAACCTTATTCTTAACAATTCTCATCTAACAGGAAGATACCATTCCCACATCATGTTCCACTTACCCATCTACTACTTCAGTTATCCCTGGAAATGTGAAAGTATATCTTTTATGGACATCCACTTAAAGAAGGATGAAAATAACTGTCCACATGGGATCACATGGAGAAAAAATCTTCAGTGATATGACCAATTTTGTTCTGATTTCATTAACACTTAAAATCAGGTGAGATGAATTCCACCACGGCTGCCTTCATGCTTCTAGTCGATTGCAGTACAGCATGATTAGCCACCACAGATTTACCAGAGGCAAATCACACCAGACTTACCTGATCACCTTCTACAACAAAATTATATCTTTTCTCCATAAGGGGAGAGCAGTGGCTATTGTTTACTTGCACTTCAGCAAAGCATTTGACGCTGTTTTCCACAGCCTCTTCTCAGACAAACTGGTAAGATACAGACTGCCTAAGAGACTGCACCCAGGGGGTTGTGATCAATGGTTTTTACTCAGGCTGGCAGCCTGTCACAAGTGGGGTCCCCCAGGGATCAATACTGTGCCTCATGCTGTTCAACATCTTCACAAATGATCTGCATGACAGGATTGAAAGCACCCTCACCAGGTTTGCTGATGACACCGAACTGGGTGGTGAGGTGGACATATCAGAAGGGACAGTCATCTTACAGAGAGATCTGGACAGGCTGGAAGAGCGGGCTAGCAAAAACTGTGTGGAGCTTAACAAAGACAAGTGCAAAGTCCTACACCTGAGATGGTATAATCAAAGAGCCCAGTGCAGGTTAGGCTCTGTGTGGCTGGAGGCCAGCCTTGCTAAAAGGGACCTGGTGGATAACAAGCTGAACAGCAGTCAGCAGTGTGCTGCTGCAGTAGTAAAGGCAAATTGGATCCCAGGCTGCACCCGTAGGGGCATTGCTAGCAGAGATGTGACCATCCCACTCAGTGCTTGTGGGGCAACACCTGGAGTACTCTGTCCAGTTCTTGTCCTCACAATTCAAAAAATACATGGACAGACTGGAGAGGGTCCAAAGGCAGGCCATGAAGATGATCAAAGGGCTGGGGAACCTGACCTATGAGGAAAGACTGAAGGAGTTAAGTTTTTTCACCCTGGAGAAGAGAAGGCTCAGGAAGGACCTCATCACAGTATTCTGGTACTTAAAAGGGCAGCTACAAAGATGATGGAGTCTGTTTCTTCACAAGGAGGCACATGGAGAGGAAAAGGGGCAATGGGTACAAATTGCACTGAGAGAGGTTTCATCTTGACATAAGAAATAAATATTTTGCAGTGAGAACAATCAATTACTGGCACAACCTCCCCAGGGATGTGGTAGAGTCCACATCGCGGGAGGTTTTTAAGATGTGACTATACAGGATGCTAGATAATCTCATCTAGGCTCCCTTTCCCACAAAAGTTTGGACCAGATGGTCTTTCAAGGTCCCTTCCAATCTCAGCTATTCTATGATTCTATGATATGGTTTTGCCTCAATCCCTTGCAGTGGTGATTTAAAATGAAACTTCTGACCTACTGCTGTAGAATATGTGCATACCCAGTTAGTAAGTCACATCTCAGCTGATGATCCAGAAATCCTTAACGAATTTTTGCAAGACCATTCTTCTAAAAAAATGCGTTGCCTGTTTACCTAAGACATTTCATTCAGTGGGAATAAGGACTCCAATGAAATTTCTGAAGATGGATCAAAACATTTGGCCAAATAAGAGAAGGATCAAATTCCCCTAATCATCCCACAGCTGAATGGGCTCTGTAGTGCTGATACTAATAGAAAACAGGCAGAGATAACTGAGAAACAAATGAAGTAGTTGAAAAAAGATCCTCATAGGCATTTTCCCACCTGATTTTAAAGTAAGCAAGAATCCCATCTGTATGAGGAGCAGCTGATGATTCCTTGCAGACATAGACATGGCAGGGAACTCAATCTGTATTTTGTTTTACAGGTAGCACTTGCAATTTTTACTATTTGAAGTATCATATTGTCCTATGTTCCTCAGTCTCCAGGGTCCCAAACTTGTTCATTTTTTTTTTTTATTTAACAGACAACATTTTCCCCTCCATTTAACCAGTGGAATAAGGTCTTAAACCAGGAGTTCTGTGAAGCTGAATTAATTTGTGTCTGTGGAGTATTCTAAAGTGCTGTGGGGAGACATGTCTTAAAACTGCAAAGTATTTTTGCTGTTACAGTCAAACTCTCAGAAGAGTGATATGAAAAGAACGCTAAGTGTGAACAAATCTGCACTTTGTGAATGATGCAGACAGTTACTGACTGTGGCGAGCAAACGCTGGGGTCTGCCTCATCCACTCAGCTACAGAAACAGTCACTCAGCACTAATTACAGCTTTTCTCCTTGGCAAACAGGTGTTGTGCACCCTTCTTAAAATCCGGGAAAGACAGAGGCAGTTTGTTGCTTTGGTGCTGACACGTTGCTGTGTTGGATTTCACAATGCAATGACATACTGTGAAATGATTAAGTGGAAATTAGTGTGTTTGCTTCTTTTCCTCCATTTTGTGCCCTGAATAAAGGTAGCTTCCCAGTTTTGCCCATATCCCTGGGCCACTTTCTACTCAAGGCTTGAGACAAACTTCTGCAAGGTTTCACTGCCTTTAATGAGCTTGGGTCCAGCTTTTTAGCACCAGGTCAAGTACAGCATTGGCTGTAGTGCCCACTATTTGCTTCCAGAGCTAGGTCAGGATTTATGTCCAGGTAATGCTTGGCTTTTCTTCATGAAAAATAAGAAAAGATGCTGAAAGAGAAAAATCTGGTACAGAGATTGGTCAACTGTGAGCAAGACCAAAGACACTAATACCTCACCGACAAACAATGACACTTTGGCCACTGGGGAGGTAGAAGGCTTCAGAATATTCATCCCAGAGTGCTTTTGCTCATAAAGAGACTAGTATTAAGCATTTAGTTACACCGATCTGCCTGATAACCCCTACGCAGGGGTGCCATCATTGGGCACTGGGGGATCCCAGGGGTACATGGCTGCACTTAGGACCATTCCAGCTTGACCAGCAAGGAGGTGGTAAGTATGCAGGAACCCCCTGTGTCCCAGCCATTTTTGTTCACATGGAAAAGGCTCTCTTCCTTACTTTTTGGCATCAGTGGGTATAATTGCTTGTTCCCCAAGCCCTCGGGATAAGAGACTGGAGAGACTATATTCCTTGACATGCTTTCACAGGCTCTGTGTAAAATAATTGAGAAAAGCAAATTTATTGCCATTTGGATCAAATTCCCTGTGTAAGGGTCTGCACTGAAACATTTTTAGGGCTATACAAATCAAGAATAAGTGATAATGTGATCTGTAAACACTCCCACCCTTAGAGCAGAAATGAGCCTAAGTGGCTCCCTTTAATGAAGTCTGTGTTACTTATCTTACTAGAAGGCTCTCTGTTGCTGGACACAAGAGGGTGGCAAATGTAAGGTTAGTGCTCACAGCTTTTGTAAGTGGGCTGGAAACTGCCACTGAACTAATGACTCATTTTCTCTAGCTTCAGAACATAGACAGGAACAGCAGGTGGTTTGTTTTGTTTTTTTTTTTTTTTTCCTTCTGCTGCTGTATCATTTAGGAAGAAATATGTGTTGAAAGAAGAGAAAATAATGAAAAGATAAATTCTTTGGACATGACACAGCTAACGTGATAAGCTGATGAAGAGCAACAGAAGCATCAAAATTTCAGAGCAAAGTTTAGAGAGCAGTTAAACAGAGGGAAAGCTTTTCTTTCACAGTCCTTAACTACAGTAAATATCATCACCCACCATCCTCCCAAAATGATTCTCCTGTTCACCTTACAACTGCGAAAGAACCACAGAAATCCTAGATGATAGAGGGGATAAAAGTAAAGCACAAAAGATTAAGTGACTCATGCAAAATCACTCAGGAAATCTGGCAGAGATGCTGCAGGGTTCCCAAGTTCTCTCCCGTTCACATCAGTGCAGAAGTGTTATACATCCAAGAGGGGTACTACAGAAACCTGTTTGGAAATGTTCTGGCAAAATATTTTTTATCAGAAAATTACCATTCTTTGCAACTTTTTATATGACTACAAGAGTTTTGCTGAAACTTTGGCTGGAAGAGATTCTTCAGATCCAAGATGGAAATCCTAGTCAAAACCAGAGTATGAAAAAGCCTTAAGATACAGGAAAATCAGGCCAAATCCCTAATTCAATTAATATTCCACTACTTATGAAGGATGAGACAGTGTAAGAGGAGAGTCTAAGACAGCCTGGAGGGTAAGATATTAAGTATAAGTGCAGATTTTCATATCACAGGTTCTTGAACTGTCACCAGCTAGAGACTGGGCTAGAAGGGCTCTCACTGCTGGTTGCTGCAGCTGATTAGTTAGTTGGATTTTTTTATGGTTTTAGTTTAATATTGTTCTTCAAATGGGAAAAAATATTGTCATCCTAAAATACCATAGACTTTTCTTATTTCCAACTTTAAAAAATATTCCCCGGGCAGAGATAACTGTATCTTACATTTCTTCCCCAGGTTTAGTGTTAACAGTATGCTTAGTTATACATGAAAGATATATTGGGTACAAAATGTGCATGCTTTTACAAGTTCAACATACTACATCTTAGAAACAAGCCCTGTCAACAGATAGCAAAAATGTCTGTGTCTTGCACACTTTGGGCAGATCATTTTGTGATGTACTTGCTGTATACAGCTTCTGACTACTTAGCCCCCAGCAAATAGTGCCTGTGCATCTTCACTGCTCCTGCAGAAAGCTTGGCAGAGCCGAAAGTTTGGATTAATTTCCCTTCCTCTTAAACGTGCTTCTGGGTCATGGTGGTTTATACTGTTTCAAATCTCTAGATGGTAATTTCTTTTCCTACGTGGAAAAACTTCAGTGCTTAAATCGACAGATGTGTTGTTTGTTGCTGTTGTGGTTGCTGTTACCTTTTGTTTATGAGCTGGGATGCCAAAGTTCCAACCTCATTTCTCTCATGCATTTTCCACATCATTAACTGTTTAAATTTCCTGTGCTTGGATGGCTGTTACTTCTCACTATCAATTCTCTCCAACGTGGCTGTGTTAAAATGCAGAAACTGTTATACAATCAGAATAGTAAAAAGACCAGATGGCATCAATAACTGCTAATATACCCCCATGTTTATGCTCCAGCATGTGTCTGATAGATGGGGTAAGTGTTAGCCACTGGTATTCTGCCTGTGTCATCGTTTGTTGAGTTTGTTTTTCAATTAACCATATGCTCCCAAGGAAACCTTGAAAGCATGAAGACATTTCACATGGTCCCCCAAAATACATCTGAAATCCACCTAAGAAATTGAAAGATTTTTAAAACATAACCCCTTTTTCTTTGTAAAAAGGAAATATGTCCCAAGAAAAGAAACTTAACTAGTTTCTCTTCTGAGTTTCTTCTGTTTCTTCCCCAATTGTTTTCTAACAAAGAGCAGTCAGACCACCTAATTATTGGTTCCTCAGTTGTACAGTCTCTAAAACTGTGGTTATGGTATGCATTTCTTTTATCCAATCACCAGAAGAATTATCTATATGACCAAAGTATAATTGGAGTCACTTTTATTGTTCAATCTTTTAAGACACCTAAGCTCTTAGACATTTGTGAAAGCAATGCAGGATGCAGACTGTCACACACTGACTCTGTGCAGTCAATGAAGAGAAGCAGTCACATCCCTGAAATCTGGGATCCATAGTAAATGACTAAATATGCTATCCTAGTTATGCATCTCCACCATTCATGCAGTCAGCTTCCATCTGGCAGCCTTTGGTAGCAGGTTGCTGGATTTGCCCTGTGGTCTCACCTCTGGGTAGTCCTAAATGAACTGAGAATTAAATGCACCATGTACTCAAAGCAGAGAGGTGACAGTCATGGTAGAGAAATTACTTCTGCAGTTTGTGACTACAGGTCATTCTTAGAGGGAATGGACATCTTGTCATGGCAAAGGGCAAGGCAATTTTATGCAGGGTTTACTGATACAAGTTGGATTCTAACAAAAGGATTGGGACAGCCTAGTTTTAGTGGGCTTAATAGGGATCTGAAAGTATGTGTTATCTGCATTCCCTTGTGCCTTTTAGGGCAGGGTTCATATTTCCTAGTTTCCCAAAACTTCCCTAACTAAATTTGGTACCCAACAATGTAATCATTGACATCCGAGCAAGTTTTTTGTGTTCCTATTATAGTTAACAGAAAACAAGTCCACAGAGTCAATGAAGCATAGGGTGAGTCATTTAACCAAACGTAGGTATCTACTTTAGGATGACATGAATCACATCCTATGCTTCACAGATTATCTAGGAACCCAAGGGCAACTTCTAAAGACGGTGGTGCCACCTTACATTGTCTCATATGGTAGCTTAATTACTGTGCTTTGACTCCCACTTTAGTTTCTTGACTTGTGAAAGAGAGATCATACAATCAGCCACCCAGTTTGCAAGAGATGGAGGTAATGAGTTCATGTTTGTAGAGTGCTAAGGAAATATTAAATCCAACAAGCTGTGCCTTAATGATATATGATTAACCCATACTGATGAAGACATACTGTTTACATATAGACAGCCAAAGAGCCATAAGCTGTGATTATGTTAGCAGCCCTTCAGGGTCTCTATATGGTTTTCAACATTAGTTATTTTGTAAATAGGAATTTTAGGGCAGTTATGTTGGAAAACTTGCCTAGAGTAAAGCAGAAGGTTAGCAGATGATAGGGAGAGTTAAATTTTGCATATAGCTCATGTGACAATTGCTAATTCTCAGCTATAATGTAACTCTGCCTTCAGCAACCTGCGATTCCCTCATTTACTCCTAAGGGAATACAGCTGATTTTTATGTCTCATAGGACGCGAGGAAATGGTTTCAAGCTGCACCAGGGGAGGTTTAGATTGGATATTAGGAAAAATTTCTTTACGGAAAGAGTGGTCAGGCACTGGAACAGGCTGCCCAGAGAGGTGGTGGAGTCACCACCCCTGGAGGAGTTCAAAAAATGCACAGACGTGGCACTTCAGGACATGGTTTAAGAGACATGGTAGTGTTGGGCTGATGGTTGAACTTGATGATGATCCTAGAGGTCTTTCCAACCTTAATGATTCTATGATTCTGTGGTAGCTACTGAATGTCTAAGAAGTGCCTTCAGATCTGTTGTGGTCTAACCCGGCAGGCAGTAAACACTACACAGCCCTCTGCTCACTACCCCCTGCAGTGCAACGGGGAAGGGAATTGGGAAAAAAGGTAAAATTCGTAGATTGAGATAAAGACAGTTTAATAGTACAGAAAAGGAAGGGAAAATTAATAATAATAATAAGAAGAAGAAGAAAAATAAACAAAATAAGTGGTGCACAGTGCAATTGCTCACTACCCACCGACCGAAGCTCAGCCAGTTCCCAAGCAGCGGTCACCGTCCCCCACAGCCAACTCCCCCCAGTTTATACACTGAGCATGACGTCATATGGTATGGAACAGCCTTTTGGCCACTTTGCGTCAGCTGTCCTGGCTGTGCCCCCTCCCAGCTTCTTGCTGGCAGGGCATGAGAAGCTGAAAAGTCCTTGACTAGTGTAGACACTGCTCAGCAACAACTAAAACATCAGTGTGTTATCAACATTATTCTCATATTAAAACAAAACACAGCATTATACCAGCTACTAGGAAGAAAATTAACTCTGTGCCAGCCAATTCCAGGACAGAACCTTTCAGGATGAAAAGAGCTAGGTTAATATTATTAATTATTAATTATCATTCCAAGTCAGGTAATTTGTTCCAGAATTTCTGTAGTGTTCATGTATGTAATGAGTCAGGGTATTTCATAACTCATCAGTCTTCAGCTAATGTTTTATAGCTTTCCTGTGTCAGAAGGAATAATTGATTATGGTTGTTCAAAGCATGGCTCAGTGCAGAATTATTGTTATGTTCTATATATAATACAAATGTCTTAAAACAAATGTTATGGCTATAGTATGTCATCAAGGCAACTGATTACAACAAATCAGTGTCTGCAGCAACAGTTGAAATTTGTGATATCAAGCCACCAAAATTTTGCACTTTTTGTCTCTGACAAAATTTTCAATATCAGATAAATTGCTGTGTCCTTAAAGGTGGGGTAAGATACTGTAGACATGAGATAATCTCTGAAGTGATAAAGTCAAATGGTGAAAATTTTCATTATAGCCGTGTACATAAAAGTGACTGGACAGGCTAATCCTTTTAGAAGAGTAACACTACCCACACAGATTTAATTTATTCACTAACAGCCTGATCTGCCCTTCTCCTTCCCAAAGTAACCATGAAAATTACAGTCAGAAAGGCTAACCTACACAACTATATACAGCTGTCATGGAATAAAGAAAGGCAATCAGGATAGATTGTACAAACACATCCGGAGTTAAAAAAAAAAAAAAAAAATGACAATGCAAAATATAAGTCTATTTCTTAGCTGGAAAGAAGAACTAATAACAAAAGAACAAGAAAGTTTAATTAATTTTCAGTCTTCAAATACTAGTTAAGTGAAATTGGAGTATTACATGTATTCTTTTTAAGAAGAGGGTAGGAATTCAAGTTAGAAAAAGAAAGAACAAGTTAAGGACTATTTCAGTAAATTAGGTGTATTCAACATAACAGTATATTCAACACCCAGTAACGAGGGTCTGTATTGGGACCAATACAATTTAATACCGTCATCAGTGACATAGACTGTTGTGGGAGGGATCGAGTGCACCCTCAGCAAGTTTGCAGATGATACCAAGCTGAGTGGTGCAGTTGATTAACTTGAGGGAAGGGATGCCATCCAGAGGCACCTTGACAGGCTTGAGGAGTGGGACCATGTGAACCTCATGAGGTTCAACAAGGCTAAGTGCAAGGTCCTGCACCTCGATTGGGGCAATCTCCAACAACAATACAGACTGGAGGATGAATGGATTGAGAGCAGCCCTGTGGAGAAAGACTTGGGGGTACCAGTGGATGAAAAATTGGATGTGAGCCAGCAATGTGGGCTCACAGCCCAGAAAGCCAACTATATCCTGGGTCGTATAAAACAAAGCATGGCCAGCAGGTCGAGGGAGGTGATTTTGCCCCTCTACTCTGCTCTGGTGAGACCCCACTTGGAGTGCTGCGTCCAGCTCTGGAGCCCTCAGCACAGGAAAGACATGGACCTGTTGGAGCGGGTCCAGAGGAAGCCACAAAAATGATCAGAGGGATGGAGCACCTCTCCTCTGAGGACAAGCTGAGAGAACTGTAGTTGTTCAGCTTGGAGGAGAGAAAGCTCCAGGAAGACCTTATTGCGGCCTTTCAACATACAAAGGGGGCTTATAAGAAAGATCGAGAGAGACTTTTTACCAAGGCCTGTAGTGACAGAACAAGGAGCAATGGTTTTAAACTGAAAGAGGGTAGGTTTAGATTGGACATAAGGAAGAAATTTTTTATGATGAGGATGGTGAGACACTGCAACAAGTTGCTCAAAGAAGTTGTGAATAAACTACCACTGGAAGTGTTCAAGGTCAGGTTGGAGGAGACTTTGAGCAACCTGATCTAGTAAAAGATGCCCCTGACAGCGGGAATTGGAACTAGATGATCTTTGAAGGTCCCTTCCAACCCAAACCATTCTATGATTCTATGGTTCTGATGTTGTTCCTGCTACAAAAAGCAAATTAATTTTGAAATGATCTTCCATATGTAAAACATTAGTCATCTTTTATCCACTGTAATTAGTAGTAGGTGAGCTTGAGCTAGAATTCAGTGACCAGCTCTGGGCACCACACATTACAAATGTTTCTGAAAAATTTGAGAGTGCAGAAGGTAAAAAATAACCAGGAGAGCAAGCAATGTGGTAAGCATGACTTATGAAAGAGTCAGAAAGAAGCAAGAGTAGGGGAAAGTATGACAACAGTCTTCAAATATGCAAAAAACCTTCTATTTCATGTTCTCTGTGAAAAGAACAAGAGGAAATCAGTAATAACTTGTAGCAAAGATAACTTCTACAGAATGTCAAGTATGAGGATGGTGACACTGAGTGACAAAGTATATTGCAGACTCCTGTTCACTAGATGGCTCTAAAAATGGATCAGACAAGGTCAGCATATCTAAACATGGAGACTATCTGAACAACCACTCGAGGACCCAGACAGCTACAGTTCTGTTCCCCAAATATATTCTCACTGTTTTCTATGGAGAGAGGAGAGAGGGCAAGGGCTCTGCTCATAAGAAGCTATAACTGGATCCTGTACAGATTATCTGAGTTATAAAAATGGACCATTTGCAAAGCACTCTTACTGTCCTGTTCATAGGGGAGCTAATATGGGAGTTGTCAAAGTTAGCATTATCATGTGAAAGGCACTAACAAAGAGAGGCTGGATAAGCCTAGGTTTGGAGCATCCCTTCATTTGTCATCCAGAGGCTTTTACTGTAGCACAGAGAAAGTATCATGAGTGCATTCTGGCTGTAAGTAGAAGTAATCAACTGAAGAAGTTGCTCATTCTGACATTTTTGTAAAGGCAGGTTTTCATAGGCATTAGTGTAAATCTGACACCTAGTTGACCTTAATTTCAGTGGAATTTGTTGATTTGTCATGGGAATATATTTATCGTGTTTTAATCAAAGACCAAGGATAAGGTATATCCTCAGCTAATATCTCACCCCCCCAGGTTCTCCTCCAAGCATTCTGCTCCACCTCAGAGCCTGTATCTGCCTCCCTGCATCTCCTAGGAAGCTTCTGCTAGTTGCCACCTGTTAATAGACTCCCCTGCCTGGTGCAGCAGCCTCCTCACCACAGCCCATTCTTGCTCACACCTTCCCTGGTCCACTTCTCTTTCAGGCCACTTCACTGCCTTTAATCCCAAACAAACATAAAACACAGCTATCCTCTCGCTGTCTTCCAGCCTCCAGAAGCCAGGGATGTGGAAGTGGTTAATTGTATACGGCATCTTGCTTGACTTGAATGACACTGAGGAAAAGCAAATGTGATTCAGCTAAGGGCTATTTGGGTATGTCAGCAGTTATGAAAACCCCACTTAGACAACAAAGGAGTGTGAAATGATATTTCTTTAGAAAAAGTGCGAGGCCCTTGAGATTATTTATTTAGCTACATGTTCATTAAATGCAGTGTTGCCCAGAAGTTATTTTGCTTTCAAGCCTCCGATCAGCATGGGGTCAGTCTCTACATTTGCTTTCCTGCTAAAGCAATTTTTTAATCCTGTAATATTTACACTGCGTTTTAACAGTGTTGCTTCTTTTGGGGTTGTGACACAATATTTTGTGTGAGGTGGATGCATCGGGACAAACCAATTGGCTATGCGGACAGGAGAACACAGAGGATCAAATCCAATATCTCTGCCTTCCTCATCCCCACAGAAGGTTGCTCTTAATTTTTCACCCATACTGCCTTCTACCTAAAACCACTGAGAAAATCTATTTCCATGTATTTCCTGTTAGACTGATTCTGAAGATTTAAATAAACCATATTAAAGCCCTTACAGTGTGGAAAGAAAGGCAAGCCCAGTCTACTTTCTAGCATTCTTTCACCTGAAATAGAGCATACATTTATTGAGGAAAAGAAGCTTTAAACTGTGAAAAATGTTGCTACTGAACAGACCTATACATGAATTTGAAGAAGTAAAAACCAGACCGGATGCAGTAAAATCCTACTTCATTTCCTGAGGAGGAAAAAATACTATTGTGTTCAGTGACAGCTCCTTGAGGAAGCTGGATATATGGTTTGTAAGGATGGGTGGAAACACACAATGTAAAAGCCTATGTAAGCAAGTTTTATGAACAAAGAGAGATAAAAAGTCCATTTTGACACATATCTCCTAAAGTTCAGTAATTTTATGGCTCTTAAATAGCCCAGGAACAGACTGTCATACTGACAGGTCTCAAATGGTCAACTTGACAAAATCCTTCAAACCTACTTAACTTCCCACGTGTATGTGGTATCAGATCCCTATCAAACCCAATGACCTATTTTATAAAGTATTTAATGCTTTTACGTTTAAGACAAGTGCAGCAGCTATGTAATATTAGTTTTCTAGTTTCCTAGCTGAGGAATTCAGAATTCTTCACACTCTAACTAATGAAGCTTCCCCTTTGTTTAAAGCAACAAATATCATTAAATAGTCTGGACAAGAGATCTGCTCAAAGTTATGAAGCATTTTTGTGACTTGAAGTTACAACTTTCAATGGCTGGGTAAGGTTTAATCACCAAGCAAGACCTTATTACATGAACTCAATGGTAAGACAGTTGCAGATCTCAGAACAGAAACTTTTAAAAGGCCCTTTAATTAAG
This sequence comes from Sula dactylatra, assembly GCA_013389905.1. Taxonomy (NCBI): domain Eukaryota; kingdom Metazoa; phylum Chordata; class Aves; order Suliformes; family Sulidae; genus Sula; species Sula dactylatra. Next base: position 59,976 of record WEKW01000829.1, read on the forward strand.
ATGAAAAGAATGATTGCCCTAATCAGGAGAGACTGTGGGCATTTCTCATAACACAATCAGCAGCAACTGCCATATCAGGATGCACTTTCCTGGAACAGCATTTCCTCTCGCAGGGTGTTGTTATGTGAAGACCTCACAAGGACCAGAACATCTCTAAGCAGCACCTCTGCATTGTCTAATTACACATTCTGCTGTAGCACACACTAACACAATCTCTTCTGCTGGTTGAAGATACACAACCAGAAAATAAATAAATACTTGCCTGAGCAAACTACTCATCTCGGGACCAAAACCCCTCATGGGGAAATCAGTAGAGTGACTCCAAACTAGTTCAGACCCTAGGGGTGAAATCCTGGCTTAAATAAAATCAAGGATAAAAACTACACCATAAGCTGTAGACTGTTGAAGTACACAGGAAATTTTCTATGGATTTCAGTAGGTTATGCTTAAATTGAGAAAGCAAGCCTTATTAGGTAAATAACAAATACAAGTGCTGAATAGGAAGACAGCCTATCAGTCATAACTGGGTGTTTTAGCAGAGAGCAGCTGCACGCACTAACAACTGCTCAGTGTAGCTGTGCGAAGCTCTTCCACAAAATTATATGGAAGGGACAAGGCAGAAGTTAAAACATTTTGAGGCAGGAAACAAAAGGGAGCTGCTTTCTGCAGAGAATAGAAAGGAAAATGTCTTGTTGACTTCAATTGTCCACAAAGCAGCTGAGCAGCTGCTGAAAGATTAAACCTTTAGAAAACGGTCTGCTCTCTTCATACATGCCCTTTTATCTTTTGCCTACTGTTTTCATGTGGATAAAGATCTGTTTGTCGAGAAACATCTTTTATCATACTGATATGGTCCAAAGCCAGATTACAGGGACAAGTCCTCTGCATCAAGCCTTGTCAGAGGCCTCTACAGTCTCCTGGCAATAAACTCTGCCACAGGGGTATTTCCTCTGCTCATCTCCAGTTACTTGTCTCCATTGCCAGCAAGAGACTGACTGAAGTCCACTTTCATTTGCTCTTGTGATGTGACAGATGGCAGCAGGTATTGCTGCCTGCACTGGGTCAGTAATGAGCAATGTACAGTTAATGTGATGGAGTTGGGCACAGAGCACACAGGGCACATAGAGCACTTTCTGTCTCACAGAAACCCAGAGCTCATTAGACACAATTCGTCTTGTCCAGGCTAACTGGAGAATATGTTAATGTCCAGGCAGTAAGCAGCCAAACACACACAGGAAAACTCTGCTGAAAAAAAGCAATTGCTTCACTAGGAAGGCAGACTGATTTGGTGTTTTGCACAGTTTGTAAATCCAAACCAAAGAGTACAATTGTTTCTACTTTAATTTTGGCAAAGGAACAAGACAAAAACTTTATTTTTCTGCTAAACTTACCTCTAGCTGACTACCTGTCATTCCCAACCACTCCTCCGTTTTCTTCAGCTTTGCCTTTCTGTCCTCAGCTGTACTGGAAACATTCTCATCAGAAACCTTCTCTTCAGTCATCCGTAGGGTACTGTGTACTCTACGGCCCATATTTTTCTAAAACTAGCATTAACTTAACACACATTTTTAATCTTACTATTCCCATGAATTCTCAAGTGAGTCTAAGGTTTGCAGGTTTATAGTATAAAAAAAAAGAACAACATATCCACATCTTTTCATGCTCCAGAGCTGAAAAATGATTGCTTCCGGGGTAACACTCAACCTAGGAGGCTGAAAATTAGGGAAAGGCCAGGGGATCACAAGTAGTTGTGTTACAGCAATTTAATGAGCTCGCAGTCACTCACCAAATCACAGTAACTTTTGATATTTATTTTCATACACTATCTCACCTGCTGTATAAAATACATTCTCTAAAAGCACTATTTTAGTTGTTAAGTAGTTAGACCGCTTTCAGATAGCTGTTAATACTCTGCGGATGTTTATTTATAATCAGGTCTGTCTTCATGTAACACGCATATATGAAAAGCAATAGCAAAATGTTGCTAGATGATCCGTGTTGTTTCTCTCTGTTTTGCATGAAGACCTTGGTGAATAACAGAACAAATTATCAGTAAATATCCCATATGAGTTTGAAATTAACTCATTTCATCTGTGCTTATGCAAGTTTCATTCTCCTTTCTGCAAATATGCAAGTAATTGGGTTTTACCATCCATGGACAGTGAATTTAGAGATGAAGTTTGTACATGCCAGTATTTCTGCTGGCAATGATTGTATCTATTCTGGAGCAGCTTGAGAAAGAGGTATGAGTTACCTGAGTCAGCAGCACAGCCCAGGCTTTGAATAAATCAAATCAGTCTGTAAAGCTAAAGATTGGTAAAAATAGTCATTAATTAAGTTCTCATAGCAATTTAATTTGAGAAGTGGGAATCTGTTTTCCAATATCCTAAAAACAGAAAAAGTGGCAAAATTAACATATGCATGTGCACTTCTCTTCAGATCTAACTGCTGCCCTCTTTACATGTCTTTTATATGCAGGATGGTCTAATGACTATGAATAAATAATACACTCTTGGGGGAATGATTTCATGGATTCAGATTTCACTTCCTTCAGTGCAGAAAGAGGTGGCAGATTAAACTTTATGGGCTGTTGTTACTCCATGCTGTTTGGGCCAACACTTCAATGACATTTTCCCATGCACTGGTATCAAAGACACAGAGAGTTGGGAGAGAAATTTGCTTCTAGATAAGAATTCATATAAAGTGCAGTGGCATTTCTGAGAGGGGCAAGTCAGATCACATCCAATATCACACTTTCTTGGTCTCAAGAGAGAGAGGTGCTATGGTTTGACAAGGGCTAAGCAGGAGCTATGCACAAGTTACATGCGAGCCATACCAATATGTCACCTCTTCTGCTCATCTTATCTGTTTTCACCAAGTTACATGGACTGGCAGTTCCTTTGAAGTTCATTTGCCTCACTGAATACTGAATTCCCTGGACAGTAGCTTACCCACACATACTAAAAAAAAAAAAAAAAAAANAAGTATGTCATTGCTCAGGGAACGACATTACAATTTTGTCATTAAGTTAGTGACCTACATAATTTATACTCAGAAGTGTAAGTGATAACGTAGATGGCCTATCTTCTATTAGATCCCAGCTTGGGGCTTGGCATCTTTTTAACTGATGCATTAGTATGTGTCACATTCAGTCAGCCATCTGAAATTACTAGCCGTGATTAATATAATTAATTATCTACTATTAAGTGTGCCCATATTTTGGTAGGACCCTTTCAGAGAGTGAGATAATTAGACATATTAGCTGAAAGACATCCAGACAGTTTATATCTAAAATGATTAGGAGGTAATAAGACACATTTCCTGCTTTCACATATAATTCTGTATATGAGGTTGTAGAAAAACAATGAAGTTTACAAGCAATGTTAAAGCTGATGATAATCACACTACAAATAGAACTTGGAAAAATGTTCTGGCAGAGTTTGTCATTGCTGAACAACACAGCTGTGAGAACTGACCCTATCACAAACTCAGAGGACAGTTTGGTCAAAGGAAGAGGTGATCCTTTGGTGGAGATGACACAACATTGCACAGTGATGATTTTATTTCTTAAAATGGCTTTTTGTTTCAAAAGTGAATAAGTGACTTGAAAAGGCTAACTAAACCCAAATCAAAATGATACCTTTTCTTTGTAATCACTCTCTTCTCTTTGTGACACAAAAAGGGAACAAAAAGTGGGTTTGCTCAAATAAAATACTGTCAACTCCAAAACCAAATACTTTTCAACTTTTTTTCTTTCTCAAGGAAAAAAAAATATATCTAATCTAAAATGACTTTTCCCCCTTTTTTTTTTCAAATGTTCCAATGAACAAAAACAAAAATTCTTTGCTCTGCCTTAGGCATGACCCCAATAGAAATTTTTTACACTTTGACACAATGTGTAAGCTGCATTTTATATTCCAACAAGAAGCATTTCAAACAGAACAATGATTTCTCCATTGTATTATAAAATTCACCAGTCTTTACTGTGCTACTCTGAAAAGGCACATTGTAACCCATCTATGAAAAAGAGGAGGCAAGATATGAAGGGATTACTAGACAAACACAAGCAAGAGCGTCACAAAGGTTAAGCTGTCCTTATGAGCAACATAGTAATGGCAATAATTACATTAATACGTATATGATGACAGATTTGAGTCAAAACACACAACTCCTTCATAGTCACATTCACACCATGAAATGATGAAGCGATATCTCACTTCATGCTGTCCCAGCTGACATGTCCACACTATACAGTACCATAGGGCAAGGTACTGGCTCACGCCTGAAACCTATTTACAACATCCATGTGACTACTGAGAGCTCTGATGCTTTTTAGCTGGTGGGGATCTCAACAAAATAATGTAGTAGATGTGAGTCTGTGTGCATGTGTATAACACAATGTAGTCTTAAGAGAATTATATCGTACAAAGCAAGAACAGTAGAAGTTATCCTTTGGCAAGATACAGCTAGCAAGACAGGAATTATAGACTGGAAAGTTGAGAATACGAGCATTACCTATAAAGGACTTTATAACTCTCCTACAAACCCCTTTTGTGCCCAGCCCATCTCCATGCACCTCAGGATAGCTGGCAAAATCCCCTCTGAGGGTTGTTGTGCTGGCATACAGACACACAAGAACTCTGCAAGATGTGAAAGCCTTAATTAAATATATATCAGTATGTAGGTATATGGACATTTGTCGTACGTTGTAACAAGTTGCTGTACGTCTTCACTTGCTACAGACTGGGGATTTTCCTGACCCTTTCCAAGCTCCAAGATGGGAATGTAGCAACAGAGCTCAAGAAAGGGTGTATAGGATGAAGTTGCGAAGTCCTTTACAAGGTAGCGGACCTTTCTTTTTTTCCCCCACCACATAACAACTAAATATTCCTATTATGTTTAGTATTATCCTGACAATTAATAACATCTACTATTGCTGTTTTGTACAAAACTATTCTCCTAAACCTTTGTTGTGTTTTGCCACCACTGCTTGTCACTGTTAAGGCAGAAAACAAGGAAAGATTTTTGTGAGTTTTAAAAAGTTCTGGTGGGGATGAGCCCTGTTGTCACTGAAGTGACAGCCACCCCTGCTTGTGACAACATGCTGAGGCTAATAATTCTGGCTTTTGGTGGTTTACTGTGTGCTAAGGACATTACATCATTGCACATTTGGGTTCATCACTTAAAGTATGAGACAGGATGCTGTTCGTATTAGACCAGGCTATTTGGGGTCAGATTATCTAGCAGAGTGTCCTGTCTCCAACAAGGATCAGCAAGTGTATACAAAGAAAGGAGCATAAGAGAAAGGCAGGCATGCAGTGATTCCTCTCCAGGGTGCTCTGCTAGCCTCCAAATCACTTATGATTCACAGACTTCTTGGAGAGTTGTCTTTGCTTTTAACAGCCTCTGGTAGATCTGGACTCTATGAAGTTGCCCAGTCGCTGCCTGTAGACTTTTAGCACCCAGAGCATCCTGAGACAGGGAGTTCTGAAGCTCTACCACACACTGAAGGGCCCTTTGCCCCATGGGCTCCACAAAGGTCTTGCCGTCACAGTTCAAGTAGGTTTTTTCCTTCCCGCTGCCATCTAGCAGCTCAGAGTTCAAATAAGTTGCAACTCTAAAGAAAGGAAGAAAAATTCCAGATGACCAAGAACCTGTCTTTTGAAAAGCAGAGTTCCCAGCATTTTTTTAATTTCTCTGTCTACACACAATCCACATTGATCTGTCTACACAAAATCCACATTCTTCACCAGTTCACCCACACATCTCTTCTGGCTTAGTGACAACTGACTCTTGTTTCCCAATAACGGACATATTTCCTAAAGCAGGCTGCCAAAATCTGTCAATGCATTTGTCCTTCTGCCAGCCCTCACAAGTAGTAGGTTCCTTCTTGCTCCACCAGAAAGGAGCAACTCCTGTGCTCCCACACTGACCAGAAGAGGAGAAGAAGGGTCAAGGCACCAAGCAGTACTGCTTCCGTCAAAATTGGGACCACAATTACTTACCAGTGGGACTGGTTAGCTGCTCCCAGCAGTCCCCTTATGCAGGCAGCTGCTTATGCCTGAAGCCAGATCTGTTTTTCTTCCAGAACAGCTAAGACTTCCATCACAGATTAAATGCCAGCAGAAAGACTGATTTCAGAGATGTTTTTCTATCATTTTCTGCTTCTAAATTTGTAGCATGTTAAATTTTTAAGTACAAATGATTTTTTCCTCCTTTGGTAAAACATAAACTGCAAGCTTCCTGAGAATGAAAAACAATGTAGTGATTAAAAATAATTATAACAGGTGACTCAAGAGTCTACAGTGGCTTTTGCATCAGCAAATAAAATTGGTCAGGATAGATGAAAAAAGTGCATTGAAGTTTAACTACCAAATGCATCTTCCAAACCCTCATTACCAATCCCTTTTCAAACAAAGTCTTTTTCATTGTAGATCACTCAGCTACATTTTGCATTTGTAATTTTTTTTAATTAAAAAGTGAAAGAAGAAAAATGGAATGAACACTCAAAGCGACACCTCTCCAGAACAAAGGGCTCTCCAAAATGCAAACAATTAGAGAGGTCTTCAAAGCTATGTACTCACTCACACACAGGAGAAAAAACACTGAAGGAAGAACTACTGTGTCAGCTTTTACTTATTCACTGTTTCTCCCTTACAGTCATCTGCCTAAACTTTTGTAATTCATTGGCTTTTTAATTTAGGGGTTCTTTGCCCCATAGAATCCTAAACTTTGCCAGATTGGGCCAAAATGGCCCATTAATGTGGTAAGTTATTGCCTATATTCTTCTGCTAAAAGTTGCCAGTATTGACTAGTTGAGGTGAATATTGAGAGGGTTGAGGTGAATTAAAGGTTGGCTAGAATACTGGAGTATTATCTATTTTCTCTTTTAAGGACATTTTCTCCCATTCTCTACTATTTCAGAACAGGAAGGAAGGAAGAAAGGAATCCTTCCCTTGAAACCAACCTTTTCCTTCATAGTCTTTCCTGGACCTGTTTCTTTTCTTATCTACTTTTCTGTTCTCCTCTATAAAATTATTTGCATCCTAGTCAAGCCCAGAGAGGAGGAGACCTCCCATCCTTAATGAGTCATTGAGAAGAAAGTCAAAGAACAGGTGGGAAACACAATCATAAAGAAGTAAAATGATTTGCTCATGACTGTGTCAGTAACAGATTCAAGAGTATTTAATGAGGACCAAATCTTGAACTTCCTGTGCTGGGGAACCAGGTGATTTGATATGGTATCTAAAGAGGAGCTGCTTTTCTTTTTTCAACCAAATGAAGCAGCACGATGGATTCAGGTAGTTTATTCAGCTAACACAGGTCCCAAAGACTGATCAAGGAGCCATGTAGAAATGGCTGAAAGGAAACAACAGCTTATCACAGGGTAACACTAACCAAGTAAAACTGAATTTGCATCCTTCATGGAGCTTGCATGTTTACTTTTCTCCTGACCACAGATTACTGAGCTGGACTCACACTGCTGTTGCCATCACCCATCTCCTGAATACAGCTTGGTGCTTACAGCGTTCACCCAGCAACCCAGCACCCAGTCCCTCCTTAACAAGGAGGATTCATGGCCACATTTCCCACATATTTAACCACCAGGATATATCAAATAGGTAACAATACTGCCATGCCTCATTTGAAGCTGGGTCACTGTGGCCAGAGCACAGGAGGTGGATTACTCAGCTGAGTGGGTGTTTATGGATTGTTAATGCACTTCACATTGGACAGCTGGTGTGTCTCCCCACCACCATTATTCTACAGCCTGCTGATCAAAGTATTTGCTCAGGGTCTGAATCCTGAGGGTTGCATGCTAGAAACCTCCCAATGAGATCAGTCGAGCCTTTCTTGGGACTTAGGATTGTCATGAGTACTCAGCTTACCTCTGTACTGAACAGAGAGTGTACTGAACACCATCCATCTGTGTTTTCCTAGAAGTATTCTTCAGTACCTTACTGCACTGCATTTTCGAGAGTTTTTCTACTGGTGGTTGGTAGGGTGAGAGGGGATTACCTGGAAGAGAGCAGTAACACATTGCTATGGACACAAGAACCATGACAGCCATCCTGCTTTTGATCTGCTACAGCAGGGATATCTGGCTTTGTGCCTATAGGACTCTTCTTCATCCAACAGGCAAGGCTATCCTAAGGATCTCTGCATGAATATACTGCCTATTATGAATATATGCATAGTGTTGCCTGCATTCAGCCTGGAGCTACCCTTTCCTGTCTCTGTCGTACCTTAACGTTCCTATCATGGTTGTCAATGGGGATCTCCTAGACATCAGACTAAAGATTTCTCCCTGCTTCTGGTCTGTCTCTATTTGTGGGTAGGAAAGTCAGCTCTACAGGAGGGAACTGTAAAGTTGTTATTGGCAAACTGCCTGTACTCAGTGCCTGTAGCACCTCCGAAGTTCCTAGATGTGACAGAAAAAATTAGGCCTGGAAGGTGTAAGGATGGAGCCAGACTTAGACTTGGGAGTTCAGCAGAACTTGCAGGGCCGAGCTAGATGGGCCTCAGGAGACGAGGCTGAGAGATTTATAGTTAGGATAGTTGTTGGCTCTGAGCGTCAGGCCAACCTCATTATCTTAGACACAGCCAAAGAAGATGAACTCACAGTGTACAAACCTTGCACTGCAAACCACTTATATAGCTCCACTGTGCTAATTATATTAGTAGTGGTTTCCCCTTCTCTTCCAGCCTAAGTAATCACTGCTTGTGTCTCATATGTCACCTGGAGTTCATACTCCTCCTCACCTCCCTCACAAGCCCTGCCACGTAGTGACCTGTTCTCTGTTAACAGCCACTGCGCTCAATGCCAGCAAGACAGGCACTTTGGTTCAGTGGTAGATGAAGTTATTCCTGTATAAAATTTATAAAGGGCTCTGAGATGAAAGACAAGACACTGTCATCAATTATTGAGGCCCATCTCTGAACTTTTTTCCAGGCTGCATAAATACCTCTTCTCATAAAGGTCTTGAAAAACTTAATCAGCTGAATAAATAAGTCCAGATTGAGGGTTCTGCACCAGTTCAGCCTACTCCTGCTAACAAAGCTCTGGGTCAACGCATGGGAAGAGCTTCAGAAAATGTCTCTTCTCACACCAGCTGCTGTCCTGGCTTAAGAGAATAAGCTTTTTTCAACTACCTGTTACATCCTTTTCTCCCTTCCCTGAATAGCCCGGTTCAACTTTAAAGTCACAACATGACAAAACCAAGAAAATGCTTTCTTTGCTTACCCCACAACCTCAGGAAGTAGGGCCCACACAGAAGACAAACACATGAGCACATAAACATCTTTAAGCACATACCTGCCTCTATCTTTTTAGACAAAGGCTCATAAAGAACGCACACAGAGTTAATTTTTTTGTTGAATTGGGCTCAGTATCATGAAGATTAACTCATGGATTAGGATTTAGAAATCATCAAATTATTGTTTTTATTTGAATTACCAGTACATTCATCTGAAATAATAACTTTGGTCAGAGCCTCACAAGGCCATTATCATAATGGTGTCTGGGCAAGAAAAATACAAAGCTTTCCAAGGAAAAACAAATGTTAGACGAAGTAACTTCATCAGAGGCAATCCCGCTCTTAATCCCATAGTATTTATATTTATTGGGTTCTCTGGCATCCAGCTTCTGGTGTTTGCTTTTGGTAGGATGACATTGCTTCCAATCTTTACCATGTAGACAGTCCAACAGCAGGTTGTGTATAGTTGTCATTGGTTAAAAGCAGTGCAGCATGCTCATTCTTTTAAATGCTTTTATCTAGGGATCAGGGTTATGTTAGAAGATGGCAGCTAGTTTGTTATAAAAGTGGAGTGCTCTGTCTCCATAAGGTACAGCTCTAGACTGCCTACTTATTCATTACAAATAAACATTGAAAGTGTTGATTTAAGGTAGTGATTTATAACCTTTCCGGAACTTAAGACGGGCACTCAGGATTTTTTTTATGGTTTGAGGAAAGAAAATCTTGCTCCATTGATATCTTTAGAAAATCAAGGATTTCTGCCACTCTCCCAAGGATACACAAGCACACATACTCAGTCTACCATTAAAGTGTGTCAGTTTTGTTTTGTGATAAATAGAGTTGAGAGTAGTAACCACTTTTATTTCAGACAGAGGCATTCACTAAACAAGGCTGAAGAGAATTGATCTGAGCTACTTAGCTGATCAATGCTTCTTTTGCATGCTTATCTGGAAACTTGTGATCTTCCCAACTCCAGTTTCATCTCACCAATTAAAATAAGAAACATCAAAGCTTGGATTTATTTTTAGAAGCAACCTGATCACGAAAAAAGATTTTTTTTTGCCTCTTTTTCAGTTCTTACAAAGTTCATAAAGCCATCATCTAAGTAGCAGAGTTCATATTTGCTTCTGAGGACCGCATCATTTTTCAATGGCTCAGTAAAACAGCATGTTTGGTATAAGAACACTTTAAGGAAATGGAGGTGTAATACAGATAAGACATTAATTACTTTTAAAACCTGATAGCATATTCCTGCATATTATTGCAAAACTGTGAAGTGTGTTGTGGTGGGTAGAAAGATGTAACATTTTGGTGTGATTCCACTACACACTGCCTAGTCAGGAAGAAGTAGAGGAAGCCTTCAGACAATGGGAGGTAACAAAAAAGTCACAAGCCTTAGTATTCATGGGGGACTTCAACGACCCCAGTATCAGGTACCGAGGCAAGCAGCTCTGGTGCCAGCATGATCAGCAGCTGAGTGATCTAGTGTAGTGTTCAGGGGAGCTTCCTGAACTGGGGGAACTTCAGGGGAACAGAGAGACCTGCACATCTGAAATGTCCCTGTATAATGTGCACAGCACCTTAGCTATCCACATACAGGACAACCAGGTGATCAGGCCCAGTCAGCATGGGTTTATGAAAGGCAGGTCCTCCTTCACTCTCCTGATCTCCTTCTCTGACAAGATGACCTACTTAGTGGATGAGGGAAAGGTTGTGGATGTTGTCTACCTGGACTTTAGTAAATCCTTTGACATTGTCTCCCACAGCATCCTCCTGGAGAAACTGGCTGCTCATGGCTTGGACAGGCATACTCTTTGCTGGGTTAAAAACTGGCTGGATGGCCGAGCCCAGAGAGCTGTGGTGACTGGAGCTAAATCCAGTTGGTGGCTGGTCACGAGCGATGTTCCCCAGGGCTCAGTTTTGGGGCCAGTTTTGTTTAATATCTTAATTAATGACCTGGATGAGGGGATTGAGTGCACCCTCAGTCAGTTTGCAGACAACACCAAGTTGGGAATGTCGATCTGCCCAAGGGTAGGAAGGCTCTGCAGAGGGATCTGGACAGGCTGGATCAATGGACCAAAGCCAACTGTATGAGCTTTAACAAGGCCAAGTGCCAGGTGCTTTACTTGGGTCACAACAACCCCAGGCAACGCTACAGGCTTGGGAAGGAGTGGCTGGAAAGCTGCCTGGCAGAAAAGGACCTGGGGGTGCTGGCTGACAGCCAGCTGAACATGAGCCAGCAGTGTGCTCAGGTGGCCAAAAAGGCCAACAGCATCCTGGATTGTATCAGGAATAGTGTGGCCAGCAGGAGCAGGGCAGTGATGGTGCCCCTGTGCTCAGCACTGGTGAGGCTGCACCTTGACTATTGTGTTCAGTTTTGAGCCTCTCAGGACAAGAAGGACATTTAGGTGCTGGAGCGTGTCCAGAGAAGGACAACGACACTGGTGAAGGGTCTGGAGAACGTGTCTGATGAGGAGTGGCTGAGGGATCCCGGATTTTTTAGCCTGGAGAAGAGGAGGCTGAGGGGAGACTTTATTGCTCTCTACAACTAGCTGAAAGGAGGTTGTAGTGAGGTGGGTGTTGGTCTCTTCTCCCAAGTGACAAGTGATAGGACAAGAGGAAATGGCCTCAAATTGCATCTGGGGAGGTTTAGATTGGATATTAGGAAAAAAGTCTTCACCGAAAGGTTATGAAGCATTGGAACAGGCTGCCCAGGGAGTCTAAAGACATGTAGATGTGATGCTTAGGGACATGGTTTAGTGGTGGACTTGGCAGTGCTATGTTAAAGGTTGGACTTGATCTGAAAGGTCTTTTCCAACCCAAACGATTTTATGATTCTGTGTTTCTATGATTCTATCTGATCGAACGGCAACACAGCAGGGCACAAGTAGTCCAGGAGGTTTCTATAGTGCACCAATGACAACCTCCCAACATAAGTGATGAAGGAGCTGATGAGAGAAGATGGTCTGCTGGACCTGACCCTAACAAGGCAGAACTGGTTGGGGATGTGAAGGCTGGTGGCAGCCTTGGCTGTAGCAACTATATGGTAGTGGAGTTTAGGATCATGAGGGCAGGGAACAAGAGTAAAAATACCAGGATCACAGCCCTGGCATTCAGAACAGCAGATGTTAGGTTGTTCAGAGACCTGCTAGGAAGAATCCCATGGGATACAGGCCTGGAGAGAAGAGGGATCCAGAGTAACTGGTGGATTTTCAAAGATCATCTGCTCCAAACTTAAGAATTCTGATGTGCAGGAAGTCAAGCAAAGGTGGCAGGAGGCCTGGATGGATGAATAAGAATCTCCTGATTAAACTCAATTGTTATTTCTCAGTGCCTTGATACCAATTCTTGTCCACAGTGGTTGCATAGCAAGTCAGACCAACAGCAGAAATGAGAGTAATTAAAAGACAGGGGTTGGGAGGATGAGGAGGAGGGTGTGAGCCCTCCATCTTCACTTACTTACTTACAGTGGACTGCAGACGAAGCTGGTGAATTCAAACTAATGTACTATCCTTGGCGAAATCCACCCAACAGGACAAAGAGGGCATACAGATTCCCATTATTTTTCAAAGATATCCTTGAATTTCAGGCTTTTAAATTTTCCAGTTTTCACAAAAGTGACTAGTTCAAGCTTGTTTTGGCAGATTATTTCTTTAAGTTGCTGTGGATGGCAATTTCTTTGAATATTTTTTCCAAATTTCATCCTGAGCCTTTTTTTCATTTAAAGCTTATTTTACTACTAACATAAGATTAACAACAAATGTATGTCAAAGTGTTTTAAATAAAGAGAAGGTAAATGGTCTCTTCTATGTGGCTCTTCCAGGTAGAACTGGGCAATCAAATAATATCACAGAGATGCTGCCTTTATAAAATTCAGATAAACTTTAAGGAAGAGTAATAAATGCATGTTTAACAAAAAAATTAAGACAGACGTTTCTGAAAAAGAAGGAAGTAATGTTTTTCAATTTATATCTCATTATTAAAAAAATCCATTCTTGTTTGAGTGGGAAGAAGAGAGTATTAATATTTTATGAGCTAACTCTTTAAAAAGAAATTAAATATTCTGAGCACTTTAGTACTTCAAATAAAACTGCCTTTGCCTTTCAGGGGATAGAGAGGACCCACCATTCCTATATCTCACTGTAAGTTTCATCGTAAGCTATGTTTGAGTGATATTATTATAAAGCCTATATTTTACCTTCATAAAAACTGAAGGTAACCTGATTCATAATACAAAGAAAACAAAACAAAAATGTTGCAACTATAGACTGAACATGGAGACACAGCCACTGTTCAGTTCCTTTTATGTACATATACTTTGCAAAACTCAGAGGGATTCCCCAAATGTATACTTCAACAATATATAATTTTACTAAAAATCTAGGATAGTTTTTATTGAAGTTTGAAGGAAAGTAGAAGGCCCACTCCACAGGACACTGAATGATTCTGACATTTCTTTTTCTTCTGAAGCAGAACCCAAGGCTAACTGATTCACTTTTAAAGTTCTTCTTCCAAATGTTTTATTTAGTACCAATAAAAATACTTTTTTCCAAAAAAAAAATCAAAATACTTTGCTCTAATCATGATTTCTTCCATTTTAATTGGCTATATATACATATTTGGAATCAGTTATTTTTAGGTGAAAATAAAATCAAAAACTATTCTATTCTGAAAGCGTCAGGACAGAACATTCAAAGTTATGAAAATACATTCATCTGGAAGACAGGGAATTTCTCCACAAAAATATATTTCTCCAAAATACTTCATCACAGAGTCATTTTCTAATCGTAAATTGCTTCTGTTGATGACATCGAAACTGGCTGAAGTTCCTGTCTGTTTGTTCTGTTCGCTTACCTCCTTTGTACTTGCAGTTCTCTTTGCCATATACTGCTTGTCAGAATGATTCAGAAAGTGTCTCCTTCCCACCTCATGCTTAAAAGCCCAGCATTAAAAACCCCATGAAAACTCAAATGGTATTAATATGATGAAATGAGGAGAGAGGTAATTTACCCGTCGTCTTACTTCAAACTAGGGTTAATTATATGTAATTATATATAAATCAAGAGACATTTGTCATTTTTTTTCCTAAAAACATCCAGTGATTGAGACACCAGAACTCTTTAGACATCCTGTTTTCTACTTTGTGATTCTCTTAGTGAACCACTATAAAGCTTTAAATAGTGTGTAATCTTAAATAGCAAATTTCCCTTCTTTGAGTTTAAATCAAATAGGTCTTCTGTTGATCCCAGTCTCGTCAGCAGATTTTTACCTATTCTTCATGGTGGCCTTTTATACATTTGAAAACTGTTATAGTGTGTGCAGACAGTCTTCCCCTTTCACAACCAAGCAGCTGTTATTCAATTGCTCCTTGTAAATCATGGTTCCTAGATGTCTGATCATCATATCTAGGTTGTCATCATCTAGTCCAAGTTAGTCTATGTCTTTCTTGAACTGTGATGCTGAAACCTGGACCTTGAACTTCAGAATATGTCACCCAGGGTTTTTTTTTTTCAAATATCTAATACAGTATTTTTTGTTGCATTTTGTTGTTGTTGTTCTTGTTGTTGGGGGAGGGATTGTTTGTTTGGGTTCTTTTGTAACATCATGATATTGTTGGATTTTATTAAAGCCACCTAATTAATTAGTGAAGAAAAACAAGTGGTTTTTCCCTGTCCCCAAATTCTCTGAATTCCTCTGAAGTTTGGAAATGGCTCACAGAAGGATGTGTGCTTCAAAATCACATCACATGATCTGACATAACATCTACAATTGAATCTCTCTTCCTATAGCGTTCCCATTTATGCTCCCCAAAATGCATTTGTATTTGCGGTTTTTCTGGTTTGGGAGGAAAATATAATACATCAAGAAAGAAACTGCACTAAAACCTTATTAGAAATGTCCAAAGCTGCAAATAGGTCTGGAAACAAAGCAGGCAAAGGAAGCATAGACAAGAAGTAGTGATACAACACACTTTTAATAAAGGATGGACATATTTGTGTGGAAAAAAAAAAAAAAAAAGAAAAAAAAAAAGCTGCAAGCTCCGTTAGGTTGCTAATAGAAACCTCACTCCTTATCCAAAATATAGAAGTGTTAAAATTTGAGAACAATTTATTGAAGCTGTTACCATCTATTCAGACAGAGGTGTTTATAGAGATCTGAATATTGAGAAATTTTTGTTGTGAATGCTGACAATGGCATTTTCTCCAAACTTTCTGAAATAAGCTCTAGACAAATTATGAAGAGAAGTCTTTCTTGCAGAAGAAGGTCTCGAATACTGATAATCTAGAGAGTCTTTAAACATGTTGTGGGGGCTGATGGCAGGGATGCTAACATCCATTTGTACTTAGGAAATCAGACCTTCCAGCTAGGGAACAGCTTGGGTGATTAACCACTGGAACAACCTGGGAAGCACCATGGAGGTTTCTCCACCACTAAGCAATGTTCATGTGAGATTTGGTTTTGTACTTCCCATGAATATTATGATTATGTTTGATAAAAAATAAAATTTGTGGCAATCATCTGGGCAGTGGTGAGCTGGAGCCATGCTGAGGTTATTGCAGTCTCCTTTCTGGCCTTTTTATCTGCCATGGAGACAACACTGGAGAGGTCTCACTTTTTGTGGGAGATGCTTTGGGGAGTTGTGATCAGAATTCAGTGATCAGCTTAGGCTACAAATACCTCACCTTCAGTGAAAAGGCAGGGTTAGCTAAAAGAAAGGAAAAAGGCTCCATTTCTCAGCTCACTTCCCACCTTTACCTGCCTTTTTAAAGCAAGCGGTTAACTCAGGAAAGGAAGGCTGTCATTCTCTGTCTGTGTAGGGCTGGTGACAATAAGGCTTTGGTCTTGGTGGGACATCACTTTGGTAACGTAGCACAGGTGTGGACACAGCCCTGCGTTAACCCAGTTGTCAACGTCATAGACTACAGGAGCTGCATACACCAACACTGAAACTTTCCCAGCAGCTGCCTTGTAAAACTCTTCCTGTAACACAAGCACTATCTAAATCTCTGCAGCTTTTGAGATGGAAGTATAACAAATAATTTAATACCAAACTTGGAAAACTCCCCCTCCCACCAGCTCCCTAGGATAAATGAGGAGAGTTTTAGAGAGGCTTCTCCTTTGATTTTCTATTTTGGCTGTGGTTTGATATTATATGGTTCATTTCATCAGCACGTAAATAGAATGCAATAGAAAAACATGTCTTCTAAATGAGCAAGGTCACCCAGCTCTCCTTGGGCAGGTATGGCCCTTGTCTCACCAGGGGACAGCATCACCATCTGCTCAGCAGTGCCAGGTCTCTCCCTAACTCATTCATGCACAAACAGAACATTAAGGTTGCTGAGACTTATGTGTAAAAGGCTGGGAAAAACCAGGAGGAACGCTGCCCCACACAACTGTAAATCAATCCCCACCCTGCTGCCACATGCACTGTAATAGACTACTGCAGAGATCACCTCTCGGCAGGACCCTGGTCTCATAGGCAGAGTGTACTGGAGTGATTTGTTTCAGCATCCCCTCCTTTGATGGAAGGCAAGATGGGGAGAAGTGATTGCAGGTTTGTAGACAAGGGAAGGGTGGTGAGGAAGCCTAAAACTGCCCCAGAGAGCTGGATTTAGCCTCCATGCCTTTTCAGTGGCATAGGAGGGGTTAAGTATTTCCCCTAGACAATGCTTTGGGAGGCAGTGGATGACTTGCAGCTTAGCTGAAAACTCAGAACTGTATTTTGTGTCAGTGAGAACTGTACTGCTGAGAGACAGAGATAGGCAAAGGCACAAGCTCTGAAAATGCAAGCATCAGCCATGTCACTCTGGGTATCCCCAAATTAGCCTGTGTTTCTTTATCTGTAATTCTCTGTAATTTTATCTGTGTTTCTTTATCTGTAATTCTCTTTCCCACTGTAAGATAGAGAGAATCGTGTCTTAGTATCTCAGGAAGTTTTATGAAGGCTAAATCACTAATATTTGTGAAATGCTCATGTAATCTAGACAAAGAAACATAAGTAGGGCAAGTTTTGACTGATATTCATTCCACAAGGCTGACACCAAACATTTAAGAATGTGACTGATGCAGAATATTAAATAATTGCTATGTTAATGAAAACTTATAAGGTACTACAGTAATGCAGCCATAGTGAACCCCAACACAGACCAGCCCGATTTGACACAGGTGTATTGACGATGCCAATTTATGTCAGTGACAGAACAGAATAATCCCTTTTACAGGATTCTGGCTGAGAGATGAGTTATACATTGGGAGAGAAATTAATATGTACAAAACTGCTGAATACATAAGGCGCAAGCTAGCATCTCTGAAAATAAATTCACAAGAATTTGTCAGCTTGCAGGCAGAAGCCACTACTGCCTCTGCTGTTGCTCATGCATTTTCCATGCAGAAGGAGCTGATCAAACATAGTTTCAGAGCTCTGAGTAAGGAATTGTTTCCTGGTTCTTTAGCAGGACAAGGGAAACCTGTTAACTCTCAAAGGTCTCTGAGTATTTGGAGACTGCAGACTCCCTGCTGTGGAGGTGAGCATTGTACCCTGGAGGTACTCAGATGAGCAGCACAGGGCAGGGTGTGAGTGAATCACAGGTCCTGAGCATCCTGCCCACTCCATGGTGACATTACCATTTTTGTCAGCCTCTTTGCAGCTGCACAGGAAGGAGAACTGTCAAGAATGTCAATTTTTCACCATAGATGCAAGGAGAATCTTTTGTTTTCTAGGTGTGTTAGACATGATATTTTCCTTGGCATTCTCAGTTCATAGGAAATTCTGAATATTCCTGTCCATTACAGCCTAATTCAGACTGAACACATTTGTTGGGTGAAATTTCCCAAGAACTGAGAAGGCGGCTAGTCCACCAGTTCTATAAGACAGCATCAAGGAAATCTGAAGGAAAAAAAGAAAAAGAAGAAAAAAGGACAATTTTCTTCTTTTGCAGCAGCGCAGCAGGGAAGCCCAAGTGAATCACATCACTCTCATTCTGCTGCATGAAAAAGATCCTCGCAAGGGTTCATAACATCAGCGGAAGACAGAGACCTGCAACAACACAGCAAGAAGCTGTGCCCTCAGTGTTCCTCATGGCCCTTCCAGCTGCAAGAACTGATGCACCCACCCAAACAGAGCTTTCAAAGGAACATGCAGCCGTCCAGGTCCCAGGCTGCAGGGGGTGCCTGAGTACCAGGCCAGTATCTGGTGGCAGCAGTGAGTTCACTTGGAGTGGGAGATGTGCCCAAGTAAAGGAGCTGCTCAGCCTGGTGACAGAGCTTTGGGAGGAGGTGTCCAGGCTGAGGATTATCAGGAAGTCAGAGAAGACTGACTGATGGAATGGTACTCTACCATCCCTGAGACAGATTCACCAGCCAACCATGGCACAAAAGACAAAGGACCCCCTACTCCCTCACCAGAGGCAGAAGGAGGAGACTCAGGAGACAGGAGAGAATGGAAGCAGGTTACTGCTTGGAGTGGCAGGCGAATCAACTCTCAGCTTGCCTCACCTTCCCAGGTGCCCATACACAACAGATATGAGGCGCTGGAACTGGACGGGCAGACAACGGATGATGTGGACAAAGGTCCTTCTGGGATGGAGGGGTCATCTGTGCAGCCCACCCCCCTCATCACAACCACTCACGCAAAGAAAAAAAGAAGGGTAGTTGTCATAGGTGACTCCCTTCTGAGGGGAACGGAGGGTCTGATATGCCAACCAGACCCAACCCACAGGGAAAACTGCTGCTTCCCTGGGGACAAGGTAAGAGATTGCCACTAGAAACTGCCTAGTCTGGTAAGGTCCTCAGACTACTACTCACTATTGGTTGTTCATGTCAGCAGGGAAGAGGTAGCAAAAAGAAGTCCAAAGTCAATCAAAAGGGATTTCAGAGCCTTGGGTTGGTTGGTTGAAAGATCAGGTGCTCAGGTATTTTCTTAGCTGCTTTCAGTAGGAGGGAAGAATATTGAATGGAACAAGCAGACCCAGCTGATCAATGCATGACTTCAAGGCTTGTGTCATCGGCAGAACTTTGGGATTTTTGATTATGGGACGGTCTGTTCATCACCAGGTCTACTGACATCCAATGGGACACACGTTTCTCAGAAGGGGAAAAGGGTTCCTGCTCAGGAGCTAGCGGGGCTGATTGACAGAGCTTTAGATTGAAGGGGAAAAGGGACAATATCGGGCTAGTCAGTGACAAGCAACAGGAAGGCACACCAAAGTTTGAGGAGCTGCATGCTAGCAAGATTCTTCAGACGGCTCCACGTGGCGACGGGCACAATGAACCACACTTGAAGTGTTTCTACACAAATGCACACAGTATGAGGAATAAGCAAGAGGAGCTAGAAGCCTTGGCCCAGTCCCAGAGATATGACATCATTGGCATAAATGAAACCTGGTGGGATAAGTCCTGTGACTGGTGCACCATGATGGATGGTGACAGGCTCTTCAGGAGGTATAGGCAGGGCAGGAGAGGCAGGGGGGTGGCATTGTATGTAGTGGAGGAGCTGGAATGCATGGAGCTTGCGGTTGGAGATGGCACAGCTGAAAGCCTCTGGGTAAGGATTAAGGGACAGACAAATAAAGCAGATGCTGTTGTGGGAGTCTACCATAGGCCAGCCAGCCAGGATGATGACATGGATGAGTTCTTCTTTAAGGAACTAAGGGATGCCTCTAAGTCGTCTGCCATTGTCCTTATGGGGGACTTCAACTTGCTAGATATCAACTGTGAATACCACACAGCTGGTACAAACAGGTCCAGAAGATTCCTAAACCATCTGGACAATAACATCTTGGTACAGGTACTAAGAGAACCAACCAGGAAGGTTGCCTTCCTCAATTTGTTGCTCATTAATAGAGAGGGTCTTGAGGGTGAAGTGGTGATTGGTGGCTGCCTTGGCCACAGTGACCATGAAGTCACAGTCAAGTTTAAAATCTATGGTAACAGAAGGAAAACTGCCAGCAAGACCTCAGCTCTGGATATGAGGAGAACAGACTTCAGGTTGCTCAGGAAACTGTATAGTGAAGTCCCTTGGGGAAAAGCTTTTGAAGGTGCTGGGGTCCACCAGTGCTGGTCACTTTTTATTTAAGTACCACCTCCTAAGACCACAGGGGCAGGCAATTCCAAAATGTAGTAACTCAAGCAGACAAGGCAGAAGGCTGGCTCGGCTGATCAGGGATCTTCTACAAATAAGGTAAAAAAGGAAAGTATATGGCCAGTGGAAGCAAGGTCAGGCGACATGGGAGGAATACAGAGATGCTGATTATTACCACTGCAGGGAGGAAATTCATGCACCCAAAGCTCAATTACAGCTGAAGCTGGCCAGTACTGTGAGGGTCAAAAAAAAGAAATTTTTAAATATGTTAATGGCAAAAGGCAGGCCAGAAAAAACATTGGCCCATTACTTGATGAGCATGGTCACCTCACAAACAGGGACATAGATAAAGCAGAGACGTTTAATGGTTTCTTCACCTCAGTATTCAATACCAGTGATGGGCTCTGGGGGTCCCAGAGCCCTGGGCTAGAGAACCATGACTGTGGGAATGATAAACTCCTAAGCAACACTGAACTTGTGCAAGACTTGATTCTCCAGCTGGATCCCTGTAAGTCAAAGGGGCCTGATGGGATTCATCCAAGGGTACTTAAAGAGCTGGCTGATGTCATAGTGAGACCTCTCTCAATGACTTTTCAATGCTCTTGGGAATCTGGAGAAGTCCCAGTTGACTGGAAGCTGGCAAACATTGTCCCAATCTTCAAGAACGGCAACAGGGATGACCCCGGTAACTATAGGCCTGTCAGTCTCACTTCTGTTCCTGGCAAAATTATGGAGAAGATTATTCTGGGAATTACTGAAAGATACCTGAAAGACAATGCAGTCATTGGTCCTAGCCAGCATGGGTTCATGAGGGGAAAGTGCTGCTTGACAAACTTGACTTCCTTCTATGACAAGGTTACCCACCTAGTTGACCAAGGGAAGCCAGTCAATAGGATCTTTTTGGATTTCAGTAAAGCTTTCGATACTGTCTCTCACAGTATCCTTCTGGACAAAATGTCCAGCACACAGCTGGATAAACACCTAATGCAATGGGTGAGCAATTGGCTGACATGTTGGGCCCAAAGGGTTATATTAAATGCGGTTACATCAGGCTGGCAGCCAGTCACCAGGGGGGTTCTGCGGGGATCTATCTTGGGGCCGGTACTCTTTAATCTCTTTGTAAATGACTTGGATGCAGGCCTTGAGGGAATACTAATTAAGTTTGCTGATGACACAAAATTGGGAGGAGCTGTTGACACTCTTAAGAGCAGACAGGCCCTGCAGAGAGATCTGGACAGAATGGAGAACTGGGCAATCACCAACCGTATGAAGCTGAACAAGAGCAAGTGCCGGATTTTACACCTGGGGCATGGCAACCCTGGCTGTACATACAGACTGGGGAATGAGAGACTGGAGAGCAGCTCTGCAGAGAGGAGACTGGGGGTTCTGGTCAACGGCAAGTTGAACATGAGCCAAGAGTGTGCCCTGGCAGCCAAGAGGGCCAACCGTGCCCTGGGGTGCATCAAGCACTGCATTGCAGCCGGTCGAGGGAGGTGATTGTCCTGCTCTGCTCTGCGCTGGTGCAGCCTCATCTTGAGTGCTGTGTGCAGTTTTGGGTGTCACAGTACATTAAGGATATAAAACTACTAGAGTGTCCAGATTAGGGCCACGAAGTTGGTGAAGGGTTTAGAGGGGAAGCTGTTTGAGAAGCAGCTAAAGTCACTTGGTTTGTTCAGCCTGGGGAAGAGGAGCCTGAGGGCAGACCTCATCATGGTCTGCAGCTTCCTTACAAAGGGAAAAGGAGGGGCAGGTGCTGATGTGTTCTCTCTGTCAACCCAAGAGAATGGCAGGAAGATGTGCTGGAGAGGTTTAGGTTGGATATTAGGAGAAGGTTCTTGACCCAGAGGGTGGTGGAGCACTGGAACAGGCTCCCCAGGGAGGCAGTCATGGCGCCAAGCCTGTCGATGTTCAAGAAGCATTTGGACAACACCCTCAGAGACATGGTGTGAATTTGTGGTTGTCCTATGCAAGGACAGGAGTTGGACTCAATGATCCCTGCAGGTCCCTTCCCACTCAGGACATTCTGTGATTCTGTGATTTTATGAACTCCAGCACCCTTAACCCTTGAAAGAACTGAGAAAGCTGGGGGACCATGGGCATGAGAGATGCACGCGCAGATTGTGTTCATAAAAGCCATAATGCTGGAAGCAAGGGAGTGAAAAACACATATATGTGTTAGCACTGGATAGAGAATTGCAGCTAGACAAGTGGAAAGAAGCAAGGAAGAGGTAAGACAGAATGTCCCTGTTCTCCTGTCACTATAGGCACAAGTATGTCAAATTGATTAGACGTGGAGTTTAAGTGGCATCTCTGTTTTTCATTCTCTTAAAGTCAGGTCCAGAAATATCACCCAGGTGGGTTCACAATTTGTTTACCACTCCCATAGACTGTGGAGACCTCTTTCAAAGGTGCCAGCCATCCTGGACATTTTACTGTATAATGCTCTGGGTTAGTAGCTGTCAGAGCTGGAAAATGAACTAGAATCCATTAATTTTTCAGGTCTGCCTATGGCTGTTAATTTTCATCCTCTAGAAAGCAAATGCCTTGTTACTTTATCAAACTGTTACAGTTCCCGACAGCTTATATGTATATACAAAATATATCCAAGCAATGGGTCAGACACCATGCACAGAAATGCAAGTATAATCTACTAAACCAGCTGAAAAAAATGTTGAAAAATCTCATGCCTCAGACTAACTGGTGCATTTTTATTAATTAATATGAAATATGATTAACAATTACATAGAATGTAGAATCTTCTTCTGTTTTGCCTCTTAATTAGCACAATAAAATGTTAACTATGAAAGAAATTTACCTTCCTGGCTTATTACACTGGAATTTTCCACTGTCATGTTGAACAGTGAGAAAGAAAAAGCTATGCTGTAATTCTGCAATGATCTATGTCTTAAATAATTCAAAAGGGAAGTTCACTGTATGCCTGCAACTCTGATTACAGTGAGAGACAGTGACTCTAGACTGCCCACTGACTTAAAAGCTCTGCAGGTACCTTATTTATAATTAGGGACCTGAAAAAAACAGTGCAGGAAAACTTGTAAGTGATACTCAAATATCATAAAAAATGCTGAGGTGGTAGAAAGATAAATTACCAGACCTGTAATTCAATCTCAGCTTTCTAATGATCTCATCGATCAATCAGACTTCATGGCTGCAACTCATGATATCATCTGAACACCCTGTATTGAGTTATGGCTTTGTTATAAATCCCACATTATCCATTATCCTTACATTGAAAATACACTAGCTTATTACAGTAGCACTCAACAGCACTGCCAGACTTGAGGGGTTATCAGTTTTCCCATTAAAAATTCTGGTTTCCAAAAGATTACAGATCAGCTAGGAGAATATACTCTGAGTTTAGCTTCTCTGCGTGACCTCAGGAAGGGGAGGATGGGATTGAGATAAGGCTGCTAGCCTTGGTCTGGCAAACAGCTTGTGCAAATCCTTGCTGCACACAGGTTATAGAGACAACCTTGCTCAAGTCACTTGAGCAGCTGAAGTGCTTAAGAGTATGGCTGTAACATCTGGTGGACTACAGAGCAGAGAGATCTGAACCTGCTCCTGGCACGGGCTAGCAACATCCATGCAGGGCTGAGTGAATTATCCAGGGTGAGACCCCCTAATCAAATGGAGAAAGGGTCCAGCTGAGGCACCCCTGCTGCAGAAGCAGTTTCACTGTGCCTGTCTGTCTTTATTTATATGGGGAAGATGGTGGGTGATATACTGTTTATTTCTTCTTTGGGGAAAATATATGCTGATATTAACAGCCCTTTTGCAGAAGATGAGTTAGTAAAATATTGTGGTATTCACAGTGTAGCTGAGTCAATTGCGTGCATTTCACCACCGTGCTGAATTTGACAGCCAGGTGAGATGTGATTAGTTTAGGAGGAAAAAAATGGTTCTTGGTGCTTTGGGGTTCACCTACACGATGCCAAAAGATGGGTCTGTGTACTCCACATGGGCCTAAAATGGGGCATAGCTAAGCAGGGCCCTCCACGTCTGAGTAATAGCTGGAGAGCTGAGCAGGGAAGGAACTCATGAAACCCAATGCTGCCTCCTTGCAAAAAGGCAGCTGTGAACCATCTCCAAAAAACCCAGCTTCTTGCCAACACTGACAGCAAGTGGGTGAGCTCTTGACTCCTGTCGTGGTTTTGGCTGGGATAGAGTTAATTTTCTTCACTGTAGCTGGTACAGTGCTGTGTTTTGGATTTAGTATGAGAATAATGTTGATAACACACTGATGTTTTAGTTGTTGCTGAGCAGTGCTTAACACTAGTCAAGCACTTTTCCAGCTTCCCATGCTCTGCCAGTGCACAAGAAGCTGGGAGGGGAGGGGGCACAGCCAGGACAGCTGCTCCAAACTGGCCAAAGGGATATTCCATACTATATGGCCTCATGCTCAGTATATTAACTGTGGAGAGTTGGCCGAGGGAGCAGCGACTGCAGCTTGGGGACTGGCAGGTTGTCAGTTGGCGAGTGGTGAGCGGTTGCATCACCTTTTTTCCCTGGGTTTCATTTCTCTCTATATATATGTTTTCCTTTTCATTACAACATCATCATCATCATCATCATTATTATTATTGTATTTAATTATTAAACTGTTCTTATCTCAACCCAGGAGTTTTCTTTTGCCCTTCCGATTGTCTCCCCCATCCCACTGGGGTGGGGGAGCAAGCGAGCAGCTGTGTGGTGCTCAGTTACTGGCTAGGGTTAAACCACCACAGCTCCTCAGGTATCCGTGGTGATAAATGAGAGGTGTGTTGACATATACTTTACCTAATGTCAGGGAGTGGCAGGAGTGGGGCTGCTCCAGGAGGGACACAAGCCAGGAGACCATGAACAGGCAGAGTCAATGCCCTCAGCAGCAGGGCACAGTCCCACAGCATCAGAGTGAGGCTGGGCTAGTGACAATGTCCAACTCTACCAACAGCCCCAGACAAGATGAGGTGAAGATTCAAATCCAGGGTTCATCAGAGCCTAGTCAGGAATAGCGGGAGATGGGGCTGGCAACAAACTACTTTGTCCCTTGTTCCCTTCTGCCCCATGAATGTCACCAGTCTCACCTTCTTCCTCCTGAACTCCGATTCACACATAACAACATGGCGAAGGACCACCTTCTCCCTTCCCTCCTGTCCCAGGTCACCTCTTCTTCTGTTGTCTTTGGTCACTCAGTTGAAGGTAAGTGTGTATATGAACATATTGAGAGCATGCTAAAGCATGGATCAAACCCACTGAGTCAAGGAAACATTTGCATCAGCTTCTAGTGGATTTGAATGAGGCCTCAGTAGTGCAAACAAGTACACTGAGATCACATGGGCTGTATTGAAATGGCTTCTGTCATGCTTTCCAAAAGCAGAAGCTGAAAGGAACAGGGCTTGCTCTTGCTTAATACACTGATGCCTTCTGATAATGCCTCTGCACAACCCAATCTCCATCTGAACTGTCTCTCCACTTTAACAGAAAAGCACGTTACTTTTTTTCCAAAGCATAATGATTAATTAAACTTGTCTAAGCCAGTTTAATTCCTCTTTAAGTCTTTCCTCTATTTTTAGAGCATATAATTCTGGTACTGCTACATTTTAAAGTTCAGTGACAGTTTTGGGGTAGTCTGCTCTGAAACATCAAGGTGAATTTTTGGTAAGCAATTCAATTAAATTTAAAAAAATTCTCACCAAATTACTTAAAGAATCCCAACTGAAAATAAATTTTAAACTAGCATCCCTGTTACAGCCATGAAAAGATTAGCACATCAGAAGAATGGAAAATGGCCTAGATGCCAATCTCCGTACATGGGATCAATAAAAAAAGATGTAGAGGGAAAATCATAGTGACCTGTTCATTGCTTTTTATAGAAATATATGTTGCTGATAAACAGGTAGAATGGATGTATATATATTTTTTACCCATAGCTGCGGCCATTCATTTTCTTTTAATCCGAAGTGCTTATTTCATTAAACTGTAATCATTTGCTATTACAGAGAATTTATGATTGCTAGTAAAATTCAGCATCTTATCCTGATTTTTGAGTCATCATAAATGTATATCCATCCACCTGCTGTAAGCAGACAGAGCGATGAGTGAGTCTACCTGCTCACCTTTGCTGATCAGCTAGGGAATCCTTCCCAGAGAGAGAACAGTTTCCTTCCCTGAAGGGATCATTAGTAAAATTCTCAGACCTTTGCTATGTTTAAGGTCAGACTGGATAGCTGTATTGTTCCATTTCAACCTAAAAATCAGTGTATTTTTTCTTAGTCACTTCCACCACATCAATCCACTTTTAGTAAAGAAAAAAACCATTGTATACTCATTTGCATGTGCTATATCTAGTGGAAAAATGTGATAAGGTGGGAAGGAAAGAAAAAAGTATGATTCCCAGAATCAGTTGATATTACTGCTAATTAAAAGAAATAACATTAGTTTTTCTCCCCTGTAAACTAGGTACATTTGACAATGTGAAAAAAAATAGCTGTTTTCCATGAATCACACCTTAAGGCATGACTTTTCTTTAAGCCAAAAGCCATTAACAAATCTGCATTGACTTCTGCAAACTTTGGTGCAAACCTGAGAAGTTTCCAGTTTGCTTCCAGCATCCAGTGTGAATTGTGGTCATTAATGTTCTGGGTAAAGGGATTCAGCTCCAACACATACACATCTTAATTTAGGTGTCCACCTCTAGAGATGTGATTCAGTGGCTTCAGCATAGGCTAGTGCCATCTGAGGTGCCCCAGGAGATCACACTTGGACTCCAGCTGCTGGTCCAGAAGGGTACAGATCTGCCATAGACCTACCAGCCCCATGTCATTTCCTCACATGCTGTAGTTCAGACAGCTGAATAAAGCCTTAGGTCTTCACTGACTGTAATGGGACCTGAAATGTCTGACATGGACATGTGAATTCAGACATCTAAATTATTTAGTCGTGAGCTGAAGCCCTTCCCAAGTTTCTGACTGGACTCTGGAGAAGCCAGTCCTGATCCAGTGTGCACAGTTCTATTCAGTTAGCCTTAGGGACACATGAGATATTCCCCATTTGCAGTCCCCAGTGATGGAAGCAGAAACAGTGGATGTTATAAACAGCCCGGTGCTACCTCCAGGGAAGCAAAGATGCTTAAGGATGAATGCTGAGCCACGTTAGAACCTGGAAGGCATTTCTTTCCACATATGACATTGCTGAGCTAGTTCAATACATTGCAGAGGAAGACAAACTACTCTCAGTACAAATTCTTTTGAAGGCAGGAAAACACTCATGATGGACAACGAACGGTGTTAGCAAGAGGCAAGCTTTGTGACCTGACATAGGGCAGGAGTAATTTTATGGACTTTCTAAATTGCATTTCCTCCCTGACAAAGCCATTATGAGGAAAATCTTCTTAGTGATCTATACAATACAGGAATAAACTGAAATGCATATTTCACCAAACAGGCCAAGTAGCACTTCAACTGAACTGCCTCTAAGGACAAAAAGAGATGTTACACTCACTTCCCGACCTGCATAGTCACACCAACCAATGCAAATGCACCATGACAGCCAGACATCCTTAATCACCATCACAAAAAGCTGTCATTGCCACATATTTATCCTCTGCTGACAAGACAGATTCCGGTCCTCTGGTTACTGAATCCATTGCATAGTCTGCTTCAGCAAGATAACAATAATGCCAGCAGGAAGTGTAAAGCGGCTGCCCCAATTATCCACCCACTGTCACGCACTGAATAATTGTTACTCCTCTGAAATTCAGGCAGGGCTTGCTGGGGAGGGGAGAAGAGACAACCAGACAGCTACCTTTTGGATCTGTGCTGAAACTCAGATTAACTGCCACACCAAGGAAAAATATATGTGAAACATTCAGTGTGTCTGTTTAATTACTTATGAATACAAATCAAAGACTTTAAGTGGTCCTTTAAATAAATATTTGGACAAATATTTCTCATTGTAATGGATTATGTAACTGGCTGGTAGGAAGCCAAACTGTAAAGATTATTAAAAGCCTGAAAGCATTCAGCCCCATCCCTGACATTTTTTTTCGATCCTGTAAGTGCTCACCAAAGCTGGAATGGCATGAAGGCATCCCCACAGACAGATATTTTGCACCCATTAGACAGCACATGAAGCAAAGATCCATGACTCCTTCTCTAGCAGCAGGAGCAGGCAGATAATTATGTCAGAAAGCTGCGTTTTCTGATCACAGCAACTTTCCTTTTGGGAGTCCTGGTGATGTAAACCATGGAGTTGTGTTTCAGTCTAGATCATGTGAGCCTAACCTGGGCTATACTATTAAGCCTAGAAGTGAGGTGTATCTCACCTCACTTTAATCCTTCACAAGTCAAGCAATCAGAGTTACTTCCTTGTTTAAGCTCCTCCAAGCAATGATGGAGAGGACCCTGTGGGACAATTACTTCTTTCTGGTTTAGGATGGGTCATCCCATATCTGTAATTCACCTCAGTGCACCTTGGAGCAGCACTGCAACCCCTTCCCTGCCAAATCAGTAATTTACTCTTCTCTTCAGAGGATGACATAAATAGGCTTTGTTTGCCTCTATGCATATAAGTTTAGAAGACAAATGCTAATTTTTGTGTAGTTGTGAGATTAATGCCTAGGAATGGGCATGGTGGTTATGTCGTTTATTTAAGTGCCTTCACTGGCAGATTTCTATGGGAACTGGGTATTTAAGGATGATGATCCTGGTGAAATTTCAGAAACACCAAGATACTCTAGAGGAAACTTTGGACATTTAATATGCAACAACACAATTATTCACATCTTTGATGCCCAATTATGTGTAAAAATCTGGCTCAGAGTGCAATAAGCAAAAAAAACTTGCACATGCCTCTTTCTCTGTCTCTCACTCAAACAGAGCTCAACGATTGGGCCACTGTGCATATGTGGAGCCTGGTTTGACCTACTTAGCTCCAGATATTGACTGAAACATACACAAATAAAATAAAAGAGAAACAATAGCTCTTGCAAATGTAACTGAAATAGTAGGGTTTGTAGCTTTGTGGCATCCACAGGTTGCCATGGTGATTCTACGGGGAACAGCAATAGCTATAGGTGTAGTTACGGTTACAAATCTAATTCCATACCTTTGGATTCTTATATCTTTGTCCTACAAATAATTTAACTGAATTAAATGTTTACAGTTCATTATGAAGCCATTAAT
Organism: Sula dactylatra; assembly: GCA_013389905.1. Taxonomy (NCBI): domain Eukaryota; kingdom Metazoa; phylum Chordata; class Aves; order Suliformes; family Sulidae; genus Sula; species Sula dactylatra. The sequence goes on from WEKW01000829.1 coordinate 89,492, forward strand.
CTGAATCTGCTCACTCCTCTGTTACCTTTGCACAGTACTTGAAAATAAAGCCAAGCTCACCTACAGGATGAATGTTTTATGATTGATTACAACCAGCTGGTTATTTCATTTTTTTTTAAGGTAAACAAGATTTGCTCAAGCCATTTCCTGCTGGATTAGAGGAGTAGAAAAATACTGTTTTGCTTTAAAAAAAAAAAAACTCAGATGAACCTATAAACAACTTCAACAAACACCTGCCTCTAAAAGGCACAATTATAATATCATATAAGTATAGGACTGCAAATTTAACTTGTATTTAGCATGTATTTGCTAAATTGGGTGTCAGAGCCTGTAAATGTCACTTGAATATTCAGTTATCAGTTCTGAATACCCCCATCTCATTGAATTCACGGCTGCATGCATTTGCCCTAATGTGCATAAGAAGCATTCCCAAAACCACAGAATACCTAACGAAGACAGAGAACCAGAGGCAAAGCAGTGCAGCAGTTACAGGTACTTCTGAGCACAAAAATCTCCCTTTGTGTACATCTATTCCATTGTTTCCATTGTCACAGTACCTGCCAGCTTGGCTATAGTTGAAATAAAAAATGAATCCATCAATAGCCTATAACTGTAGCATCAAACATGAATGAAGCAGGGTTATTTTACTAAAAGAGCTTCCATGTTCATTTTGTGACAGTCTCCTTATTACACATCCCTGTGCAGCACCCCGGTGGGTGACACTGCATACCCCTGCCCTTGGTGAGCTTACTGCTATCAGATGGTCTTCAAGGAACCTGCATCACATCGTTCACATATTAGAAAACTAAGAAGCATGCTGTCACCTGAACGGGGGAAAGTCACTCTCTCACGGCCCTGGGAAAATGGTGTCATTACAGTGATAACAGAAATTAGCTCAAGGAGAGGAGCTACCTAACAGCAGGCTGTTTTCTTTAGTGCTTTCAATGCAATCTGAGGGAAAGTGAGAGGAAAAAACCTGAGTATTATAACAGCTGCAGTTAAAAGAGGAAAGACTCCAGGAGAATCTAATTAAAATTACTACAAAACCAAAGAGCATTAAGCACTGAAAATACCTGGCAATGGTTTGATACCCTGATCTCTTTAGAATCATTTTAAGATGGCTTTCCTCAAAAGGTAGGCTAAAAGTCATAACACAGTATCAGTACAGGCTATTATGAAACTCAAGTATCCACCAAATGGCTCCTCAGAGAGCTTTGCTGCTTCCATTCACCCTCAGACAGACCACCTATTGCTCCTGAGTTTGCTTTTCCCTCCATGTTGGCATCTCTGTGCTCTGCAGTCTTCCTGGAGATCAGTATAACTAATCAGAACAAAACCAACATGTTAACAGATTATATTGATGGGGAAGTTTTTAAGGGCCCCGTGCTCATGACTCAGTATTTATTATTTATGTTTCTCAGACTGTGCTGAAGTTTGCTCAACTTTCAATGCTCAGATGTTTTCCCAGTTTAGAAACTGTGGAGAGAGGAAAATGTGAAGTAATAGGTAAGTAAGACAATTTACTACTCCAAATTTGTAGTAAATTGAGCTCAGCATAATCACTATCTCCACTTTTGAATACAAGAAAAAGTGTGTCCTGTTGGATTTACACCAGCATCAGTGAGAGTTAGGGCGGGGCTCAGTCTCACCTCCTAGCTGAATTGGATGTGGACACCCACAAAGACCATCCTCATGCCTCTCGCATAGTTCCAGATTACTATCTCCATACCATAGTCTGAGACTCTTCTTTCAGTTTTGGTTAAGTTTTAATCAAATTAGGATATTCAACATGACTATCTGTCATGGTATTTATACCCTCCGGTACAGGGAAAACCTAAAGATTTACCTCGTCAGAGATACAAAACAATTGGACCCTTGGAACTGGGAACTGGCTATTACAGTGGCATTGGACCCCAGCTCTACACTTAAATAAAGAAAGGGTTTGAGCACATGGGTCACCACAATGCTTTTTCCCTGGGTCTGCTCCAGTCTTCTTGTAGCAGATGAAAGAGGACAATAGGAGCCACTTCCATCCTGTGCTGCCTCACAAGTATGTCAGAAATATTTTTTTCTTAATGGGATGCAGGTGTCAGGCATATGCACAGCTCTGAATACACCTGCCTGTGAGAAAGCCAAGGGCCTTGTGCAGTGACTGTCAGACCTGAATACACTAGGGGTATCACAATCTGGAAAGCTTGATCTTTTTCCCGATGTGGATGCTATAATACACCAGTACCTGCGACATATTAGGACTGTTTTAAATCTATTGCATCAAGTTTTTTGCTGAAATTGAATTTTGCCTCATACATTTTTTTAACTCATAAAATTAATTTTCACCAGTTTACATGTTCAGCAAAGAATTAAGCTGAGTGCTCAGTAAGAGAAGAATTTAACAGGGCTATTCACCACATTGGGCTAGCATCAACCACCACATTACATTTTCATGAAACATGAAAATAGAAAGCTCAAGACATTAGTCTACACTATATGAGTGTGGTATCCTGGACTGACACAGAGATCCTTATGGACAGAGACCTGACTGCATGATTTGTGCATCTAATTGATTTCTTGGAAGATCACAATTTTCTGTATCAGAAATTGAAATGGCATTGTATTTCTTAGCTTGTTTTTCAAGAACCTTGGAGGAAACTCATTCTGTTTTATGACACTTACATGTATAGGTTTTATAAAAGGCAGGACATTCAAATTAATACCTTATACAATGCTTGGCAATGTTTAACTGTTCTTTGCCATCAGTTTCCAGCCTCTTCTTTCCTAACTTGCCCAGCCCTAGCTGAGCCCAGGCTCAGCTCTCGCCAGAGCTGATTTAGCTTTATATACATCTCTACACCTTCCCATCTGGCTGCCAGCCAAGCTCAACTTACGTAAGAAGAGATGCTACTGTTGTTGCACACTGTTCTTTCCAGAAAGAGGAGTCAGTGAGTCCCCTTGTTTTGTGGTTCACTAGTACAAATTTTGCATAAAGGGAACTTTATCCTTGTTCCTTCTTCTGGAAAAGGACATCAAACTGACTTTTAATTTCTCTTTAGCTGATTAACTGTGACTGGTCCTGCCCCAAATGAAAATTAGGAGTGCATGATACATTCAATGGCTTCAGGCAGCTTGTTTCTTCTCCTGGAGCTCTAACCCACTGAAGCAATCAAGTGCATATCTGGATTTGATTTAGGGTTCACTCCAGGCACACACACAGGCAGGAGGTCCCCATTGAGGCTATAGTGAGTGTACCTGAAATGGGAGCTGAAATAGAGACAGCTTCTTCAGCATTAGAGGAGCCAAGGCTGCTGGCTTGGAGCTAAACCATGTCATGCTGAACCACAAATGAACCTCTGTAAATCTCAACCATCACAGCAACCCTTTCCTCCATAAGAACTCAGAGGGCTGGAGCTGAGGGTTTCCTGCATAGTAAGCCTGTGGCTGCAGAGCATCAGGGAGCCATTAGTGAGGTTATTTGGTCGTACACACAAATCGGTTCATTGCAAGCTGTTGACTGGACACAATTTCATCACCTCAGTGATCCCTCAAATCCCACAAGGTTACGATTTCTTTATTACCAAACCAAGAGGTTGAATTTAGTCTTGGTGTAATCCTTGTGGTCAAGCACATGCAATCCAAGAATGGTTTTGGCCCTAACCGTTTGCTAGTGGTTAATGCTTTACATCAAAAGGCAATGATGTTATTTGCAACTCCAAGACTCAAAGAGTAAGTTTACTCATGTATGTTGATGCTCAAATCTCTGGAGTCTCTGGACCCTGTCCAATTCAAACGTACACTATTTGAAGTACACAAAATGCTTATTCATGTGGGACCAGGGTTTGGGTATTTCTTTAACACTGAGTATAGAAACCAGCTCTTCAGAATTGCCAGTAGTTCTCGCAATAAATGGCATATCTATGATGGAGTGAATATGGTTATATCTGTCCTTTTCCCAAGGGACTACTATAGCTCACAATCCAATCTATAGGTAATGTCTGTGCAGATGAATATTGTTTTCTTTGTTTTCACCTTTTCAAAATATTTCTTCCTCCCTCTGCCTCGTTCTCGTCTCTCTTTCATGCTGAAGTTTTCCGCCCTTTCAGTAGAAGCGCGCATAGAATTGATCTAGCATTCAGCACAACTGAGAGCATGAAAACCTTCAGGAAGAGACTGAAAGACCGGGAACCTACTCCCTCGGCTACTCCTAGATCTGTTATGCTTAATATTACAGACATAAAAAGCAACTTTTATCCTACACATTTTTAAGAAGGAAAGCTGTGGAAACTCCAGCATAAAATATCTTGGACAGAAGGAACATTATCTGCAGAAGGTCAGGGAGAACTGGCAACTCATCACAGTTTAATGTACAACAATAATAAAACCATTTATTCATGATTCTGCTCAGGCTGGAATGCATTTGGTTTGCGAATACCCCAAGGTTTGGTATGTCTAATCTTACCCTGGTGCTGGCTGTGTCCCTCTAAAGAAGCAGGGCCTGAATTTTCTCTCAGAGGAATTGTTGACTTAGGCTCATTTGTAGTTTTTCTTGGCTAAGTCAAGTCACCTACTGATTACAAGTTTTTGGGCAGTAGTGAAAAGTGGACCTGAATGAATCATGGAGCTAAAACTTTTCCATGAATCATAATGTTTTAACTAAGAATGAGTCATGCCAGGATGGAAACAGCTGTATTGAGTACCACCAGTTTCTTTGTGAAAAGAGCTCTCAGGAAGACGTGTCATCATGCTGGCACCCCCTCAGCAGGGGCTGGGAGCTTTGGGCAGCAGAGACATGACTGGTCCTGCCAGTGCTGCATAGGATGGGCAGCACAAAGGGGCATTTCTATGTCTGACACTGGCAAACTGCTGGAAGATGTTATGCACAATATTTATTGGATGCAGCACCTTGTGTAGCATCTAAGAAGGAACCCTGAGAGCTGCAATTTTCTGAATCCCATATCAGCTCAGTTTCTTGCAGCAGCCCCAACACTTATTAAGTTTGCTGGAGTGCTAGAGGTCACTACTTGACCCTGAAAAGAGATGCCTTGTATGCTGGATTGTTCTTCCTGGTAGCTATGTGTGGTTCAGGCAATAAAAAGTAGGCTGGAAGCTTTCTGTTGGGATTAACTATTCCTCCGCCCCTCTCCTTCACCGTAAGCAAGGCACTGTGTAACTATTCCAAGTCAGATGGATCCCATCTAGCTGCAGCTATCCACTTTGTCTGCACGCAAAAAAGGCACATTGACTTTTCACCCCATCTGTGCCTTCACTTCCAACGTGAAAAAACTCCAGCAAACCCTATGGGCTTTGCCAAGATGTGTCAATAGATCTCATCAACTCTCTGGGAGCCAAGTTGTTGTCTTTAAACACACCTGCCCTGACCCCAACTCCAGGATTTGCTAAAGGGCCTTTGTAAGGTAGTCATATGGCTCCTATTGGAAATACTCATCAGATAGCGATTTTCAGAGTTTATTTCAGATTTTTCATTGCTGAAGAATGTGGCTGGAGCAGTTAGGATGATCTGACTGATGGACTTCCAATGTTCAACCTGGCTGGCCTGGGGACCATCTGTGTTCAGAGCTAACACTATGGACATATCTTTTTTTGCCATGGAAGAGCCTGCCCTCTCCTCTCAGGCTGCAGGTCTGGGCTCACTGTTTCCCCTGACTTGCTCGGACAATATGAATAGAGGTACTTTCTATGTAAGTGATTGGAAGTGGCTAATTGAAGACTGAAAGGAGAAGAAAATAGCTCACTAGGTGTGTCTGTTGGACAACCTTATAGATTCATGGCATTATGGCAATGAACCAGTTGGAAGATGATCTCTCTCTGTTTGCAAGCTTGGTAACAATTCATTTCTTAGTTATAGTTTATTTAATGTTGTTATCTCAATATCTTTTCTTATGGGATTTGCTTTCATTCTAAAATATGACGTTATCAAACTGCTGTAAGTAGTCTCTATTTTTTGACTGAATCAGCCCATTGCCTAGGTAACCATCCCAATCAAAAACACAGCCTTTCCACAAGGACTACTTAATGTTTCATACTTCTTCATAGACTCATCAAGGAGAAACATTCAGAGAGGGCCATATAATATACTGACCACTCTTGTTTTGTCCAATCCCATACTAATGTGTCCAGAACCACTAAGATTTCAGGTGTAAGCCTTCTTGTAAACCATTGCTGAAGTATGTGTATCTTCTCTCTGCCTTCCTAGGCCTTTACCTTTGCATGGTAAGCCACAGCCTCCTTCAATAAGATCTCGTTTCTGAGTCTGCTTGAGATGGATCCACAATTAATTCTTCCCTTTTTGTCACTGCAGCTTGTTCTTACATCTTGCAGGCTTCCAATAATCATCCCTGTCATTCTCCACTGACCTCAGTCCAGAATCAGATGTGGACAAAGGGCCGTTTTGCTAAGAAGCTTCTGTTTCAAGGCTATTAAAAGAACGTCTCTAAGCTGTTTTTTGCAGCATTCTACTTGTTGGCCTTTACGTCCCTTGAACAGCTCGATCCAAAGCTTGTTTTAACCACATTACCAACTGCTCTCTGACATTTGTCTGCTTCCCGTAATTGACTAATATGTCAGTGGCAATCACATTTCTTCGATTTCTGTAAGCAGCAAGCCTTAAAACGAATGACCAAAGAAAGCCAATGCTATATCTTAGTATTGGAGGTAGTTATAAGTAAAAGCTTAAGAAGTTTTGTTTAACATCCTTCTGCCTTTTCAAACCATTCTGCTTTCCATGCAGCTACAGTTGCCTGAATTCCTGTTTTGACCTCACAGTAATGGCACTGCTCTTTGTATAAGCCTAACTGTTCTTGATTCTAGTTTTGTAAGGCACTATGGCCATCAGCGCAGTAACTCCAGGATGAGGGTTGAGCCAAATTTGCCACTGCCACCTCCATTCACAGAAAAATCACCAAACAAATGGTCTAGAAGCAACCTGAAGAAGTCATCTAGTTCCCTGCCATGTAGCTGGCAGTTTCCTAATGCTGACATCACTTGTGACAGATAGAAGAGATTGGTTGTCTCACCCTAAAACCTTTTGGTGAGTATAACCATCCTACTCTTAATAATTGTCCTAAAAGCTAATCTAAATGTCCCTTACTATAATTTAGGATAATCTTTCTTGTCTGTTCCCAGGCAATACATTCACTTTCTCACTGAAGCTGGCAATTCTGCATGTTTTCTTGTATTTTACAGGCACTTCTGCAAATTCCCTCTCTGTAACATTAGTCGTCTCTTGATGTGGTTTAACACCAGCCAGCAACTAAGCACCACACAGCCACTTGCTCACTCACCCCCTGGTGGGATGGGGCAGAGAATTGGAAGGATAAAACTGAGAAAACTCATGAGCTGAGATAAAGACAGTTTAATAGGTAAAGCAAAAGCCACATGTGCAAGCAAAGCAAAACAAGGAATTCATCCACTACTTCCCATCTGCAGGCAGGTGTTCAGCCATCTCCAGGAAAGCAGGGCTCCATCATGCATAAGGGTTACTTGGGAAGACAAATGCCATAACTGCCAACGTTCCCCCCTTCCTTCTTCTTCCCCCAGCTTTATATACCGAGCATGATGTCATGTGGTCCCTTTGGTCAGTTGGGGTCAGCTGTCCCAGCTGTGTCCCCTCCCAGCTTCTTGTGCACCCCCAGCCCACTCACTGCTGGGGTAGGGTGAGAGGCAGAAAAGGCCTTGACTCTGTGTAAGCACTGCTCAGCAATAACGAAAACATCTCGATATTATCAACACTATTTTCAGCACAAATCCAGAACATAGCCCCATATTAGCTACTATGAAGAAAGTCAACTCTATCCCAGCAAAACCCAGCACATCTCTGAAACAGGATGAGTGTAGAGAGTGTATCTGTTCTTCCCTGCTCTCCCCCAGTATCTCTTGAGAAAAATCTTATATGGATGTTTTTTCCTCCTTGTACATCTGATCAGTTAATTTGTGCAGTTGATTGTACAGTTTCCTGCTCTTGGGTATTTCCCCCTGATCTGCTGTTAGGCATATTTGCTCTGTAGAACAGACCATATCAACAAAGTTACGTGAGGTGTGGGAACTGCATAGCTGAGTTTTGGGAGACTTGTGGATCTCTTTCCCAGGCTGAAGCAATGAACCAAGAATGTGACGCTGCTGTCAGACAAGCTCTGTGCTGTAACAGTGCAGGCAATGGTGTAGGTATTTTCACTTCAGAGCTGACAGAAGGTTTTACATAAATTAGAAGAAATATTGAGTAATTTCTTGAGGTTTCTTGCACAGTTCTTTGTTCATCTACAAGTGACCCTAAAATTCTTATTTTTACATCTTTAACAGTTCAAAGCAAACTCAAAGCTGATTTCAATGCTCTTCATGGATTCATCTGGCAGAAAGGAGCAGACAGTGAAATCCTGGTTTTACAGTGCCATCATTCAGAAGAAGTGGTGTAACCTACTTGCAGACTTTCTCCCATTCTAATCTAGTCATGCACAAAGTAGATCTCAGTTTCTACATATGTAGCAATAAATAAAACAGGCCAATGCTCATTCTTTGACCCTAAAGCCAAGCAGCACAGCACTGCTGTCACCCATGTGGATAAACTCCCCATCACCAGTAGAAGAAAAAGAGGGTGGCTTCATGTAAAGTGCCAGGTGACCTGGGTCCCTGGTGGGGACATGATAGAACCGTGCCCAGGCCCTGCTCATGAGAGAGCTAGCTGGTGTGGACCACAATGTGCCCCAGTCCGCAGTAATGATTAAACAATATGAACACTTCCTGGCCATTACTTCAGCTAAACCCAGTCTGATTAATGTATTTGCTTAGATGTAGCTGGTAAGACCTTCAGATCCAGCCCAGGCTATCAAGGAGTGCCACATCATATTTTACTGAGGTGCAGCACTCTTAGGTCAGTGAAACATTTTACAGCACTTGAGCTTAAAAATCACCTTCTATAATCTGAAGGAAGGGAAAGAAGATAAAAGGTAAAATATCTATCAAAGCATGGCTGAACCAGAAGGTCAAAATTGCTTGTCATGCAACTTAAAAGACTAGCACCATACTCCAACTAAATCAATTTTCCAAGCCCACTCACTCTCCTCATCCCCTGAAGAAGTTTGCAGCTTAGTTAAATTTAGCCACAAGAAATTCTCTTGCAGGCTAGTCTACATGATTATATGAAGTCGTTCTTTGATTAGGAGTGCAGAAAAAAATTATGATGAGTATCACCAGAGTAAAAATGGAAACACAAGTTAGATTGTGAAATGAGTCATCCCGGCAGAAATATGTAAACTAAAAGCAACGAGAAACCCAGAATAGCTCTTTGTAAGAGAAAACATCGTAGTGGCTGAAATCTATCCTTGCAACTATCAGAGTAAACTACAGGAGAATTGACACACTTTGGATCATATTTGTAATAGGTTTTGTAAGCTTTACAAAGGTTTTGGAAAAAAATTGAACTAAAATTTCCAGATTTGATGCAAAATTATATCAATATCCAAATAATAGAAAATAATCAAAGGAAACTTTCATCACTTACTTATAAAAAGATGTTACGTATCAGACCATGGCCAATACTTTGTTATGATATAGCAAGTTATTTCCTCTTCAGATAAAAACCACTGTATGAAATAATAACAGATGTGACTTTTACAGAAGTTAAAAACCCTTCAGCTATTCACCTTCATGGAATGAGTTTCTTCACTGACTGCTTGACAGGTATGGGTAATTGATGGATCATTCAGCGAATTCCACATGGGCAGACACCATATGCCACAAGACACACTAATTCCTACCCTCGCTGTTCAGCTTATCTCTCCTGTCACGTTCAAAATTTTGGCAATCCTCAGTGGAATTTGTTGATCTTCAGAAAATTATGTAACTTTCTATAAATTTAGCATTTGCAACACATAAACAAGTGTCCTAACTAATGCATTGCTAATGCAGTCCCACCATATGCTTTCTTTCAAAGGCAAGCTGTACAACCATAGATGCCTCTGTAACACTAAGCAAAATATTCACACTGCTTTGTCATGAGTCTTTATTTCACATTTTTTGAAAGGGTCAGCTTCCAGGTTACTAGGGAGCGCTCCTTTTGTCATTGCCCTGGATCATTCCTGATCCATTAAGTCACTACAAATTGCAAACAGACAGTAACAATATTAGCTGTGTCTGTTTCCAATTTAAATTCAATAAAAATGGCATCCCAGTGGTGTGTTCCTAAATTTTCCCGCTAAACTGGCACTCTATAATAATTTTCAACCCTTTAAAACAAGCCATTTCCATATCCATTTGGAGACTCCTAGCTCAGATTTATGAACAGAGATTTTTGTTGATGCAGTTCCAAAGATCCACCTTCCACAGTATGGGACTGTGCTGATTCTTTGCATTTCAGTCCACAGTGTTTCATTCTCCCTAAGAAATAACAACTTTCTTCTAACTAGCATATACCAGATCTTAAAAAAAAATAGCCTACAATCTACTAGGGAAGAGAAATCATCAACATCAGCTCTGAGCACTGTCATTTTTATCAGAGAAAAAGTACATATTTTTTATTTTCCTTCTGGAGGCTGGCACACATGAAAGATGAATTAGTTCAATACAAACTCCAGTGGAGAAACCTTGTTCTTTAGCTCAAATGCAAGATCTTGGGGTTTCAAAAGCCCAAAATAAAATTCTGTTGCTAGCCTAAGTGAGAAAGATTACCAAAAATAACCCCAGTTCAAAACCAAAAACCCATGTGCCTTTAACTAATTCTCAAGTTTTCCTTAGAGTGTAATTTGTCAGCTCAGGCTTTTTTAATATGTCTGAAGCAGTAGTATAACAGCAAATCCCCATCCCCCAGCTGTCAACAGTGCCCATCTGAGTCTGTCTTTTGGTCATCTTCACTTTGCAGCATGTCTCTATGACTTAGCTTGTACAGATAAAATCAAATCCTTCAGAGCATGTGCTGCCAAGGGCCTGAATGGGTCTAAAACATGTCCGATAATGCAGATTCATCTCTGACCTGCAACTGATAACAGCAGATCTAGTTCAGATTCCTGTGCCTGCAGGTTAGATTATTAGTCACAGGCCTATAATTACTCTCTCACAAATTTCAGTGACAAGATGCTTTGAATGCTGTAATGCCACAGTATCCATTGGAAAGTGCTTTCTCCCACCTGATGCTAATCACTATCTTCATCTCTGCCTCTGCATCTTTGTATCTCCCACTCTTCTGACTCAGATATTTTCAGGTGCTGGTTTGATAGTAATAACAAAATGGTGCCTCATACTTGTTTTCTCAGTGCAGGATTAAGCCTTTGAAGAAACAGTCCATTGTGCAATATGAATTATTTTCATAGATTTTGATGCACAGTAAGGGAATTTGTGCACCACTTTCATGTACTTTATAACAGTTCCTGAGACACTAATGGGTCCTGGGAGCTGGGAACCAGCATGCTGTCTGTGAGTCTTGGAAAAAAAGTCCCACTCAGGGGCAAAAAGAAGTGCAAATAACAAAAAATAATACACAACCTGCTTGATGAATTTCCCTGTGTCAGGAACCTGATCTACAACATTTGGATTTTTGTTACTTCTCACCAGAAAATCGGGAAATTTATAATAAGCCTCCATGGTCTGAAGCCGCTTCTAGAAAGGAAGACATTCATTACTGCTCTCAAGAAAAGTGGAAATGCTGGACTCTTGAACTTAATTCAATATCAATCAATTTAATAACAGTCTGGTATTTCAAATCTATGAGAAGATCATTAAGGACAAGAACTCACCTTAACCACGTGAGATACTCCATAAGGATGCTGTTTCAGCTGCTCCCCTTGATTATCCTTCTCATTAAAAAATATCTCTTAACGTCTATCCTAAAGTATTCCATTCATAGTTTCAGTTCAGTATCATCCTCTGAGAATTATCTTCTTTATATTTACTGTTACTCTGAACTTACATATAAACCGTGATCACATCCTTCTCGAATCTTCACTGTAATCGACTATATAAATTCACCTCCCTCCATGTCTCCACTTGTAATTTTTTCTCTAATATTTTTATCTTTCTTGTTGCCCTTTGCATTCCTTTGGGTTCTCTGCTGCCTTCCTAAATGGTGCCATTCTTTTGCTGACAAAACTTATTTTTTACCAACGACAGAAGAAAATAAGCAAAGAAAAGGCATTTTTTTAAAACTTTCACTTTTTCCTTTACACAGTCAGAAAGATTAAAAGTAAAATTCTCTAGTTCCATTTTCTACCTGTGGTTGTTCCTATCTTTTCACCACCAGGAAAGATCATAAATTGCCCAAGAGTTAGAGAGCTTGTAATAGTAGTCACTGTCTATAGCAGCTATCTGTTTCATACTCATTAAGTTTTCCTCTCCAGAACATTTCTTCAGGGACAACGGTACAAAATCTAACAATCCTAAAAACCACTGTGGGAAAAACTGAATAGTACAGGGACGCTCTTTGCAGCATATCTTTCAGAGATATGTCCAGCAAAGGTCTGCAGTAACCTAACATCGCTGTCATCAAAGATGAAATTGTGTCTGTATATAAGAAATGAAGTGTTCTCTGCAAAGCTGCTCTTTTACACATGCAAATATGTAAATTTGTAGAATAAGCCGCAGATAGAATAACATTTTCCACAGAAACTAGTTCAGTTCCTAATGAACCTTGGCTAAATATATAAATACTGTATTTTTGTCTGGATTTTCATTTTTCTACTTGGTAGAATGAGTATCTTTGAGTCTTTTCCTCTTATGCCTTGAATTTTGATGTGAACTTGGTCACTAACTTTGCTGGTACCTTTGTGTCCGGGTACTATTAAGCCTCCACATGAAAACACGGGTATTCATCATCTCTGTTCTTACCAAGAAGCAGTTATTCCTTGACAGTATGACAAATATCAGAGGTAACAGGTTTCTGTTACTTTTCCTCTGCAGTCCACATTACTACAGTGTTAGGCATACATATTTTTACATGTTTTTTCATTCACTGGAAATTCTTTTGGAGAACCTGTGGAATTTTCTGCTGCTTTTGAGACCCTGCTGTCTGCTGAGGACAGAATCCACTATCATGCCAGGATCTAGGAGTTCTCTTCTGTTGTCAGAGGGTAATATCTGTTTGGGGAGCATGAGGAAAAACAAGAAGGACCAGACAATTTATCTATAATCTTGTGCTATTCTTAGCTTCTGATTTCTCCAATCTGTAAGAGTAAACCAATTTCTGACATCATGCTCATGCTAAGTTCAAAAAGACAGAGAAAGCCATGACTGCAAAAAACAATGCTTCTTTTTCCACATCCATAATCCTCTCTCTCTCCAATAATACATTGTGGAGAACTCAGTAGGCTCCACAATGTGTAACAGCTGACACAACTTACTTTATTTACTGTATTATTTTCTGCAGCAACTACCAACTCATCTGCAGAATTCACAAATGGGAGGCACATAATATTTGTCACTTTGATATATAAATGCTAACTAATCATGAGGTGAGTTAGAAATATATATCCCTTGACTAGGAAGCCTGCGTACAATACTAAAACTGAGGAAGGGTTTTAGGCTTTGAGAAAACTGACTTTGGTTTTGCTGTATTATGTACTACTTTGTCCTACTATCACAAGTACAAATCTCACATCAGTGAGTCCTCACACAATGCCTGTGTGATACAGCAAAATAGTATGAAAATGTGTAGCAGTGGGGAGAGAAATGAGGTTGACACACCTGCAGGTAGACTGTGGTTCAGCACCACCAAAAGTAGCCCTTTGACTATTTATAGTAGGGTGTTTAGGTTAGATCTCCAAACATTTTGTAGCTGTCTAATACTGTGCTTTATTTGACGTATTGCTATTATTGATCCTGAATGCACAGTTGATTGATTGCCTCTTAATTACGTGTCATTAATATAGCTATAAACAGCCTTGATCCTGATTTGAAATAAACCACATGAATTGAGCAGTTTTCCCCTGCAGCAGTCACCATCACTCATTTTATCTTTCCAGGAACAAACACTTGTTATGAAGTAAGTTATCAAAATAGCTTGGTCTTCAGAATGGCATGGTATGTTGCTGTTAACTCCAGCAGAAGGTAGAAGCAATTTTGTCTAACATGAAGAGAACTGAAGACCAGCACTACTGTAATTGAGGGATAAGGAACATCACAGCCACGTGGGAGACCTGCACTCTTCTCAGTTTTCCTGCTTGTTTCCCCCAGAATCAATAACAGGAGAATTTGCTTCTCCAGACCCTGAAATTCTGAGACTTTGTATTTAAATACAACCAAGGTGAGGCAATGCACTTTGCTATGTGTTGCACAACACCTAACTCAGTGAGGCCCCTGGTGGTTTTGAGGCTGTCCAGATCAATGGAAACAAAAACACTGAAATTGTACCATTTGCTGATTACAACATGGCTACCTGCAATTCAGCCATAAATATAGCAGTGTGATAGAGAGCACAGAGAAGTTACCTCCATCTTTTCTCTCTCTGACTTTCTTTGATGTCCACTAGTTAAGGATATGGCTGTTTATACATATTTATATTCTTAAAGAGAATATAAATATTGTCTTTAATCTTGGCATTAACTGTTGTCCTGGGTATCTTGGTTGACAGGACATGTTTCATTACCTTTTCCCATAAGTACAGAGACACTAGACTGCCCAGAAGATTTTTGTACATTTTGAGGGTTTTTTTGAGGCATTTAATGGTAGGTGAGAATAAAACAAAATAACCAGGAACTGCATTTCTTTTCAAACTATGGCTGTGTGAAAGTAACAAGTTTGCTTACTTTAATTTTGTTCACAGTCCTCACTAAAGGGTTTGTTTAGATATTGCTTGACTGTCAAGAAGATACGGTAGAAATGAGCATGGCCTGTGTGGTCTCAGGAGAGCAAACGGCTTCACACTTTGTTCTGAGAAATGCTGTAATTTGGATTTGGACCAAATGGCTTCATGGGGAAAAAGCTGCCACCTTCTGCCAGGGAAGGCTGGAAATAAACACCATGGTTGAAATTCATCTGAGAATGGACAAAGCTAATCTCTGTGACTGTGCTCTTCTGAAAACCTTATACACAACACAAAATAACAATTGTACTCTTCTCTCTTATTTAGTTCTGAACGCCTTTTTCAGTCCTTGGAAATGTTAATTATGAGGATAGATTTAACTGTTCCTCTAAGTGCATTCCAGATCCTTACTGCTGATTTTTGATTTTTGACTTAAAGATGAAGGACATAAAGACACAATGGAGTGTGACTCTTGCTGTTATACGTCTATATCCATGATAAACAGGACACCAGATGGGAATATGAACCCTGTCAGCAGTATTCTCACAGCTCAGGGACCCAGAGAGACTAAAATGCTGGATGATTAATCAGTGCTATGCATTGCACAAAGGTAAAGGGTGGGAAGATAACCCTGCACATCTCCATGACCACTTGGCCAGGAGTGGATATGACTATCCTACTAACTACCTAATGGCTGGTAGAAGTTGGGGGCTGTGAGGTACCACAGGATGATATAGCCAGACTTTCAACCACGGCAGTAGGCTCAGAACATTTTACATGAGGATGAGAAGCCTGGAACAGCTCATGGCAGAAAGCCTTAGTCGCTGCCTCTCCTCTGCTAAAACTCCTGCATCTACTATTTGTCACCATATATCCTGAGGATAGTGCAGTCCTCCCATACTCCAGTCCCAGGCCCAGAGCATCCAGCTGACCTTGGGCAAAGCAGTTGTGATGGTAAGGACTCCCAGGGAGCCATTCTGCCCATCTTCCTTCTCAGAGCCTGTGAGGCCTGGGGCAAGAGGGGTTCCTTTCATTAATCATTCATTAATGAGTTTGTCCTGTGCTGCAGACACAGGATTCAGTTTTCCATTACTCCCATACGGCACTTTTTAGTGCATGTTATCTAAACTCCAAGTGGGGCAACAGGTACTGGAGTGTCACTTGGAAACCACAGGAGGAATTACAACACATCTTTTCCCTGTGAGTGATGGTGACAGGGTTGCTGACCTGCTCAGAGAAGCCCCTGCCATGCAGGAAACAGCGGGATGATTTGTAGATGAGCCTACAGCCAAGGAAGCAAAGGCTTGTGGGTTGGTTTCCCTTCAGAAAGTTTCAAACTACATGTGCAGTGATGACGTTTGGCCTAATTGACTAGACCTAAACTAACTTATAGACATTTCTTTGAACTACCTGTAACAGAGATGATAAAGATTCAACACAAACCATTTCAACTCACTGATCTACTTCCATTACACCAAATTATTTGTAAATGCATCTGTAGCCTCCAGCATCTGTGTGCTGAGGCCTTTCCAAGCCAAGAGCCCTGAGCCTTCAGACAGCACAGTGGTCCTTCGGGTTCTGGAGCAGGAGGTGACTTTTGCCATTGCTCAGGTCACAATGACCATGTGAAGTGAAAAGCTCACAGATATCTGTGAACTGTCACACTATTCATCTTTGTAAGCACTGTTTCCCTTCCTCCAGAAGCCTGATTCTGATCTGGGTTTCCATAGTCCCACGCTAACCGAACTCCTGATTTACACCAATGTAAAGACCTAAAAATCCACCTTTTACCATATGTTCTGTTGAGTGAGAAAAGCGGCTGACTGGCACTTTTATTACTACATTTTCTATGCCTTGATGAATAAATTCAACATAGCTTGCATTCATGGGACAGCATGATGGCAAAACACAGTGGAGTTTCTCTGTGATCATTCTTACTGAAAGAGAAAACAGGGATGGAAAGCAAGAAACTTCAATTTTGCAGAATGCCATTTTCAGTTTGCTCCAGAATGTCATTACTATATAATAAATGTGAGCTGGCAAGCATCTGCTTCTTAGCAGAAAAGTAAAGTATTTTGTTGGGGCTGGGGATAGCTTAATATCTATGATAAATCATCTGCAGGAGGTAGGGGAGAAGGAAAAAATTGTTACAGAGCTCCTGCAGAGAAGCAGGATTGGCTGAGCCTGCTTAGAATTCAGAGCAGAACTTCTGCATTCATGTTAACACCAGGAGCTTTGAGAGATCACACCTTAGTAGCCAAATTTTTTTCCATATCATAGGAACTCAGCCATCTAAAAATTAAGATAAATTTGGCAACTATTGTGAAACTTCACCCCCCTCTTTCTTTCTTTCTTTTTTCTTTTTTTCTTTTTTGAGAAAAAAATACAACCAATTAACCTCATGCTAAAAGAATGTCTATGGATCAAAGAACATGGGTCAACATGAAGAAGAGACTGAAGCTAAATTGAGGCACCTGTGGCAACAAGTCAAAGGAACAGAATAGCTTTTGACACCCTGAATTGGAAAAAGGCAGCTTGTGCCAGCACAGCAGAGCTAGTCTGCTTTGCCGTCCTCTTAGGTTATATAATAAGAGAGCATAAATAGAAAGATAAGCAGAGGTAACCACAGACCCGGAATAAATATGAGATCAATGAACCACTCCACACTTAAATGATCTCACCCAAATGACCTTGGCACATTAAAAGCCAGCAAAGTCTATGCCTTGTGCTAACTGTAATAAAAATAGCTACAAAGAGCTGAATCTGATCTGGAAACAAAACTGTCCTTTACCTTATGTTTATGTCCTTTACCCATGCTTAGTATCAAGATTATAGACCCAGTGTGACATTTGTACTCCAGAGTCCTGACTCCTGAATGTAAGAGGAAGTAAATGGTGAGGACACCCCAACCAGAAAACAAACTATGCCTTATTATGCCTTCCAGCCTCGTAGTGCTCTGGTTTCTCCCTCACAAAAGAAAGCAAGAAACAAGAAACTGAACTCTGCTGAATCCCTTACCAAGGATCAACTGTCAAGAGACATCACAAGCCTTAGATATTTCCACAGCCTGGTGGAGGTCCAGTTCTCTATGGAGAAGAAAAGCATGTGGTCCCATTTTATATTTGAAGAAGAGGTAAATCTCTACTACAGGGCCAAAATGCATATGAGTAAACTTAGCTGGTAGAATCTACACCTTTTTTTTAAGAAAATGAATATGTAGGAGTCTGTGGACATAAATTCATTCCCTTGGATATTGTGAACTCCATCCAGCTTAGACAGCTTTTAGGTCATAGTTTCCAATTTATGAAAAATTGCCTTAAGGTTTCCCCAAGAATTCTTTGAATACTTCCACTTCTGAAAAAAATCCTATATTTCAGAGAAACAAATGCAAGTCTAATAGAGTTACAGTCACACTAAAGAATCTCATTTGATTGTTCTTAAAATCAACAAGACATTAAATTCTCAGCAGCAGATACTTCAAGCCGATTGTCATATAGGAACCTTGGCTGAGATTCCTCTGGACTAGATACTGTAACACTTTCATTTTAGGCACTTGTCCCTCAGAATAGGACCCAAAATCCAGAGCTGAAGCTCCTGAAGGAGGGTTGGGAGGCCCTTTCCACTGTAGCCTAATCCAAGCTTATCATGTCAGAGCTGGCCTTGAGCACCAGCAGCCAAACCCCTGAGCAGCAGGGAGAGGTTGCTGAGCCCCTTGGTGTGCTCAGTGCCACGACACCCCTCTGTGGATCCAAACTTCTGAGCTACTCAAGAGTAGCATTCCCTGAGCTTGTTTTCCTCTCCTGAGTTTTATCTGCTTTTCTGAGAATGCCTCCTTATTCCCATAGGGTCAAGGCTAGCGCAGGGCTTAGCATACTCAGCTGGGAAAATGGGAAACCCAAGCACCAATAAGACCTCTTCTCAACCTCAGGGGATTCAAAACTATGTTCCTTGGGAATATGTGAATAAACTATTGGGTGAATAGCTGGAGAGTATCTGACTATACTGATTAAACCGACTCCTCCTTCAGGGTTGACTGCAGGGTTTATTGAACAAGAAGGAGAAAGTCTAGATAGAAGCTTTAGTCAATAGGATAATGTTTGGACAATTTTGTTATAATATAGGAAATCCTGGGGCTTTGGTGTGTGTTTATGTGAGGAAATGTTTCTTTTTTTCTTTTTCTTTTTTTTTTTTGTAAATGTGAAAGTCATATACAGTTCTGGGTATCTAGGGCTGAATTCCAGTCTCCCTTTCACTACAACCTTTTTCTAAAATTATTATCATTATTATTATTATTATTTTCTGTATGGTTCACAAGCTTAAAATACCCAAGATTTTTTTTTTACCTGTCAGACTGACAATGGAAACAAAACTCTGAATATGCACAGTCCTACTGAATTGATATGCATCAGTATTCTCAGTGCTGAAGTGAAATTATAACTGAAGAGATTGGTACTTAGGGGAGCCTTTGGGACTGGGATTTGCTATTTTGTCTAGTACCCAGACATCTGCCTCTTTGCAACCTCCTGAAAATATCTTTCTTTGTAGAAGAAAAGCCCTTTCAATAGAGGAAACATGCTAACAAATGAGACTGGGGAAGTCACTGATGTTACTCTGTCCCTGTAGTTAGTTTGATGATAAAAGCTAACAGGAATGACCTGTTTGTACATAAACTCTTGCTGATGGCCAGAAGCAAGCCTTACAACCCCTTTCTGCCTGTTTAACCTCTTGGGTGTTAGATTTTTCTGCAGATTCAATCTTCCTGATAAAGCAGATTCTCACTAAAGGAGGAAGGAAGCAATTGGGAATTTCCTGATTATGCAGAAAAACAGCTACGTGATTCCTTGTGGACTTTGAGCTATTTCACAGGAAAGAGGAGCTTGCCGCTCATCTCCTTCAGAAAGAACTGTGGGCTTAGGTGGGCCCCCAGGCACCTGATTCCCAGCGCGCTTTCGACCTTTGAGAGTCACACGGAGCCCGTGAGTAAATGTGCAGATTTTTCACATTTTAGAGTGCCAGGTAGTGGTGTAGATTACTGCAGACATGCCCATTTAGGAGGTTTGTCCTGCAGCTGGATTGCCCCTGTGAGGGTCCACAATCATATACGTACGGGCTCTTTATCTCTTCACTAGCTGTGGGTAACATCTTCAGAACGCCTAGCTGAGCTCTGGAATAGCTACTGATGCACTGGAGGTGGGCTCGACACAGCACTCTGGGTCCTGGTCCCAACTGTCCAGCCTAAGGACACCATCAAAATTGTGCTCTGGCTTTCTTCGGCTTTGGTTTCCAGACTCCCTTCCCATGAAAAGAAGGACTGTGTGTGGGATGTCCATGTCCAGGCTGCAGGGACTGTGGAGCTGCAGGGTTGTCTCTGTGGGGAGAGGCCGGGGCTGCCCCGTGCCAGACACAGCCGGTCCCAGCCAGTCCCAGCCGGCTCCAACGGCCCCACGGCAGGACACGGCTGAGCCCCTCAGCCAGGCTGGGGGCGCCGGCGGGAAAACAGGTTTCAGAAAGGGCCAAAGGCGGCCCAGGCAGGGGAGGAGGAAGCCAAGGAGGGAGCAGCAGCAGAGGGACCCCCAGGCCGCAGCAGCAGCAGGAGGAGGAGGAGGAGGGGCAGGAGGTGCTGCAGGCGCGGAGCAGGGATCCCCTGCAGCCCTGCAGAGACCCTGCTGGAGCAGAGCCCCAGCCTGCAGCCCGGGGAGGGCCCCACGCCGCAGCCGGGGGATATTTCCTGCAGGAGCTGCGGCCGTGGAGAGCCCCGGCAGGAGCAGGGTGTCCCTGAAGGACTGCAGCCCGGGGAAGGGCCTGCGCTGGAGCAGGGAGACGTGTGAAGAGGGAGGAGCGGCCGAGAGGGGCTGGGAGGGACTGACCGCAGCCCCATCCCCACCCCTGCGCCCCTCGGGGGCGGGAGAGGAGTCGGGAGGGAAAGGGTGAAGGTGGGCATGGGAACAAGGGGGAACAAAGGTGTTGTTTTCATGTTTGTCTTTTTGTTTCCCACTACCTAAATTAGTATTTATTTATTTTTTTATCTTAATTGGCAATAAATTAATTTTCCTCAGGCTGAGTCTGTTTTGCCTGCAATGGTAATTGGCAAGTGATATCCCTGTCTTCACCTTGATCCATAACATTTTTTTTCCTAATTTCGTTAAGTCAAATGGGCGGGCGAGTAGCTGGGTGGGTGTTATTAGCCCTGGCTGTTATGCAGGGCTAACCCACCACCACACTGAGGGAAGCAAGGGAAGGGCCAGTCCTACCCTGTCCTTACACACAGCTGGGATGTGGCCAGGACATTAATCTGGGCTGAAGGGATAAGAAATAGAAGTGGCCTTCGCACTTTAAAATCCATCAGTAGGACAGATACAGTTCAAACTGGCCATGGAAAATAATGAACAGCCTTTTTCACATTCACTTTGAGAAGTTTCCTGATGAATACCCTTCATACAGGTTCTCTTTCGCCAGAGCATGCTCCTCCAAATTCCTTCTATCCTTCTGGCTAGCAGGATGTTTCGCTGTTTATACTAGATCTTCATCCAGAAGATACCAAATAAATGCTGAAAAAGTCATGTCAGGAACATCATGGATTTCCTCCTGCCCGCAGCTTCTTGTGGGATTTCAGAACATTGGGAGATCTTGCTCCTTGTTTTGAAGGTCTAGGCCACCAGATGCAGTGGTTTCTGTGCCATGACTTGGAACCAAATAGGATATTGTCTGAAGGACAGAAGACATGGAGACATTTCTAAGCTAAGAAACGAGTCAATAAACTTCACTGGTGCCTTTGGAAATGACTCTACCAGGGCCTTTCAAGTTTACGTCACATGTTTTACTAATGGATGTGCATTTCAAAAGCTGTTATTTCTCCTCAGTCATTTCCTAATGTGCTCTCCACTGCACTTCCTCTCATTCTCAAATGCATTTTGCCTTTTGGGCATCTTGGGCAGAAGAATATTCCATTAAGGGTTGGCTCCTTGGAGTGCTCCCAGGATGGCATCGCTTTTGCCCACGCCTGGCATATTGCTTAGCAACACCAAGGAACATTTATTGCACATCTTGCTATTTATGTTTCATGCTTCACATGTTAACTTTCTCTCCTGCCTCCAAGTTCCTCTGATGGAATTGCTGTACATTAGATGCCCCAATAGTGAAGGACAAACACAAGCCCCTGTTCTGTCCCTACAAACTAAGCAGGCAAATGATTTCGCCTGCTGTGACAAGCCTGTAAGCTTTTCCTGTTTGTTGTAGCACCTGATTAAGATGAAATATACATTCATTGTTAAAGTAATGCTATATTCACAGATACAGGAATTACAATAAGGATGCTCCCAACTTGTAAAGCTGTTAGTGATTGACCTAGAGTGTTTTTCTAACACAGTAAGGCATTCCATTTTGTACAAGGTCCTGCCCTCATTGCCCTGTTGGCACACTCCAAATGATCCCCTTGCCCTTTGATGTCCCTCCGTGTTATTGGTGCAGCTGTATCTCCACACTGGTATTCCCCACATGCATTTCTTTCAAGCAGCACAGCTGAATGGGAAGGACTGGGAATGATTGGGCAGCAGGACGCACAAGCAGTTAAAGGTGACCAAGAACACCAACTCCACCTGGCAACTGCTGGCTAGGGTTTTTTAATATTTTTGCTCTTCCTGCTTTCCTACTTCTAGAGTGCACACCAACAGAAAGCCCAGACTGGCACTATAATGTGCTATGCTACAGTGCAGCAGCTGCAGTACACATAAAAATAATAAGGTGTAGGATTTTCTGTCTGAGTGGCTTCACATTTTAAATATGTGACTCTCCTTACAGTTGTTTAGAGGGGAGCTCAACAGCTTGATATAGGTTCAGAATAGAAATTTACCCTGCTACCCCCAGATGAATGTTTTTCAAGGAGGAAGAAGAGAGGAAATTCTTTTTAATATCCAGCTGAATTTCTTCACAGTGAATGAAAATGTCTAGCAAAGAGCAAAAACATTATATATTGAATATAAATAAGATGTGGAAACATAGGGGGAAAATATCAGTGATAGCTGTCTGAAATGTGTTGGGCTAGATTCACAGAGGTATGTGAAAACCTCTTTTTGCTCTCATTTCATCTACTATCTCTCAGATTTCACTTTGGAATGTGGGGCTTCAGTCTGATTTTAAAGAACTATTTCTGGAAATAGCTAAGCTATGTTCTGGGAACCAATCCCAGTAATTGAACATGAAAAATAAACCATGGCCGTATACCTGATGCACTATTTCCATTTTCCTTATGCATTTGACTGGAAAGAAGATGAGAAAAAGCATCTTATGAAATATTTTACATGAATTTAAGATAGCCATCTGTAGGATAAATATACAATATTGGACACCGTGACTTTAGCACAAAGGATCAATTTGAATCTTGATGTAAGTGGAAATTATTTCTGTATGTAGTCAAATACCACATTTCTGGGGAAGAATGGAATACTTTGTGGGAGAAGAAATAAGCATATTAGTTTAGAAGAAGGCTATTAAGTACAGTTGGGAACACAGAAAATTTCAGATTAAAATCATATAAATTACACTTATATAAAAATGGGTCAGTTACTGCCATTACAAAATAAATGAAAGCACAACAGTGGAAAAAATCTATTATGGCATTCAGGAAGCTCGATTTCTCACAGTGTTAAGTGCTGTTAAACATAGTATATGCACACAAGGTATTTCAGCTTGTCTACAGAAATTGCAGTGAAATTAGACATTTTGTCGATGCTTATTTCTAAATTTTCAAGGCACATCTAACTGAAAT
This sequence comes from Sula dactylatra, assembly GCA_013389905.1. Taxonomy (NCBI): domain Eukaryota; kingdom Metazoa; phylum Chordata; class Aves; order Suliformes; family Sulidae; genus Sula; species Sula dactylatra. Next base: position 112,990 of record WEKW01000829.1, read on the forward strand.
GGCTTCAAGATGCAGATAAGATTTTTAGTTGTTTGGGTGATGTCTTGAAAAAATCAACACAGATTTGAAAGCTAACAATGGATCACTAAGAGAAAAATAAGTGCAAGGGAGAAATGTGTATCTAACTGTTCATTACTAAATACTGTAAGCCATACAGCAAGCCTCCTCAACAAAAATCTAAACTAACAGTAACTTTCAGGATATGAATAAATGTGGGGAAAACAATGTGGACATATGTCTTAGTTAACATCAGTGGTTTTCCTTCTGCCAGTGTGTGCAGGTAGGAATGAGTGGACCAAAGAGGACGACTGTGTTCCCCATTCACTTGGGGAAAGCAGCAGCTCATTCACTCTCATGCAAAGCAGAGGTGAGGATCAACACCAAGTGCTGCAATATGGGCTTGAGAGAAAGGCAAGACTCCCCTATTTATAGCCCCATGAATGACAGAAGGGCTCATACTCTTCTGCTCTATTTTGTCAATGTGCTACCTACTGGTAAGTAATGGGGGTGTCCAAGCACCTGTTTAAGCAACACCATCTCCAGTGTGAGGAATATCTTCCAGAGTAAGGGATTGCGTCCAGCAGCTTTCCACTGAGATATGGCTGCCTTTGTGCAAGACTCAATGGAGCCTCCAGATGAGTAATGCATATGCTAAAATGTACTGTCCCTGCCCAATTACAAGAGGAACTACATGACTACTCAAACTTGTTGGGACTACTACATCTTTTGGAAACTAAAGCCTTTGTTCTCAGCTGTACTTTGATGTGGGAGTATCAGTCTTGAAATCACGGTCGTCATTCACACTACATGGGGAACAAGGGCACATTCTGGCCTTTTTACTTTAACAACTGAGCCAGAAGTCCCATCGTTCATAAATGCTACATATTGATCATGAAGCCATACACCAGCTGTGACTAGGAGAAATTATCATCAAGAAAAGATGGTAGGAACAGGAGGACATATTCCAAATTCCTGGTGGATGCTCAGTGAACCCAAAAAGCTCAGCCTTGATCTGTCTGGCCACTGCCATCACATCATTTTTCAGGACAGAAGCCTTCCAAGCCCAAAGGCATCTGAAGACAGATAACCCATAGAGTTCAAATTTCAAATACAACTTGGGCTGCTGGAGACTATCACTGATGGCAAAAACCATGTGCAAGCTACCAGTAAAATTAGTGTGCAAAGATTTTAAGTCAAATGGGGACCACTGGTAGTCAGAAAATGCAGGTCAAGGTGGTATAAGCCTTTAAAAAACCTTATGGTCCTTCAGGTCTCCCAGACAAATATTTTAAAGAAGCTGATAAACACTTGCTGGTGCAGAAATGTTCTTTGTTTCAGAAGACTGCAGAAAGTGCAGATTGTTTTTAAGACAGACTCACCACCTCTTTTTTTTTTCCAGGACAATTCCAAATATCTGCTGACACCCTCAGGCAGAAAGGCAAATTTTCATTTAGTTTAAAAAGAGTGTGCTTCTCTCTCTTTAAAAAAAAAACCCAAAACCAAAACCACACCAACAAAACCCCCCCTCAACCAAAGTAAGTCAGGAGAAGGAGTTTGCTCACTTTACCCAACTCATCTGCAAAAACATTCAAAAGCAGGTCATCTGTAATATCCCGTGCTCCGGGCTATGGATAACACACCACGGTTTATGTTCTGAGCAACCTATAACAGAAGTCTGAAATATTATTTATTTAATTCTTTATCCTTGGTTATTCAGAATTTTTATCTCCCTACAACATCTTTTCTTACTAGACAATAAATACTCGCAAGGTGAGAAGAGCTCAGGAGGGCTAGAGCATGCTTTGGGAACTGCTGAAAGCCATACAATAGGGGCCATCTTCTCCAAGAGTAAGAGAAAACCAAGAAGCAAAGAAGCAGAATGGCTGCATGTTCAAACAGTAGCGATAGGGCTACTCTGTTCCTGTAATTCTGGGCCTGGGCCTGGGCACCACAACAGTCTGTCCGTATCACAGTGCTGACACCCAGAGTCCTATCCTCAGCCTCCTGCTACTTAAATCATTCTTTCTGAAGTGCCAGCTCTGTGTGATTAGGTGAGAATTTAAGTACCTGTTTAAAAATAAGTTTCTTAATTTGCAAAATTAAAAAAAAAAGAGGGGAAAAAGGAAAAAAAAAATAAAAGCTATTTATTCCAGTCTCATTATCTTAAATTGGTTTCCTCCTTCTTGGGTGAGAAATTTTGCACTTCTGAGGCTCATTTGAACCTTCAGCATCCTCATTTCCATGTTCTTCGCTGCTAAAAGGAAACAACAGGGACACTGCGCAGTTCTGATAAAGGTTTCCTGTGTCATGCCGTTTTCTGGAGGAGGTGATTTTCCAGATAAGGAAACTACCTGTTATTGTATACCAGAAAGTTTTCAGTTTTGCTGTGAACCTGTGTGCAACAGGAATGAATCCAGTAACCCAGATGTACTGGAGCTAGGGTTATACCCTCTCATGTTACCATCGCTGAAGACAATTTGAAAAGGTCTTTTTTATGAAAACATAACCCAGAGCAACCATTTTTTCTATCCCTGTTTAACATATATCCCTTAACACTTGCTGTGGCTTGGAATTTTACTCCAACGGTAGCATTTTGCTTAGAGGAGTAAGTGTCAAGTTGCCATGTGCAAACACCTGCCATTGACTTGTGAATGACATAATGCAGTACAGCAAATGCAGACTTCAACAGCAAAGGGCACACAGGAGGTGAGAAAAGGATTGTTACAGGACAGCAGGAAAAAGACCATCTTTTCTTCTGGAAAAGACATGATTCATTAGAAGGGAAGAAAACGTGAAATGTGAACTCCGAAGGATCAAGGAAGGGTTTCTGCAAGGGAGCTAAGCCACTGTAGGCTAGATAGGACCAGGCAGAGGGAAATTACAGTGCAGAAATGACAAATGGAGTATGAATGCATTTCTATAGATTGAAAACTTGAAATCAGTCAATATTCCTTGATCTTCACATATCCTCCTTCAGGTTTCCAAAGGTTCTTTGTGGGTTTTTGTTGTTTGTGGGGTTTTTTTTCAAAGTGAAAACTAGATTTTAACAGATATGCTCTCATGACCAATCTTCTTTCACTTTCTTGCCCACGCAAGCCCTCCTCTTCCCCATCTGTAAGAAACAATCCAGAGAGAAGTCGTCACAGGCATGAATATCCAGCCTCAGCACCTTTACCTTGTACATCAGGGGACACAGGAAAACAATACAAAACAGAAGAAGAAACCTCAGATATCTGGGGAAATTTTTTAGTGGATTGAGGTGATTTGCTCAATGGAGTTACTTACCCAGAGTTAGCCCATGGCACTTCCTCACAGCACACTGCCTTTTAGTGTAGCTGCTTCATGTGTTACCTGTTATCAGCTCTGAGACAGATTTATCCTAAATGCATGAGTCAGGTCCTCTCTGCTGAGCTGAGATTTGCATCAAGGCCTTTGTCAGAATAGTGACTACAACAATGATTGAGACTCCATCTGAGCATAAGAAGTGAGAAACACCTCACAAGGAAGAATATCTGAACGTGCAGTGTGAATGGGAAGAGGGGTACGACTGAGAGGACCAGGATCACAGGCATCATTAAGTATGTGCATGCAGTCCAAATGCAATCTGAGAGGATTTTCCCCACTGCCAATGAAGCATTCAACGTCAACAGGATGGCAAGGACAATTATGTCCCTGCAGCTACGACTGATGCGAGCCATTCAACTAGACAGCAAGAACTTTCTTGAAGTGAACAGATAGAGCTGATAGCAACTATTGGAGGAGGAAATAAGACTGAAAGATTAGGTCGAAGCTACAATTAGAGACATCATTTTGTGTTGGTCTGAAGAACCCTGCAGTGGTACAAAAAGGCTATTCTTCTGCAGTTGGTAGTCAAATATGGGATCAGTGGGAAAAGAATAATATGGGAGCATTGTAAGGGGAAGCCTGAGGGAAGGTGCAACCGTGCAAAGAATTGTTCAACAACATCCAAGAAATAAATGAACTAAAAAGCACTAATAGGTTTATCTGGAGGGCTCATTTGCACAGAGAATTACTTTTTAAAACTTATGCTTCTTTTAGCCAAAGTATGCCTCTGACCCTCTTTAATTCAGGAAGAAGAGTGGGGGGTGAGGAAAGGAATCTAACAGAGAAAGAGAAAAGAAAGACTAAATGCAAAGCTGAAAAGTCAAACTGAAATCCAAAATGCAGGTTGAAAGGTTAATGAATGCAAATAGCTCAACTGGGGTGCTGCATATTGAAAACTAGCAATCACGTTGAACAAGAGAATAATCAAGAAAGGACAAAAGAGAAACATACTGGGCCATGGTAAAGGCACAATTAAACTCGCTGATGTAAGTCCAATGCTTTTTCATGGAGATACATCCAATGCAAATGTGGTCCAAATTTGGAAAATACGATTTGCCACATTTTTCTTTTTCTAATGAAAACATTTCTGCTGTTCTCTTTTTTGTATAAACAGCTATTTATACCAATACTGCTAGTTTTATATAGCCAGTTTTATTCCATTAGCTTCCCTCTAAGTAATCCCAAAGCTAAAGGTGAAAACAGTAATGCTCTGCAAAGAACCATTCCTAATTACACAGCTCAAGGGTTAAGGATGTGAATGGACAAACACCAGTGTTCACGACTGATTCATGAATGGACACCAGCAGAAGTGAAAGCCTATAAACCAACCTTATAAATGGATACAGGAAAAAACAGTGCAAAGTTTGTTGTATTTGAACAGCTGGCCTGTGCATAACTGCTCTGCATGGCAGAGTGAAAACTTCGCAGCAGGAAAAGGTTTGAAATTACACTAAACATGGCAGCCAGGTATCTTGTACTGGAATGTAAGTATCTGGCAGCGGCTTTCTGTGATGTATACGGGCTGCATTCAGTTTCTAAGTGAAGTTTCATTTGCTCTAACCAACCATAAAGTGAATGGGTTGACAGAAGTGTGTAAGGAAGGTGTAGCCTTCCCCATTAACATCACTTGAGGCACATGCTCTGCACCGCATTAAGGAGAGGACACACCACTATGGAGTTAAGCTCTACTCCTTCCCAGCTCCTGGTTAAAACACTTTGGACACTTTCAGCCTGAGACATTGACTCTGTACTTCTCTTAGACAACGCAGTATGACATCAAAGAAATGTGAAACTAACTTTTTTTTTCCTTTACCAATCATGCTAAAAGCACTTAAATGTAGGTCAAGATACAGTAAACAGTACGAGTCCATCACTGAATGGTTCTATTAAATAAGGATAATTTTCTCAGTAACAGTTACACAGCATCCCAAAAATCTTTCTTTTCACTGCTTCTTTCATTCAGTTTTTTACCAGTAAAAAAACAAACCAACCAAATAAACAGAAAACCAAATCACACTTCTGATATAACTGGAGATTCCGGATCCTAAATATGATCGGGGTTTTTGTTTCTTTGCCCTATACAGTCTGGTTGCTCCTTAACTGTGGATTATACTCTGTCATGGGAGAAGCAGCTTTTAACAGTTTTTAAACTGAAGGAAGATTCTCAGGTGAGTATTTTTAATCTGAGACAACCTGGACCTCAGTAAAGTTGTTGGGCCTGAAGGAGATGAGATAGGATGTGTTTTGGTGCAAGAAACAATTAGAGACCTCATTAAAGCCTCCGGGAGATAGAGACTGCCAGGGCTCACGTCTTGTAAGAGGTCTGGGCTTTATCAAACTATTTGCTGTGGAGCCGCCATATTCAAGAAAATGAAACTTTGGTTTCTATTTGTTTCTTAATTAAAGTGCTTCTTGGAAAATCTGCCCCCTAAAAGACACCACCTGGTAAAGATGAAAAGAGTATCTAACCAAAAAAGCTCAGTGTAAAATGACTTATTTCAGACAATAGCAAATCCCAGCAAAAAAATTCATTTTACTCTTCCAGAGCTCAATACTAGTGTTTTTTAAAAATCTGCCCTGTGGTGACACGTGTTCAATACCTAGTTCTGACCTCGGGTACTGGCTTAGGATTCAGTGTCATAATATTTCCAATATATGAGGATACCAGATAGTGATACAAGAGAAAGAAAAGAGAAAAAACATGTAACTTGCTTCCCTTTTATTTTTTTTTTACTGAAAAAAAGGAGGTAAGAGAGGTGAGAGGTATCTGATGAGTCTGTATGAGTTAAAAAACTGCCACTAAAAGGAAAGACAAAGATCACCCTCAGAGCTCAGGGTGTGATTTGTAGCAAGGGGTTTGCCCTGGAATTTTCTTTCTAAGAGAAAGGCAAATAAAACAAAGAAAAACAAGCTCCAGTCTGAGGCTGGTAAAGAGATCCATAAATGTGCACATTGCTTCCAAAGCAAGGTGGCTGAGGCAAAAAATATTGGGATCATTGAAAACAGATTAGAGGTTGCCCTGGGGGAAGTGGAGTACATGGGCTGGACAAACCTTGATGGGCTGAGGTACTTTTACTCATTCCCAGAGCAACTATACAGTTTCCTCCTAATAAGCCATTCAGTTACACTGCTGAAATTATGTGGTTTCAAGGTCTGAAAGGGGCTATTAGTCTTTTCTCAGTAAACCCAGTAGTAAGTAGACAGACTGAAAGACACCTGCCTGAAACAAAGTGTTACTTAACGCATTACGCAGAGCACCTTTAAAGAGTTTACTCTTTAAAATGGGGAGAAGATGGTAGAATCGCTGTCCACACAGGCAAGAAAAACAGCACAATGTGCAAAGTCTCCAAGAGTAAACAGCAAAACAAGTGATTTTTAGTTTATTCTTTCTTGTATAACTCCCACACCAGTAAAAAAACCCTGAAAATGAATCAGCAGTATTACCTCCCAGCATCAGCTATCTATCTACTCCTTTAGCAAGGGAGTGCTGCAGGGGGGAGGTTCTCCTTTCTTTTGTAGTTAAGAAGTGCATCTGTTTTCCTTTCTTTTATACAGAACATACTGCTCTCTCTCCTCAACAGAAGGAATAAATAAAAACCACAAAACACAAAAACCCCCCAACCAACCAACCAAAAAAAAAAAAAAAAACCAAACCCCAAAGCCCCAGTGAAGTCAGAATTTAATTCTTTCTTTGATAATAAATGAGAGTATCAGAGACTGTTAAGAGAAGAGGCTGGGGGGGGGGCGGTGCGTGTGGAGAAAGAGTCCCTTAAGTGCTAAACTAACAATTCCATAGAGCCTTTTTTTATGCAAGTTCTGGAAAGAAGCGTTATTAAATGATTTACTCTTACTTTAGACACAGCACTTACCTTAGCGAAATCTGGCTGGGAGCTGTTTGCAGCCTGCTTCTAAAAACATAGCTTTGTGTCAAACCAGAAGTGCAGGAAGAATAGATGAGTAGACCCAGAGACTCAGTTCTGTCTCAGCATTTTGAGATGTTTTATTTTGCTCAGAATGGGCTTTCAGCAGCAGATGCAGTTAGTGTGAACATTGTACTGGGTCTAAGTGCACGAGCAGGACATTTTCAGCTCTGGCTGCAGCACTGGTGGCAGCAATGTGAAGAATTGTGTGAGTGGGAACTGCAAGTGGAGAGCTGTGCGTGGCTGATAATTTGTTGTGGACCTACTACTTTTTGTCCAGATCTTGTGATATCTCTAGTATTACCATAAGTATAATTACTGCTGCAACTACATCCTGCTTTGCTATTCTGGGTCTGCCAGTTCTTCTCATATCCTCCTTCCCTAGAGCAAATCTCAGTATTCTCCTAATCTTCGAAGGTCTCCAGTTACTTCTGCCCTACTTGTCCTTATCAGTCAGTCGCTAGGTTGGCTCCTTCCTTTGCTTTTTAGGTGGCTGTGTTGTTGATTTAAATCCTCCTCCCTGCTGCAAGTTCCTTTGCACCACCTTTCTTGTGTAAGATAAATATAACTTTAAAAGTTTTAAGCCTGTCAACTTGTCTGCACCTCAGCCTCACCTCAAAAGTCACTTTGGCTTAAAGCAGCAGCTGCCATTAGAAACCAGTTGAGCTGCTGGTCCATTGCCACCAAGTCTGTTGACTGGAAATTAAGAGCACAGTTAATTCATGTTAATGCTTCCCATTACTGTCATTACCCCAGACCTTCCCACCTCTGCTTGTTATTCATTTCTTCCTCCTGTTATAATTTCTCTGAAAACTGAGGCAAGTTCTTGGTGCCTGGAGCTAAAGTCCTCTATGTAGTGGGATAAGACCTGGACAACAGTCAGTCTGCATGGCATGCAAAGAAGGGAAGGGAAGGGTTTTTTATATTTAGGGCTGTTAGTGGGAAGTTGTGGATTCTGGCACTGAAAAACTTAACGGTTTTTGGCTGTCACATCCTAGCAGTCTACAGGCGACAGGATGGTAGCCTTTAGCCGACCAGATAACACAGAATTTTGAAGATGGATATACTAATGTATTAGCATGTTTGTAGCCCAGCCATGTGGAGGTGGCGTTTGTTGTTTGCCTCACAGCTTGATCCTCCACGGCCTCTCCACTGCAGAGCTTGCCTGAAAACAAAAGGCAGCTTATTCAGTTTTCCCATATAAGAAGCTCTTCGTTGAAAAGATGCAAAGAGGCTTTCACAGCTGTTAAAAAAGCAATGCTGGGACACTTAATATACCTTCTAAATTATCTCTAGGTTGCAGAAGGACTAGAGTACAAGATTATGGTGTGTTGCATCTGCCTGGGAAACTATGATTTTGTAGGTTCCTTGTGAACTGTACTTTAAAATAGCAAAGACCTCACACTTGCCTCTCTTACTGTTCTTACAACCTCAGCTTGCTATTTCTTAATCTTCCCCCTAGCTACCACCCACCTTCCTGCCTGCTGTTCTCAAACTGGTCTTTATTAATAAGGGCAGAGGATGAGCAGAGCCTGTGGAGGCAGGGGATGAATGAGATCATTCCTGTGGCACTTTGGTGCTGTGTTGGTCTCAAGCTGACGGGAAGGAAGAGCTCTGTGGATGGTCTGCAATAACCCACTCCTACAAACCTCACCCTTTGGTACCCAATGCACATGGGCTGTGGATCTGCAGGGCACAGATCAAGCCCTACATGCCAGTCTGAGGCAGGGAAATTTGTGACAGCGAGTTTTTCCTGAAGAGCAGCCAGCAAGAGGAAACACTCCCTTTCTCGGAGGCATGAATGACCAAACTGAGAGTTTCTCCTCACTACTGCTGCCTGGTTGCCCACCCTGCCTATAAGCACCATTTGGGTCTATCAGAAATGATCACATTGTGTAGCAGGTGGAGGTATCTGGCATGGTGCCCCTCACACAGTCCCCTTCCCTCCTCTGCCTCTTCTGCTAAGCTCAACTCAAGCATTGAGGGAGAGAAGGAACCAGAAGACCTGAGATGAAGGAGAACTGTGGAAATGGCAGCTCCCTAGGGCTAAGGAAAGCTGAGGGTTTGGGTATACTGGGAGGTTTGTGCTTCCGTAAGGATGAGGTCATGAGATGGCCTCACAAAGGTGACCAAGGAAAGAGTTAGGGTAGATAACGGATGATCTTAAGAAATTTTGTACTGTGGTGTTGTTTCATTGAGAAATAATTCCCAACTTTGTTGAAAAACACAGAAATCCTTCTCATTTCCAACACCCTCCAGAGTGCCCACCCAAGTTGGAGTGCATGGTTCTGCCTATTGGGGCAGATGCCTCTTTGGGCAGTAGTCAGATGGGAAGCTGCATTTCTGCCAGGCAGTAAGACAGTACCAGTGTGAAGATCTCCCCAGCTCTGTACAACAGCCTGAACATCTTATAATCTTTTAGTCCCTGCTTTTTTTTGAGATTTCCAATGTAATCTTTATGTATCTCCATTTTCCATATATAAAGCAGGAATAATTATTTCTTCTTTCCTTCCTTCCTTCTTTATGAAGATCAACTTGTTAAAGTCTAAGTTGCTGGGTCTTCAGTACTACAGTAGTATAGATGTTAAAAACCAGATAGACACAGATCAGTCATATGCGTTTGGGTTAATATGGATTTTAATTTGCCTTTCAGCTATTGATGTCATTGACTACAGGTGCATTAGGAACCTTTAGAAAATCTCACTGGTCTCCACAATACCAAATTTTGTCCCATCCTTTTGCCACCATCTCAGAAGATAAGCGGTGGCAAAAGAAAGGAAGATAACAAAGAGCTGGGTTTCATTGGAGATCCAAGTTTAGATAAGTTTTAGAGACAGGATAGCATCTACTATTGCTAGAAAGGTCCATCTTTCCTGCCCAACACTAGCTACTAACCTCTCTACAAATATCAGCATCTCCCTCGGCAACTGCCACCCAGTCTATGCTTTCAGGCTCTAGAACACACACTAGGCAGCAACAGGTTTGCTATCTTTCCTGCCAGTGCTAATGTTTCAAATATTTGTGCTGTTTTTCACGTAGGTTTAATATCACTCATTGTGGTAATATTGTTGCTAATGAAATAAAATGCTGCATGACTCAGAAACCTCCTCTGCAAGGACCTTGAATAACTGTAAAAAGACATCATTTCTGCATGTGGAAGAGAGGCAGTATTCTTTTCTAACAAAAGGTGCAAACTGCAGCATCTTGTTTATGCAAGTAACTCGATTCATGAGAGCCATCTCACTAATATGACGTGGACGGCTCATGGAAGTGCATTTGTTCTTATTTTACTTGTTCTCTTTCACACTGTTTGGGAGTTGTTATTGTCTAGTTCTTCAGAATTACATGTTTTAAACTGAAGCTCTAGCACAGCTTTTAGCTCTGCAAGTCCCAGTTCAATCTGCATTTGTTAAGATTTTATTGGCGACTTGCTAAAACTCCAGCTGGTAGGATATTCAAAGATAACTCATAAGCTACTGCTCACCAAACCCATTGACAAGGGTTTGCTCCGACACTCCTTCCCTTCTTTGACCCCACACCTACCTCTTACTATAAAGCTTTAGTTCATGTTCAGTTTGTGGCAGCTGATAAATTTCACTCTGCATATTCAGTGATTGCTACCAAAAGGCAACCGTCACGTAATAATTTCAACATCTGCAGAACTGGTTCATTAAACGTTTAATTGATAAATAATGCTGCTGGCTATCAAGGTCCAGATAGCCTTTAAATGAAGGGTGTTCACAACAGAATGATTGGAATCTGAAAACTGAAAAACATGTTGATTTTTTTTTAAATGTATTTGAAAATACAATTCAGCATGTGCTAAATTAATGATCACAGGCATGGATCAGATGGTTGGTACAGGAAAAAGAATCCACACGCCATGTGTCTGTTTCTGCTGTGATGTGTTGGTAATTAGTTTAAATATATCTGTTACATCTGTTGATTTTTTGTTCTACTTTTAAGTAATAATCCAATCTGCATTATTATTTAAAAAATAATTTAGCTCCATACTGCAGCAAAATTTATTATAGTACTGTAAATAAACCAAAATGAAGATTGCCCGAGTCCCAGGACTGCAGTGACATAAACGAATAGGGATGAATAACTCATTTTAAAACACACATGAAATATTATTTAAGCTGGCAACCTGCTGGGTTTTTTCATTATATCATAAGCAACCTGTAAGATTATATAAAAGCTGTAAATATAGCACTGAAGCAATTCATGGTTAAGAGAGGATTGACGGAAGCACTGTCTTTCTTAATTATTCAGCTATCAAATTTAGAGAGGCTTTGTTGATCCAGCAGCAGCAGACTTCTGCCCTCCAGCGTAATTCTCACTTGTGCTGAGCACCCAGTAAAACTGAAGTATGATTTGAAAAAAGGCAAATTTATGTCCTTTTCCAGGATAAATATAATTTATTATTCTTTGTCATATCTGATTACTTTTTTGTTCAGAAACACTGAGCTAAGCATTGTGTCGGAGCCCAGTTGCCCATAGAGACCTTAGATCTGCAGCATTGTCCCTATTTAGAGCAACTTTCAAGCACCTGGTATTGTGTAATCACACACACAGGTGCTTTCCTGACCTGGAAACAGCTAAATATGTCCATACCCAAGTGATCTTCACTCTTTTGGCCAGATCAGCTTTGAAAATGTTCCCTTTCATTCTATTCTAAGACAACTGTGTTTCTGAAGTGCTAAAACACCTCACAGGCTCAGGTTAATTTCAGGCTGGTTTTAGTTAAATCCTTCAGGCCCTGATGCAAGATAGTGTTTTCCACTCTTTTTCTGTGTGTATCTCACATATTATTAGAGCTACTTCAAAAACTAAAAGCTTGGTAAAGAGTCTAACCAGGACCGTACCAAGCCATGGTTCTGTGACCTGACTGTCAGGGATTTGCAGGTTGGGGTATGAAGTGTTGGATTTGATGTTTAAACCTCCAATATATTGAAAGCCATTATCTAAGAGGACTGTATTCCCCTGCATGTCCTCCTGCCAGAGGTAAGATCCTCAGGGGTGCAGATACTGGGCTCCAATGGAAGGAGTCAAAGAAGACACTGCCGTCCCTTGGGGACCAGCTGGTGTCAGAATCCACTTGCCAGGTGTGTCTCCAATAGTCCAAATATTTTGCCTTTTAACAGCAAATTATGCCTTTCCTTTTTTCTCAGATAGTCAAAACTGGTGGGGTATCCATGACAAGGATCATTGAAGTGGAATAAGGCTGGAGTACAAGCTAACCACCTTAAATGGAACTGCCGTTAGGTTACTGAGCTGTAGGATGTATTTCAAAAGTATAGCAAAATTCTGTCTGACCTCAGTAGTTCAGGATTTAATCTATAAAATCAAAATGGATTAAAAATGTTTCATTTTAGAAATTAGTACCATAATAAAGCCAAGATTTTTCCAAGGAATGAAGCAGGAGAGAAACAAGAGAAACATATTCAGAACATAGGGCAGTACTGAGAATCAGATATGTTTAAGAATAGTCTTTAGGTTGTCATATTCCTGAGGATTGCTGCAGAATTGGTCTCATGTAACTGAATGGAAATGCCATCTTTCCTGAAATAGGTAGTCTTAAAAAAAATATGTTTTGAAAAATCCGTTTTCTGGGAAAGGGGTGAAGGAAGTAGAGCAGAAATGGAGTTTCACCATAAACCTGTGTAGACAGCTATACATTAACAACCGAGTCTAAATATAAAAACAAACCTGCAGAGTGTGTGAGCATGGGTGAATAATTTTTTTTTTACCTTCACAATAATAGACTAGAATTTCAGTAATCATGCTCATAAGTTTCACTTCTAAAAGTATTGAAAATTTTATATCACTTTGATACTACAGGGATTCATAGTTCTATTAACATTTCAGGAACCAAAACTACTTATTTTCCCAATAGATGTTTGATATTCTTGTCTTGGCTGGCTTAAATGAAATATTTTCCTCCAGTGTTTAAGAATGTAGATCAGGGGAAAACCTGCTGGTTTTGTGGATAGAAAGAAGCTTTCATCTGACTTTTATAAATGTAGGACAAAACCAGCAAGCAATACAACTTACTGCAGTCTCAACAGCATATTCTTTAGATTGTCAGATTCACAGAAAAATAAATGACAAAAGAATTCTCAGGATGCAGTTATGTTGTACGGATTTCATGTAATTTTCAAAATTTCATGGTGTGGAAGTACTTTATTTGATGGGGAGATGGATCACTAAGTCATTACTTAGGAATGGGTCTAGAATACTTTGACCCTTGGCAAAATTCCATTGTCACTTCTGGGTGATTCAAAGATGGATCTAACTGTGTTATTCTCTCAGTTACAGCATCAGTGCTTCACACTGCTTCATGAAAGCAGAAACAATGTACTTAAAATATTGTCCTCTGTCAAAGTTTTAATTTTATTTCTATGTAAATAACACGTGTGCACAGGCACTAGTGCTACCGTCATTAACTGGGTATAAACCTGGAGCTTTCGGCTCTGAAAATACAAATCCACACAATTTGAGGAAAAGCAGGAATTCTGTCACATACTGTTCAGTAACAGGCTGCTATAGTCAGTGTTACTCACCATAGGGAGGGCAAATCTGCATGCATTAAACACTGTTTTTAATGTTGAATATGGAGGTGCTGACAGACAACATAAAGCCCTCATTTGCTCAGTCTTAAAGGGTAAGAATCAAGCATGGCATGAAGACAGGTTGCACATAGCTTTGCTTGCAAGCACGTCTACCTCACTGTTGATTTCTCTGTCTGTGCTACAGTCATTAACTACCATAGCTGTGTTATTCAAAACCAAACAGACTAGAAGTAGCAATTGCAAATGAAATAATGAAAGTCATCTCTCTTTTGCTGAATGTTAAGAGGCTAATTGTTCTACATACACTTACCAAAAGCCTGGATCTTTTTTGTGTGTGAAGTAGTGAAAGCTTACCCAAATACTGCAAATGTGCCTCAAATGATCCAGTTAGAGACACTGTGTGCTGCAGTGAGGAAAGTAAAAAAATGCTTTTTTCTCAAGTCTCAAAGTGATGAAATCTCGATTTCAGGGGAAGGCTGTCTTGAAATGCCTGACAAATAACCCATTGCATTGATATTCTGTCAGAGCATTCCGCTGTTGAAGATACAGAAATAAAACAAACAAATCCCTTCACTAAGGAGCAAGCGGACGCCAATACCATACACAATGTTTGCAAGGTCAACTCCATGCTCTCTACAGGCAGGTCTGTTTATAACTGCTGTGTTCAAAACCAAAGCCCACTGTTGATTCCCGTGTGCTGACAGCAGATACTATCACACTGAAACCAAAATAATAAATTGCATCAGGCATTCTTCAAAGAGAAACTTATATTCTACAGGGTTAACTCCAGAGAAAAGGAAAGCGATGTCAGCATAGGGGCAAACATGAAAAACATATGCTGGAGAAGCTTTGAAGATTACTTGGGCTCTGGGAGGGGATGAGTCCAGAAGTCACACTCCTCCTCTTTCCAAACAATCCCCATTTCTCTAGTTGTCATTCATGCTTTCTGTACCTTACCATAAGTTTTTAGGATCTCTCTACCTGGTTCTTCCCCTTTCAAGCTATGTGAAGGGGGCAAAGTTGAAGTAATGTGCTGCCCAAGGATGAGGGGATCCCCTATCATGTGCTGGATTACTGTATCTTGCCTACAGAGACACGTTCACTCAGTGAATATATGGATTAAAACATGTGTATGGCTCTGTTTAGCTGACCAAACACTCATTACCTTCCCCATCACCCTGGTGGAGGCTGAGTGATGTTACCACCTTTAGAGGTGTCCATTCCAAGGGGAGGGGACACTGCAACAGGGTTTAGGGTTCAAATGACTCAAGAAGGCAGCCGATCCTCCTACTAGGACACCAATAAGCCGGTTATGGGAATCAGCCTGAAGTCCTGAACCCTCCCGAGCACATTTTCAAATCAAGGGGAGAATAAATGATTCAGACAGAGCAGATGTTTAGGCTGTGGCTGTTTAGTTTGAAAGACAGAAAGATGTTTTCCTCTGTGATGTTGATAAGGTTGAGCTGTTTTGAAATGTTATCCCTGCTTGTGGTGGCACCGACTAGTCTGCTGAGGAGTAGTCATGACCAGCCAGCTGCAACACATTGACTGGGTAGGGCAAAATGGGCAAAACTATCAACCTCTGCTGTATGGGAGAGCTCAGTGTACACCTTGCCAGTCTTCTTGTCTGATTAAATTAAACTAAATTAAATCAAATCACCTCTGAAGTCTAGATGGTAGAAATGTGCATAACAGAGATCTGTCTATGCTTTAAATTCTGCATGAAGTGTGTGTAAGAGGAGTGCGCCTTTGCAGCTCAGTTTCATTGATGTCTGAGCTAGTATTCCTGTCAGGTTTTCTTTTAAGGATACTTGAATGACTCTATTTTTAGATTTTACTGTGATCTTACCTCATCAGATATTGCATGCATAATGCATCATCAGCAACAAAAATTTTAATCATAGCATAATCAGCCAAAAGATGCTACAAGAAATCAAAGTCCAAATTGCTTTGCTTGGGGGCTTGAGTAAATGGATGCTGCTTTTTAATTCCTAAATTCAGAGAGGCTTTATGGGGGATGATCCCCAGATGTGTAGCTGATTGGGGAATGTGTGTTGCAAGGCCCCTCAGGTTCAGTCCCAAAACACGAAACATCATACTTCAATCCGAAAGTAGCTTTTACCTTTACAGTTTTAGCTTAAGAGAAATCACGGCCAGAAGTCGGGTCTCTCATCTAAATAATTCAGATAAAGTACAGCTTTTGCCTGATGGCAGAAAACCACTTGCTGATCATTCACAAAGTCCAAACCAAGGAAGAAAAACCTGCAAAGTAATTTCAGTGCAGTCCCCCATGACCCAGCAAGTAAACCCTTCACAGGCACAGGAGGCTCAAATACTTCCATTTTCATGTCCAGCAGCAAAGAGTAATTACCTGGGGCTGTGTCCTGACATTAATGTGTTAAGGAAATAGAATTAAAATCAGACACCTTACGGAACAGCAAAGAGCACTGAAAGAGAATTAACAGACCTGGTTTTCAGCTGGGAAGGTTTTTTACTTGTTGCTGGTTTCATTATGGACAACCCATTTAATCTAGCTCGACAGCTTTAAAAAGTGGGTCAAATATGTTATTTGTGGGGGGCAGATTTTGGAGTAGGGTGCTTTCTTTTTCCTTGCAGGTTACATGGATGTGACAGCACCAACCATTTCAGCTAGATGAAGCTTGACTGTTCGTGCAAGCAGATGTCTCCTCCTTTTTTTACCCTCTCTGGGCAGCAGAGGCAGGACCACCTCATGACATGCTCCATTCAGGGATACTCTGGGCTTGAAAGGAAGCACTCAGGGATTAGGGTAGCTCTTGCTGCCTAAATAGCCGCTCTAGTTTGGATGGATGAGCTAGATCTGGAAAGTAGGTCAGCAGCTGGACCTCTCCATCTTAATGGGACGAATGTCGAGTAAAGATATCATTTAATCTGAGGGCCATAACTATGACAGCAGGAATATTTTTTCCTGATCTCAGTGACTCTTGTTCACACAGTGTTTTATCTTTTCAGGATAAATATTTCTCCTCCACAACCTCAGCAATCTGGAAGAGCCTTTTGTATTTCTCTGGTTCATGGTTCCATCACATATTATCTTCAAGTTATCTCTTTCCTTTGATTAGGCTTTTTATTTCTCTTTCCCCTGGGTTCTCCATCTCTGTTTCCACAGTATATAATTGAGCTGCTGAATATTCATTATTAGTCCCTAGAGTCACATAAAGATCTCCAGAGCATGATAAAACTCTCCTTGGGTGTGTTTTGGTTAGATTAGAGCCAAAGAACTAAATGGAACTGGGAGATGCAATACCTCCCATTAGTTTAAAAAGAATTGGAGAGGGAACATTTATCCGTTCATAAGGGAAAGGAGGGAAGGAAAGAGAGTTGGAGAGTGAGAGGGAAGGAGGGAGGAGGAATAAAGCAGCCAGGCAGCTAGCAAGAAGGGGAAAGCAGACTACTTCTGTCCAGCCACCATGATGTGAAATCCCTTCCATCCTGACACCATTGTGTTTACTGAAGGTATTGCATCACTGCTTGGTAATGATGTCACAACACAGAGATTTTCAAAGCAGCAGGGGTCAAAAATTCAAGCAACTAACTCCTTAGCCAAGCATACCTGCTAGAAACAAGCCCCCCACTGCAAGCAGTGGAGTAATATTGCTAGCAGTGCTTCAGACAGCCCAGCTATTAATGTGAGAGGAGGTTATATGTGCCTGAGCAAAGCATCAACATATTACTTCCCTAGTTAGAGGCACAATTTAGTTCCTTGGGGATCCCAGCCACACCAGAGCATGAACCTGTAGCAAGGGAAGGCTGCATGCAGCCTGCTGTCCTGCCTGCCTTGAGCCCTGTACCAGCAGGCTGATTTCCCTAGGCTCGGTACAGAGGCAGCGGGGAGAGCGGCATTCCCAGAGGGCAGTTCAGAGCATCTGGAGGTCCCATTCTCAGCACCAACTGCTTGATTCATCCTTGATGAATTCCCCATCTGATATTGCAACTTATTAGCTGAATAAACAGATCAGGAAAACATGTCAGTTTGGAAAACCAAGCACATCTCTTTTTTCTTAATAAAACCATCTACATGATAGAGGGATTTGAACACTTTTGGATTTGTCAGGCAAATGCTATGTTTGGCTGTAGTAAATATTCCTAATATTTTCATTTAGCAGGATTTCAGTTTGACCTTTCTATACTTTGCACTATATTAAATACTACCCCCTGACTGTGGTCAGGACACTAACCTAGATCTATGTTGAGGTTTATAGTGACTTTAAAAGCATGAACAGGAAAGAATGAAAATCTCCAGCCTTTCTAGGAGGGTAAAGGGCATATTTCTGAGTGGGATACAGCTGGACCAAAGTTCCCTCAAGTGCTGGGTAAAATTGAACCAGATCTTTCTCTCCACTTTCTATTGCTAGTGCTTACACCATTGCAACCTTCTGATGTCTTTGCCCAGGCCCTTCCCCTCAGAACAGGCCATTTATCCCACCAAGGATCTGTGCAGTCAGCCAGCATGTTATATTTGCTACAGTTATGTTAAATTCACCATGAAGGTTTGCAGTCTCTTACATTTGTATACACAAAGTCCTATGGTGAACCTTTGCACTTACAAGTGCAGACATGCAGTTTTTACATACTGAGAGGCAACAACAGGGTGTATCCTCATGACCATCCCTCTCTGTACATACCCAAAGTGATTCCCAGCACTTCAAAGCTGCCTGTAATGCTGTAAAAAAAGTGAAGTTCAGGACACATTGTCAATTAAAAAAATCCCAGAGTTGTGTTATAAAAGTCATATGAATAGCAAAGCAGTGCCTTACGGATGATGATCTGTCTGTAAGACATTTCATTTGCTGCCTTAGGGAGTTTTCAGAAACAATATATTTTAATGAGTCCCTGAAATGACTTAAAATCAAGTCCAAAAAAGATTCTTTCTGTAAAAGGCTACTTTTAATTGAGAATGTGAGATATTATTCAGGAAATATCAAATATCTGTTGCTCACGTAATGATTTTTTACAAACCCAATACAAAACTTTTCCTTGGTAACTGCTGTGTTAATGGAAAATATAAACCTTGGCCCAAGAAAATCGGTTTTATTCTTATATTTTGAATTACAAAGGGAAATAATTTTCACTCATATTCTTTACCTTGTATGCTTAGAATCTTTCTTTCAAAACAAGCAAAATTAAAATTGCTAAATGTCCAGAACAAGTCTCCTAAAAACTGACAGTGCCCATAGGCTGGTGCTGCTTGGCTTAAGCACCTTTTCCTCATTTCATCATTGGTTACACTCTGTCTGGTCTCAATGTGATGCTCATGGCAGAATGAATGTCATTAATTTGATGACGTTATTATAAAATTATTTTTTTGAGTTGTATGATTTCTACAAGGTAAGCAAATGCATTGCTGAGCTTTCAAAAGACTATAAGAGGAAAAGCCAAGCAAGCAGGAAAAGATGTGCAAAAGAGCAATATGATGGACCATAAGAAGGACTGAGGAGAAAGAAATGAAAGGATATAACCACCTGTCTTACTGGGAGATAACCCAGTAATCAATTACTGAGACCAAGGGACATGTTTATTACAACAGGGATGTTCTCCAGGCTGAGGCAGCAGAGCTAGTCAGTAAGCAGGAAGAGGCTTTGCCAAAGAAAGTCGGATAAAAAATTAATGTAGTTTCATGTTCTGAGGCACCCTTTTGAATGTAACTGTGTCTCTCCAAATCTTCTGTAGCAACCCTAATGAAAGAAGTCCATTAGCTTAAGGAAAGAAAAGTTAAATGCATAAAACTGCATGATACAAAAATCCATTATGACTATCCTACTACTTGTTTAGACTTCCATCTGTAATTTTTCTGACCAAAACTGGAGGTGCCCAGAGCTAGACATCTAGCCAGTCTGTAAGGAAACAAGGCGCAGAATTTCACAAAATGGCTGTATTTTTATTTCTGTACTGGACCAGGCATCACTAATTGGTGAAATTAAAACCAACTTAGAAAAAATCCTGGTTTTTTCAATTTTCATTATGAATATTTTGCACAGATCAAGTAAGATGACATACGTTACAGAAGGAAGCAAGGACAGCACTTGAGCTAATTTTGTACAAAGTGGCTGGGAAGAGGAACAGGAGTCAGGATTCCTTCCTAACCTATCAGGAAACCACTTTGCATGCTGAAGCATTTACCAGTGTTTCTGAATTGATTTCAGTGAACCTATTTTAATGAAAACCTAGAACAGTTTGGTCTTTATTTCCAAATAATCCATGTCAAATTTAAGCTAGCAGAGCAAAAGTCTATTGATTCAAAAGAAAAAATTGAGGTATCTGGGGAAAATTAAACATTACATGAAGTATCGCTCTGATTCTTTCTAAGAGATAATTAAGCCCAGGATATTTTTTTAATCCATGCATTAGTAGTCACAAGAAATAGACCATTATGAAAACTATTGAAGGTGTTACAGAAGCAAACAATAAAAGGATGAAAACCACAAGTCCTGAAACTTATGATTTGGAATTGCTCACATCCATCAGAACTCTGAGTAAGCTATAATTAGCTTCATTTTTCACACACATGAAAATAAATAAAGGATATGCTGAACCATAACCAGTTATAAAGGAAGGTATTGTGGAAATGTAATGTATGGGAAGCACTTAAGTATTGCTATAATTAAAAAAAAGGAATCAGGAAAGACGCAGATTCCCCCCCAAACACTTTGGTCAGGGAAGGGTGGTTCTGTCACTTTGTCTGATCTCGTTGCACACACATGGACCTGCTGAATATTTATTTGCTCATGACAAACATCCAAATACACAGCACTCAGCGCTGGTGTTTCAGAAAGTGGCACTGTGGAGCTGAATCAGATCTTCCCTGGGGGGCTGAGGAAAAAGAGCAATCTGCAACTCTGACAACAAGATTTACAAATATTCTGAACCATAAAATATGGTGCATCATGTCTGTCATGAAGAAAGTCAGGAAGGTATGGAAAATTTTAGAAAAGGCATAGAAACCCAAGCTCCAGTGACTTCTCATCATTAAAAAACATGTAATCACCAATCTATTAGCTAAGCGTAAGAGTGCAAGTCTCAACATCCCAGGCATGTGGCAGTTCAGATAATTAAAGTCTGCATAGCTAAAACTCCTCTCCTGGTTAAGCGGACATCATCTGTGTGTTGCCCTTTTCTTGGCTTCCTTTAGTACACTTGCTTTTCAGGTTTCCTCTTCTGTTTGCGTCTTTGTTTTGAATTTCTTTCCCCATGCATGTGTTAGCTTGAGTCTTTTTCCATGCTGAGTTTCATTTTGTAATTTTCAGCTCAGCTTTGAATGAGTTAGATTATGCTTATGCTGTAGAGCATTGCCAATCTTGTCATACCATCTGTTTCAAAAATTAGAAAAGAAGTTGAATCCCTTAATGGGATGAAATAACTGTACTTTGCTCTGGGATTTTTCTTCACGGGTTATGTTTTTTGTTCACTTGTTGATAGTTCCATCCTTTATGGCCCAGTAATTTAAATACCATTATGTTCTCTGCCATTATGCCTCCCTGAAAACTTCATTTTGCCTAAGACTGCATACATTTATTTTGCACTTCCAAATACAAAAGTCTTTACAGGTTTTCTAAAAGCATAAGCACTAATGAAGAGAACAGCATGTTTTACAAGATGATAACTAGGTGGCTCTTCTACTGATATTTAAGGCCATATAGATTTCTATGTTATCACCTAAAACAATAAATGGAAATAATTTTAGTATTCCTTAAAAATGCTTGTGATTTTTACTTAAACTGAACTTAACTTAGGTTTCTTTTGTGCATCCAATTGCTCCTTCAGTAAATTAGATCTGGAGGATTTCTGAAGAGTCAGTGAGCATCTGCTTATCTACCCCCACAGCAAACAAACGAAAGCATGCTGAAAAGGGTCCAAGAGAAAAACGAGGGGCACAGGAGCCTAACTGAAATGTGGCAATGGGAGTAAGCATTGTTTCTCCTGTGTGCACATCTGAGCATGAACTTGTTACGCACCAGTTACACTCCATCTTCCTGCTCATCTCAGCAAATTGTCAGCAAAGGTGAGTGCATAGGTCTGCAACAACTAGACAGGATCAGGAGTTTTTTTGCTAAGGCAATGAGAATGTATAATACAATTAAAAACTATACTTTCTCCTAATACAGTCCTATGTATGTATGAGAACATTTGGGGTTTTTTTAATCGTTCATTCATTTCAGCATTTTCTAGTGACTGATTTGGACCTGATTTCTCCAGAGGATGGTATTTTCCTCATCTGAGGGAGAACAAGGGAGAGACCAGACCTGACAGAATCCTTCATGGCATGGGCCTTTCAGCAAGAGGGCCACCAGGAAATTTTCATGTCTGTAAATAAACAGACACTGCTAACTACATTTATCTTCAGCACTTTAAGCTTTCTTCCTTCAATTGACTTTTGTCTTCTGCTGGACTTGCTGGAGCTGTTCTGGGAAAATGGAGGATGGCTGTAATTTAAGTGTAGAAACATGTACTAGAACAGAAAGGGAGAATAGCTAGGAGAAGGTGAGTAGAAGGGATCTGTGTTGTCTCTCGAGCACGTGAGCTGTCTGCAGTTAGCTGCCCCGCATAACACAGTGAGCACTGCCTTCGCGCATCACCTTTTGACAGCGTGCATTTCTTTATTCCCTGGAGCTGGGCAGTGGAAGAAAAGTCCCCAAACAGTTCTAACTTCCATCCTACCTCTTTGCTTTATGCAAACAAAACAAGGATTATAGTTAAAGGCAAGGGCATGGATCCATTTTAAGAGAGTCAAGCGAACTTACAGGACTAAAAATAGCAAGCTCTTATGGCATCATCTTCCTTCGTAAATCACTGTTCTTGTATTTGTTTCAAAGTACAAGGTAGAAAAACAGGATTAGAAAATAATCATGTCTAGTAAGAAGGATTAGACTACTGCTTCAATTCAAGAAACAGTTTTTCAGATTGGATAATTTTTAATAAAATGTTCATTCTTCCTTCAGCTGATCTCATCTCCTAAGCCCTGAAGTCTTCTTTCATAGGCAAACTTCTTGTTTCTGTGGGAGTTTTGATTGCATAAGGACTGCACATGTTCACAAGATCCAAGTTACTTTTAATTTTTTATATTCTTCTTTGCGATTAATTATTTATGTGCACTTTTTAGAAACTTTCAAGTTTGGTGTTACTAATTTAATGCATCTTTTCTTCTCCAGATCCTTTTGATAATACATTGTTATGCAGCTCAATTCAATGAATAATGAAGCTACATTTTTTCATTCTAATTAGCCGTCACATTTTTTAATAGCCTACAAAGCAAAAATGACGAAGTGATTTATTTTCCTGAGACAATGACCCAAAGTTTGGTACATATACTCTAAACCACTATTTGCCTTTAAAGTATAAATCAGCCTGTGGCACTTTATTACATTATCTGCACAAGACTGTAATGTGATGGATAACATGCAAAGAATTTTGAATTCCTGCAGTGTCATATGTTTTGGTAACAGAATAAAATATTGATTATACCATGGATTTCATGCTAACAAAAAGCACACATTTATGTTTTCCCCACGGCAGGCTCTGTACTGACAGAAAATATTCTTTTATTCTGTTTCTGAAATAAAGTCAGCATAGAATTAAGTACTCTAAAACATCTGTTGCTGCTAGGACCTTCTCAGAAAACTAATATTAATATGAGGATCTAGTCAGCCAGCAGGTTGATTAGTTTAAGCATCAGATCCTCGAAGTTCTGAGCTCATGTTACTTTGTGAAAGAAACGAGCCACAAATTAATCAATTTTCTTCTGAACCTGCACATTTTGGATTGTTTATAGATACTGCCTCATCACTGGTTTTTTGGTTTTGGTTTTTTTTTTTTTTATTTTGTCCAGGATGGTTAACTGACTTGAAAGTGTGTGAGAGCAGTAAATTGTCTGAAAATACCTATTTATGCCAGTCAGTCTGTGTTAATACGTATTAACCTTTGCTGCTAAAAGAGAACTAGTCCTTGACAAAATTACACAAAAATAGACAATACTTACAAGGTATTCTCACATAGTCTCTATAAACTTCTGAAAGTTTCTAAGCTTTTTAGGTTATTTACATTTGTAGGTGCCTGAATTGCCATGGATCCATGTTGGGTTTTTTCCTCACTTTTTAGATGTTAACAGACTTTAACGGTTCTCCAACAAGGGCTCCTATTTATTGAGAGGAGTTTTTACTCCTTTAATGTCTGTTGAGGAAAAGTCCAGCCCAAAACAAGGATCAATTTTTATACCAAAATAGTGGAACTGAAAAAAAAAAATCATATAAAGTGGGCTAACATCATCAGTATAACTGAATTATATAAAAAAACACAGTTCCATATAAGGCTGCCACCCATATTACTTTTTTTCGTGGTAGCATATAAAATTTAAGAAATTCATAGAATCATAGAATCGTTAAGGTTGGAAAAGACCTCTAAGAACATCAAGTCCAACTGTCGACCCAACACCACCATGTCCCCTAAACCATGCACTGAAGTGCCATGTCTACATGTTTTTTGAACACCTCCAGGGATGGTGACTCCACCACCTCTCTGGGCAGCCTGTTCCAGTGCTTGACCACTCAATCAGTAAAGACATTTTTCCTAATATCCAATCTAAACCTCCTCAGATGTAACTTGAGGTGATTTTCTCTTGTCCTGTCGCTTGTTACTTGGGAGAAGAGACCAAAACACACCTCACTAAAGCCTCCTTTCAGGGAGTTGTAGAGGGCGATAAGGTCTCCCCTCAGCCTCCTCTTCTCCAGGCTAAACAACCCTGGTTCCTTTAGCCACTCTTCATAAGACTTGTTCTCCAGACCTTTCACCAGCTTTGTTGCTCTTCTCTGGACACGCTCCAGCACCTCAATGTGCTTCTTGTCCTGAGGGGCCCAAAACTGAACACAGTATTCAAGGTGCAGCCTCACCAGTGCCGAGTACAAGGGCACGATCACTGCCCTGCTCCTGCTGGCCGCACTATTGCTGATACAAGCCAGGATGCTGTTGGTCTTCTTGCCCACCTGGGCACATTGCTGGCTCATGTTCAGCTGGCTGTCCGCCAGCACCCCCAGGTTGTTCTCTGCTGGGCAGCTTTCCAGCCACTCTTCCCCAAGCCTGTAGTATTGCATGGGGTTGTTGTGACCCAAGTGCAGGACCCGACACTTGCCCTTGTTACACCTCATACACTTGGCTTTTGTCCATCAATCCAGCCTGTCCAGATCCCTCTGCACAGTCTTCCTACCCTCAAGCAGATCAACTTGGTGTCATCTCTGAAATTTCTGAGGGCATACTCAGTCCACCCATCCAGATCATTAATAAAGATATTAAACAAAACTGGCCCCAATACTGAGCCCTGGGGAACACCACTTGTGACCAGCCACCAACTGGATTTAGCTCCACTCACCACAACCCTCTGGGCTTCGCCATCCAGCCAGTTTTTTACCCAACAAAGAGTACACCTGTCTAAGCCATGAGCAGTCAGTTTCTCTAGG
The DNA here is from genome assembly GCA_013389905.1 of Sula dactylatra. Taxonomy (NCBI): domain Eukaryota; kingdom Metazoa; phylum Chordata; class Aves; order Suliformes; family Sulidae; genus Sula; species Sula dactylatra. Next base: position 138,313 of record WEKW01000829.1, read on the forward strand.
AGGATGCTGTGGGAGAGTGTCAAAGACTTTACTAAAGTCCAGGCAGACAACATCCACAGCCTTTCCTTCATCCACTAGGCAGGTCACCTGGTCATAGAAGGAGATCAGGTGAGTCAAGCAGGTCCTGCCTTTCATGAACCCAAGCTGCTGGGCCTGATCCCCTGGTTGTCCTGCACATGCCTGGTGAGTGCACTCTAGATGAACTGCTCCATAATCTTCCCTGGTACTGAGGTCAGACTGACAGGCCTGTAGTTCCCTGGATCCTCCTTCCAGCCCTTCTTGTAGACAGGCATCACGTCAGCAAACCTCCAGTCGTCCGGGACCTCCCCTGTTAACCAGGACTGCTGATAAATGATGGACAGTGGCTTGGCAAGATCCTCCACCAGCTCCCCCCGTATTCTTTGGTGGATCTCATCCAGCCCCATAGACTTGTGAGAGTCCAGGTGGCTCAGCAGATTGTAAACTACTTCCTCCTGGATGATGGGGGGTTTATTCTGCTCTCCATCCCTGCTTTCCAGCTCAGGGGGCTGAAATGAATTCCTATACCTGCTACATCTACCTCCATGTTAAAGCATCTAAATGTGGGTTTCTACCTCTCAACAGAGGAACTGACTCAGTTGCCCAATCCTGGTTTCATTGAAGATGCTGTATGAGTTTTGGCTGCGATAAAGTTACAGCTCGTATGGTGCTGTGCTTTGGATTTGTGCTGAAAACAGTTAATAACACAGGGATGTTTTAGTTATTGCTGAGCAGGGCTTACACAGCGACAAGGCCTCTTCTGCTTCTTACCCCACTGGGGGTGCACAAGGAGCTGGGAGGGGACACAGCTGGGACAGCTGACCCCAACTGACCAAAGGGACATTCCATACCATATGACATCATGCTCAGCATATAAAGCTGGGGGAAGAAGAAAGGGGGGGATGTTCAGAGTGATGGCATTTGTCTTCCCAAGTAACCATTACGCGTGATGGAGCCCTGCTTTCCTGGAAATGGCTGAACACCTGCCTGCCCATAGGAAGTAGTGAATTAAATCCTTGCTTTGCTTTGCTTGTGTGCAGCTTTTGTTTTACTTAAACTGTCTTTATCTCAACTCATAAGTCTTCTCACCTTTACTCTTTTGGTTCTCTCCCCCATCCCACTGGTGGGGAGAGAGCGAGTGGCTGTGTGGGGCTTAGTTGCAGGCCAGGGTTAAACCACAACAGATGTCCTGGCATATCTAGAGTCCATGTTGGAGTACTCCTTGGATATCAACATGCAGATGTCTCCAAAAGGCAGTTTGCTCAAAGTGGATAGGTCTAACCTGAGGGTTGTAAATGACAACACTTTACAGGACTTGTGCAGGCAGATTGATCTTGCAGCCTTCAGGGATGGCAGAATAATTGTACTTTTACAGATTCATAGTAGCAAAATACTGTGTTACTTGTCCCACATTCTCATTACATTTATCAAGGGGGTGGGCAGGAGGGAGGAGAGGAACTTTACAACGATCACATTGCAGAAAGCAATCCCATCAAGAGGTGGTGCTGTATGTTCATTTTAGAGTTAAGTTTTATCTGATGCTCAGTGCTGGTTAGGAAAAAGGGGCAGGAAGCAAGTGTTATCCATTTACAACACGATGTTACAATCAAACCATTGACTTCTTTACAAGGGCATTACAATACTTTTTGCCCTACTGCTGCTGGCAGAATTGATATCCACTCTCACAGAGAGATTTATGCGGTATAAAGTGTGCATCAGCTGATTTTCACTTGTATTTCACATCAGTTGTGGTTATAAATTCAAGGTGACCTCTGAACCCTTTTTTCAATGAGGTGTTCTGCAGCTTTAACGGCAGATGTTTTTACTGTCAGTGATGCAAAACTTGAACCTCTGTTATTGAAATGATATTCCATAAGCATCTTGGCTCACTTAAGCATTATAGGTAGCTGTTCTACTACAAAACTTATAGATAGAAGGTTGGTCTTCAGGGATTTAAGACACTATGTTACACATGAAAACTGGAAGTTATTCTTAAAACATAGTGGATATGTCATTTGGCCACCTTGGAAACAGTCTTGAGTGTGATACTGAGCAGTAGATTTGCTTCTGTCTTGATTTGCTAAAGACAGGGTCCTAGGACTGGCAAAAGCATTAAGTAGTCCGGTAAGATCAAGAACTGGGAGCTACAGGCTGGTCAGCCTCACATCAGTTCCTGGGAAAGTGATGGAGTGAATAATCCTCAAAACCATCTCTAGGCATATGAAGGACAAGAAGGTGACTGGGAATAGTCAGCATGGATTTACAAAAAGGAAATCATGATTAACCAACCTGATGAAAAAATTACTAGCTTGGTGGACAAGGTGAACGCAGTGGATGTTGTTTACCTTGACTTCAGCGATGGTTTTGACATTGCCCCTTCATTGACAAACTGATGAAATGTTGACTAGATAATGGACAGTGAGGTGGAATAAAAACTGGCTGAACTGCTGGGCTCAAAGTTGTCATCAGCAGCATGAAGTCTAGCTGGAGGCAAGTCACCAGGGTTGTACTCCAAGGGCCAACGCTGTTTAACACCTCCACTGATGATCTGGATGATGGGACAGACAGCACCCTCAGCAAATTTGCAGATGACACAAAATCAGAGCAGTGGCTGATACATGAGATATGTGTGCTGCTATTCAGAGGGACCTCAATAGGCTGCAGAAATGGGCTGGCAGAGATCTCATAAAGGAAGGAAAATGCAAAGTCCTGTACTTGGAGAGGAATAACCCCATGCACTAGTACAGGCTGCTAGCCAACTGGCTCGAAAGTGGCTTGGCAGGAAAGGCCCTGGAGATCCTGGTGAACACCAAGTTGACCATGACTCAGAAATGAGCCCTTATGGCAAATAACATCAACAGCCTCCTGGGCTGCACTACAAAGAGGGTTGCTGTGGTCGGTTGAGGGAGATAATCCTCCCCCTCTACTCAGCCCTCATGAGACACATCTGAAGATCTAGGTCCAGTTCTTATCTCTCCAGTCAAGAGAGACACTGAAGTGACTCCAGCAAAAAGCCACAAAGATGATTAAGGGACTGGAGCATCTGCCATACAAGGAGAGTCCAAGAGAGCTGGGACTGTTCATCCTGGAGCAGAAAAGGCTCAGGGGGATGTTATCAATGTGTATAAACACTGGATGGGGGAAAGAAATTCAGAACCAGGTCTCTTCCAACCTCAAGGATTTTGTCATATTGTGATCATTTTCTATCAGTGCATGTATAAAGTTGTTTGTCTGTAAAAGTTAGGATTTATCCCAGTGACCCACTCTCTATGGAGTGTCTTCTATTCCAAAATACTTCACATACTACTTCAGTGATTCACAAATCATCATACTGTGATGATGTCAGAGTTCTATTATGGAGAGCTACAGGAAAATTGTTTCTGGTGTTTAACATACAAGTTATTTTCTCAAAAATAAGATATGGATCTCCCAGATGAAAAATTTTGTGAGTAGTTTTCCTGGTTTCAGCTGGGTTACAGTTAATTTTCTTCCTAGTAGCTGGTACAGTGCTGTGTTTTGGATTTAGTATGAGAATAATGTTGATAACACACTGATGTTTTAGTTGTTGCTGAGCAGTGCTTACACTAGTCAAGGACTTTTCAGCTTCTCATGCCCTGCCAGCAAGAAGCTGGGAGGGGGCACAGCCAGGACAGCTGACGCAAAGTGGCCAAAGGGCTGTTCCATACCATATGATGTCATGCTCAGTGTATAAGCTGGGGGGAATTGGCTGTGGGGGACAGTGACCGCTGCTTGGGAACTGGCTGGGTTTCAGTCAGTGGGTAGTGAGCAATTGCACTGTGCATCACTTATTTTGTGTATTCTTTTATCATGATTATTATTATTATTTTCCCTTCCTTTTCTGTCCTATTAAACTGTCTTTATCTCAACACACGAATTATACCTTTTTTTCCTGATTCTCTCCCCCATCCTACTGCAGGGGAGTGAGTGAAGGCTGTGTGGTGTTTAGCTGCCTGCCGGGTTAAACCACAACAGTACTTCAGATAAATAAACTTCCATTGAAATGGTTTGACATATTTTTTTATGAAGGACTCACCGGAACTCACATTTGTTTCTCTCCTTATTTTCAGAACTTAATACAGTCAGAAGTAGCATGTGCAATATTTGCTTTTCTGTTTCACATGTGAAGTTTCAGCCCTCTGGATAATTCTCTTCTTCTTTACACACGTGGCAGATTACTGAGCAGTACATTTCCCTTTCTAGCAGTTAACACCTGTGGTGGGTTGACCTTGACTGGCTGTCAGATCCCCACCCAGCGACACTCTCACTCCCCCTTCTCAGCAGGACAGGAGAAGAAAATAGGACGAAAAAGCTCATGGGTCAAAATAAAGACAAGGAGATCACTCACCAGTTGCCATCACAGGCAAGACAGATTCCACTTGGGGAAAATGAATTTATTTTATTGCCAATCAAAATAGATTTGGGTAGTGAGAAACAAAGAGAAAAACTAAAACACCTTCCCCTTCTTCCCCAACTTTCCCCATGCCCACCCTCACCCCTTCCCTCCCGACTCCTCTCCCGCCCCGAGGGGCGCAGGGGTGGGGATGGGGCTGCGGTCAGTCCCTCCCAGCCCCTCTCGGCCGCTCCTCCCTCCTCACACGTCTCCCTGCTCCAGCGTGGGCCCTTCCCCGGGCTGCAGTCCTTCAGGGACACCCTGCTCCCGCCGGGGCTCTCCACGGCCGCAGCTCCTGCAGGAAATATCCCCCGGCTGCGGCGTGGGGCCCTCCCCGGGCTGCAGGCTGGGGCTCTGCTCCAGCGGGGTCTCTGCAGGGCTGCAGGGGATCCCTGCTCCGCGCCTGCAGCCCCTCCTGCCCCTCCTCCTCCTCCTCCTCCTCCTGCTGCTGCTGCTGCTGCTGCGGCCTGGGGGTCCCTCTGCTGCTGCTCCCTCCTTGGCTTCCTCCTCCCCTGCCTGGGCCACCTTTGGCCCTTTCTGCAACCTGTTTTCCCGCCGGCGCCCCCAGCCTGGCTGAGGGGCTCAGCTGTGTCCTGCCGTGGGGCCGTTGGAGCCGGCTGGGACCGGCTGTGTCCGGCACGGGGCAGCCCCGGCCTCTCCCCACAGAGCCCACCCTGCAGCCCCACTATTGCCAACACCTGGGCACGGACACTCAATGCAGTACCATACATTTTTCTCCCCTTTCCCTGCACAAATGCAAATATACTCTAAGTCACTCACATTGTTCAACATTTAGGTCAAAGCCATAGAGTTTGAAAAACATGACTGGCCCTGGCAGGAGGCATTACTAGGTATGGAACTTGCCAAGAGGAAACTAAGGAACAAGGTTCTTCCTTCATCCCACTTCTCCTTAATCAGATACTAAGAAACACATTTGCCAAAAGTATATGAAGTTAAATGGAATGCACTGCAGATCATCTACAGAAAGAAGCTGACTTAACACATAGCTGATTCAGTTTCGTACGAATTATTTTCAGATCAGATTAGCCTCCAAAGAACATTTTTCCTCTCTGCCTAGTTTAAGATCAGTGTCTACTTGGGACATTTACAGATATGATTATGATTTCATTAGTATACTATTTCAAAAAGCACTTCAGTTGGTTTATGGCGGTATTCCATTGGAGGCAAAGTGAAGCAGCATGCATTGCAGGGTATAATTTGTGCTAAAAAATATGTTTTCTGTAGTTTGTAATGTGCTTAGTTTCACAATCCTTGAAATTTCTGGAAAAGTGGGTTGTTTTGCTATATTAAGGCAGTTTGAACTGCCACAATTAATATGTGAATTCTTTTAGGTATCAAGATAAAGTTTCAGGATCAAGTTCTAAGAAGTAAATTCCTTCAATTGTGTGTGGGGTTGACCTTGGCTGGCTGCCACATGCCCACCCAGCCGCTCTCTCACTCCCCTGTCCTCCTGAGGGGAACAGAGTTCAGGTTGCAAAAGGAACATAACAATTCAGAAAATCTCAATTCAACTGAAACTAGGAGGGGTGGCTTTCCAAGAACTAAAATTTTACATAAAATATAAAACTAGAAATAATGTAAAATTACATAGTGGTGAAATGCAGGCTGTGTGCTAAGTGCTGTGATTTTAGACAACTCATGGTATTTTATTTGTGTGGCAAAGCCATGACTTCTAGATTTTTAGAAATAAAATTTCACAAAAGAAGCTAAGTCTCTGATTGCCATGAATAAAAGCTTGAAATGAGACACAGTGTAACCTTAAGTCTCAAACATCTAAAGCTAAGAAGAAAAATCTAAAGCTTGTTATTATTGCTTAAATCTTATGTTAAGCCAGCCACATGGTTTGGAAGAAGCAGGAAGAGAAGCAGGTCAGATTAATATATTTTTAGTGCTTGGATTGCTGATACTACTTGTGCCATAAAAGGCCAAGATAGCAGGTGGGAGGATGGCCAGTTTGCAAAATTATCAGAACATCTTGCTCCAGTACTAGTGCTTTGCATCAGTGGAAGTGAATGTTCTTTATAGAGAATGTAACAATTATTGATCTCATTTCAAATATGGGGAATAGGAAAACTGAAGTGTCCTGCCCCTAAGCACACAGCAGGGCAAGGGCAGAGTCTGAGTCCTGAGTCCCTGCTCAAGGAGAATGAATTTATTTATGGCAAGAGTAGTTTACACAAACTATATTTTTCAGCTAGCCAACAAGTTTAACAGGAAAGCTAAATTTGCAATAAAACATTCTGATGTAAACTTTATTTCCTGCAGATACATTTATTAATCAGCAACAGAGAATGTATAAAAACATTTCTGCAATCTGACTGTGTAAATTACATGGTAAAGTAATGTAGGAGCTAGGCATCAGTGTCTCAGCATATCCCTAGATATCCTGAAATTAATAGCTATATTTATAACTGAATTACATTCTGAATCTTAGCAATGGCAAGGGACATTGTGTATGAACTGAAACATATTGTTATTCTAGTGAGATACTGTCTCGTTGAAGGAAGAACAGAACTGGGTCAGCCCTACCAAAGGCAGAATCTATGTCAGGAAGAGGGCTAGTGTTATCCCTTAACAATTTTTGAAATTTTAGTTTTCTTCCTTGTGGGCAAAACACTAGGGATTCATTCTGTCCAAAGACCAGTGACTATTTCTTGCTTTTTGTCTCCCAGTTTTAAATGTACCTCACAGCCTGCAGGCACAGTCTCCTGTCTGTCCCTTCCTGCACTTCCCTTACTCCCATCAAATGGGAGTCCCTGAAGAAGTACCATGGAGAACAGCCTTGCAGACTCCCTGATGCCTCAAACGTGCTGATGGAGATAAAGACAAGCTTTTGTGGGATCAGTAGAAGTGGGTGATACAAGAATGGTGCTAATGTTCCCTTCATCCTTTATGTTCCTCTCACCCCACCTTCATCTTACTTGGGTTCTCTCCAGAGACAGAAGCTACCAGAAAAAGGGGTTCTTCTGCAGTGCTAGGACACTTCACGTAACATTGAACTGTAAGTTAGCATATTACATATGAGGAACTGTGTACTGCTTATCATCTATATTCAGATGTCTCATTCACTCAAGCAGATGCAACAATGCATCTATAACAATTTATTTTATAAACACGGAATACAGCATTTGTTAGCACATCCCTCACTATGCTGAATTAGCCTGAACCTTAAGGGGACTTAATATGTTAGAGGAAAAGCTGTGCATAGGTGGCCTTTTTGAGCCGTTCATCATTTGGAATTCAAAGTCACAATATAGCAGCCTGGGTGACATCTATTACGAGCCTCAATTCTTGCCTCACTAGACTGACAGCCACATAGGAAATCAACCACCACATCAGCTAAACAGTGTGACTGTTCAGCTGAGATTTTCATTTCTTACAGGAGTCTCCTCATCTGTAGGGTGTCCTCCCCCAGAAAGGCATGGAATGGCAACATAAGTAGGTTACCTTCCCAGACAGCCATCACAACTGTGGACATAGTTGGGAGGAGATGCTGGGGCTGAGATAACACTGAGAGAGCAGCACTGAGAAATTATTCCTAGTCCTGAGGTCCTTCACCAACTTTTATCTCGTCTCCTGTCCCCTTCCTTGTCCCTGCCATAACTTCACCCAGCTACAATTTAGTTACTGATATCATGGTTGTCTATTCTCAGAATTAAAGAAAGCATCTTTCCAAGATATTCTGATCAGAAATTTTACCTGTTGAGCATTTCAAAGACAAGGAGAGTTCTGGGCAAATATTCTTCAAGCTCAAGTTGGACATGCAATCACATAAATACTTTCCTAATAAACATTATGGAAGAATAAAAAAAATCTCATATGAAGAAACCACAAAACCTACCACTTCCACCTGCTATGGAGAGCCATTTTGAAATTCCCTAACACAAGCCTGAGATACTGAAGATGAGAGGCTGATGGAGTCCTTCAGTTTCTCAGTCTTCTTTGAGAAGAAGTAAAATTAAGGATGGAGTCAAGATAATTGTCAAACAACAGTTGGCTTTTTCTCAATTTTAACTTGCTTCAGATACAGGTTACTGCCTCCCATTATTCTGACTTGTAAGCAAAGTTGCTTCTGTCACTATACAGAGTTCCTGGAAAAAACTGTTCTTTCATTTATTTTTATTCCTCCTTTTGCTTTAAGAAGTATAGCCCTGTGCAAGAGAGCAAAAGGATAATCTGTTGCAAGCCAAGTGGAAAGGTATAATTTTATGGACCACTTCTCTCTGGAATGGGAGTGATGAGGTAGGAAGCAGTATGTCTCTTGTTCTAGTACTGCACCATACCTAGGAGGCTTCCCTCCTATGCAAGCCTGTTCCTCTGAAAAGGTCAAATGAGACAAAGACTCTCCTTTGGGATGGCTTTGATTACGTGACAGCAATGCTTTCTACTTACTGTTTGAAAGAGTGTACAAGAATGCAGGGAATATTGAAACATCTAGCCAATAATAAGTCGATGCAATATGAAAGTGACTGAGTAATCACATCAGAAGTTTGTAATCAATGACAAAAAAATTGCCTAAAGGTAGTAGGAGAAGATGCAGCCTGGGCTAATCTTTTGCGTTTTCAACAATATGCAAAAAAAATGTACATAGTTTGCCTTTAATCTTGCCATTAAACATTTTACTATTAATATAATAAAAATGTGCTTTGCACAGTTGCCTTTCACTTAACTATCAGGCGTGCAATAGCAGCTGTAAACGAAGGACTGCTTTCTCTGCAGTTTTTGTAAATAGAAAGAAAGCAATGCTGAAGCCATAGAAGGATGATGCCTGAGACCACAGCCCACTTGTGTGGGATCAGAACATGTTTAGATTCCCTGACAGAAGTCAGATGAGACATTCAAAGCAATGAATTCTTTGGACACTGTCCAAAATGAGCTCCTGCATTTGGAGGCAATAGTATTGCCAGTGTAAATCATACTGAAGATGTCTTAACCTGTAAATGCTATGCTAATAAATCTGGTGGGTTATGCAGATCAACTATGAGCCATAATGACCAACAACTTGATCCTATGCCTGTAGAGGCTAAATCTGGACTGATTTATCTGCAAGTGTATCTATAGTTGGAATGCTTCTGAAGATGCTCAGAAAATGATTGAAACAGGTCTGAATTACATCACAGCACAGTATTTTTTGGTTCTAGCCATGAGTTTCTCTCCAGTACACATGTTGATAGCTGTGGTTTGTTTTAAATGACTGATTTTTAAAAATTTTGCATAATATAAGCAAAGCAAATTTTAATATTAGGCCTAAGTGAGAAACATTTTGTATTAGCAATTTTCTCCTTTTATACTAGAACATTGATAACAAGAACCATTAAGCATAACATGAAAGGACAGATAAGTGCTAGACAGAACTTCCATTCTGCCAAGCCTTATTCCTTGTGAAACCAGCTTTTCTGTCTTCAAATATCATCCAGAGACAGTACTGTCATCCGCAATTAATCGTTTTGATGCAACATATGACAGTATTATTTTTCAATTACAAAGTGAATGTCATCACCGTTTCTGGAGAAGCTATCCTGATACACAGAAAAGGGAAGGAGGAAAGGAATGAGGGAGGCAGGGAAAGAGGTGTATCTGAGAGATCTATATTCATAACTGACATGAAGTTCTGAAGATTTGATTAATATTTGTAAAAGCAAAACAAACAAAAAATCAGATGCATCTCACTTTGACTTTATTACGCACAATCACCAAGAGTGATTATGTGGTAAATCAGAATCCCACTCCTGTATCTTGATGCCACAGAAGCACTTTAAACAGGCCTTTTCGTAAGATTATGAAAGATTTTAGTGAGGTCCTGAAGAAGAACCTTTAGCTCCAGATGACCTGCATTTTTCTTCACAGACTTTTGCCACATTGTATATTTGGTATTAAAGTCTATTTTGCTTTGGAACCACACATTTTAATGACGCATACAAAACACTGCACACCTGTAGTAAAAATTCAGCACACAGTAAAAGATTTCCCAGTTATACACCAATTTTGTCAGCCAATTCTGTCCAATTTTCTGAACAATAAAGTCATTTTAGTGGGAGGAAATAGATGACTGCTATTAGAGTAACCCAGTTATCCTTCCATAAATTAAGTAAGAAAACTACATGATATTGCAATAGTTAAAACAGGATATACTATTCTAGGAGTCCTTTGAGATAAAAGTACAGATTTTCACTTACTTTGTTCCTTTCTTCTGAAGATTCAAAACATTACATGTAGATTAAAGTCTATACTTAAAAAAAAATCTGCATTCAAAAGCCATTCATGTGACAAACAAGGAAAGGTGCTTCCAATCATACACCTATTTGCTTTCCTTTCTGTATACCAGCAGGTTGTAAACAATACTGTGTAGAGGAAGCAATGAGTTGTTCATGTCCTTCTGTTCTCCATGCAAAAACACCATGTTAACTTCTAAACAAGGCAACAAAAGATTCAGACACTTTAAGAGCATGATGCAACTGGCTCTTACTCACCGACCCATTTACAGTTTAAATAACTACATAACCATGTGCAAGGCACCCTAGGAACAACTGGAAGGCAAGTAGTTAGGAAGAGATTCTTGCAGAGCCTATGTTTGTAAAATCTGTCCAGCTGCTTTGGATAAAAGGCATTAAACATGGTACTCACAATCTATGCATGAGTACTAGCAATACCGTGTAGCATTTTTCCATCTGTTTTTGTGGTTCATGAATGAAAGGCCATGAAGAAAATGAATGATTTCTTCTTGGAAAACGCAACAAGAAAAAGAAATTNTAGTGACTTTTTGCTGGGAGAAAGGAGTCACAATATTATTTTAACTCAACTAGAATTGTTTGTTTGTTTTACCTTCTTCATTACTATGAGGATTTGAAATTAGAAGATTAAAAATACATGCAAGCTCTCTTGCTTCAGTAACTTTGAAGTGGAAACCAGTTCATGTATTGTGAAATAAAGTTCTTATTCCTCAGAAACAACAACTTGTTGTAATCCTTGAAATCAAAGTAGTTTCTTCTGCAGGCTATTTCAAAAAAATAAAGTAAGTATCTCTTTCATGCTTTCTTTAGAAGGACATTCATAAAGCCAGCAGAAGATAGAAGCAATTGGAATACATAAGCAATTTAGAGACGCTTGTTTAATCTCAGTAATTACCTATTCAGTAGAGACAAGATTGGTTGGAAAGGGCTATAGATATTTTTCTTTTTAAAACTTTAATGAGTTTCCTCAGATGTGCTAAACATAGTATGTCATATCTGTTCTTGTGTCAAAATCGTACCAAGATAAAGGACAGACTATGGTCAAGCAACAGATAATATTTTCTATGTAGCAGTCACAGTAGATGAACAACTCTGAGCTAAATTTTGTTCATTCACATGTATACAATCTTGCTTACTTCAGTGAACTTCCATAAGGCAAGGCAATGTCAGAAATCGACCCTGTCAGTGATTTTCTGAACAGCATTTCTTGAAGCGGTTTTAGAAGTTAGCAATGTTGAAAAGCTGCATTTTAACACTGTGTTCTCTTTACGTTTTCTGTGTATTTTGTTTTTTTTTTTT
>WEKW01000831.1:13806-37192 GCA_013389905.1 Sula dactylatra
GAAATTTGAATCAACAGTGACAAAATATATCATTTGCACACAAAAACTGGGTCATCATAACATGCTTACTTTCATTACAGTAGTTCTGTAGCTCAGAATATTACTTATGTAGTTTTGTAAAAAGGCTTCATTGAACAGTTTAAAAGGTCATTCCCTGAAAATTATGCAGTACTAATGCTGAAGAAGCACAGATGCAATTACCAGAAAACTGTGCCTGGGACTATATGTAAATTGTTCCATAACTTGAATCTTGATGTCTTCTAGAAATCTAACTCTTCATCCAGGATGCTTAAAATTGTGATTTGAGATTGAGGTATATTTTGATATGAAAAATATTTAAAAACATTGTGAGATTTGTTAGTATTTGTTATCCTGCAGTAAGTAAACTTCTCTGGTTTTGTTGTTTGGGTTCTTTAATGTTAGTAATACACATAAAGAAATTTTTTAATAAATTTTAGGTCTCTAACTCAGCCTATGAACATACAGATTCTTACAGGAGTATTGGAGTGCAAAAGAATAAAACTTTTCTGACTGGAGGTAGTATTTTTCAGCCATCATGCAGACATAACTTAATGAATTTTACTTCGGCTCCAATAATGCTAGACAAAATGTTTTGGTTTGTTTTTTTTTTTTTTTTTTTTTTTTCCTTGTACACTTGTATGAGTAGATAGGGGAAATTCTAAGAACCAATCTACTAGAAGTAAAGTCAACAGCAGACTGCAAGCCTGTATTGCTGTGTTTGGCTACATTGGGGTAATTTTCTTTTAGCTCTTAATGATTCTTTTCCTCTTCTAATCAGATGTTTTTTAAAATATGAAATGGCATAGCACTGTGTTCCAAATAATCTCTTTAAATTAGCAGTGGGGCAGAAACCCTAAACCAAGACACAGGACTTTACAAAGACTTTGGACTCTATAATTCTCTTCATTATACTGTAAATCAGCTGTTTTACATGCTGATGTTATGTACTGCCATATGACTGAAAAAAATATTTAATAGAATTATTCGTTTCCATATTTTTGTTTACCTTCATTTGAAATTTCAAACAATTTGTTATACTGCTGTGTTAACATCAGCTTCACTGTTAGCAGATTCTTATAAAGAAAAATTACGGGTTTTGAAGTCAGTTGTACTTTGATTTGTGCTGCTGGTGCTTACAAATACTGGCTTCTGTTAAGATTGTTTTGCTTTCAGCATACTACAGAAAAAACTTGTATAATAGTCTACATATTGTCTCATAATGTTACATTATTTCAGTGTTTTGTTTCACTTTTTTTACTATCATAACTGCTCTGTGGTCTTCAGTTACTATTCTTATTCTGTTTGTTTGTTTTAATTCTTAAAGCAGGAACAGCAACAACTATTGCTACAGGACTGACACTGGGTAAGGACCTAATTTGGATTTTAATGTTATACAGGCAAAAAAATACACATAGATCTTTCTTGTACTGTAGCAAGTTGGTGGTCATATGTGAGCTTTATCCCCGTCACTAATTGCAGTCTGCTTTGCAGCCCAAATGTTAAGGCTGCAAACCAGAGTGGAGCTCTGCAGTTCTGGGCACTGTTACTTGTTGTTAAAGGATTATTCCATTCCTGTACAACAGTGACAGTGGTCATAGTGAAAAGTTAGACTTTGTATTTATGTCCCCCTAATGAGTTTCATCTTTCAGCAGGGGGGAGGTGGAAATAATTCTTCATACAGAATTTCTTGCTGTAATGAATTTTGTGTGAACAGGTCTGCTTGGTAATTACCTCTTTAGAAGAATAAAGGGGGTTGAACTGGGAACAGACCTTGGGGATATTTTACTTTAATTTCTCTGGTGCATCTTCAGTGACTATTTTTCAGCTGTCATTAGAAATAAAGGAATATGTGGGTAGTTGTGGGGTTTGGGGTTTTTTTCCCTTTTTAAACACCAAGAACTGAGGTCTGAGGAGAAACTGAGCTTGAGTATCACAGATGTTGGAGTTGGGGGTGGTGCTACAAGACAAACTGCAGTCCAAGAACTTAGGAAGCCATACTGTGAATAAATAGGACAAAATAGTGTTGGATAAAGAAGCGAATGAAATGGGCAGAAGGAGGGAGGAGCAGCAGCTAACACAGAGCAGACTGTGTGATGCATAATCATACGTGGTGGTCGGTACTATGCAAATGAACATTAATTCTTTTCGATAGCTGAATGAAATGGTGTCATCCAAAATAGACACACAGCAGTTACTGAGAATGTTTCTTATGCATGCTATTGTGGTTTGTGTTTGTGTATGCACACTTCTCCTTTAGTTTGGAATATGGATTCTGGAATGTAAAATGTGTTCTTACCATGAAAACAGCAGGAAGCAGAAGCTTTATTTGCTTCACTTTAAAAGTGTTCAAAAGCAGAGTTTGAGGGAATAACATCTCAAAACATTTTTCTTGTTTACAGATTGAAAGGATATGTGCATTCATTCTGGTACACACATCCAGCTGAGAATTTTTAGTCTGTGTTTTGGGCAGTACTGTTTATAGCTCCATTTAGCAATATTTGGTTCATCTATTAGATACTCTTGGTGGAAGCTCTTTTTTTTTTCCTTTTTTTTTTTTACAGTTTTTTTAGATTACTACTAGATATAATTGCCAGTCCATGATTAAAGCCTATTGAATCAGTAGGAATTCTGGAGCAAAAATGCCTGTGCAATTAATGTAAACCTTTGAAATTTATCTGAAGGTGCTATGGGGGTATTCTGCTTGATGCAAGTGATCTCACATGCTGTGGTGCTCGTGATGGTGAAATGGGAATAGTTCAGAAGAGAAGGTGGATTGAGCATTCATTCTTAGACAGAATGTTCTAAGAGTGATAATTGGTTTTGGGTTTCTTTTAGGCACGCCTGCCACCACATCAGCAGCTACCACAGGCTTTAGTTTAGGTTTCAACAAACCTGCAGGTTCGGCCACGCCATTTGCTTTACCTGTTACTTCTACCTCAGCGGGTGGCCTGTCATTATCATCTGCTCTTACATCAACACCCGCAGCAGGTAGGAAAATGTTTAGGGGTTTGGGTTTTTTTTTGGTGAGGGGTGGGTGTTTGGTTTTTTTTAACAATAAAACTGTATGGTAAAACAGTTCTACACTCTATTTTTTTTCTAGTATTTACATAATTTTGTGCTACCTCAATAAGAAAGTTAACTGGAGTTCACTAGTTCTAAATTCAGGTACCATAATACAGATAGATTTATGGGCAGTGTACCATGTGACAATAGGCAGCACATAATCCAAGTCATTAGAAGTGTAGTAAGAACTGATGCATCACATAGTCATTATTGTTTGCCCCACTGAAGGTTGAAAGCTTTCTACCTGTGCAGCTGAAAAGCTTGGAAATGGTCTACCTTTTCTAGATGGCCTGAAATGGTTAACTAGTAGTGGAAACAAGTTTTTTCAAGTGTAGTTCTCTCACTGGCACACACCTGCCAACATATTTAACTCAGCTAAACTGCACCATGTATGATGATAATTAAGACTGGAGTTAATTTTTCTTAACCTTAGGAGTCTGAATTTGAGCTCAGCTATCTCTGCCCTCTGTGCTCAGTCCCTATCCTACCAAGAGCTGGGGTGCTTAATGCCAAAAGAAGGTTCAAACTACCAAGGAAATGTTCTTGTGTGACACCTTGTGAAACAATTTTTTTTTTTAATTTTTAAAAAATATTTTAATGTTTAACATAAAATGTTAACAATTTAGCATTTTAATACAAGAAGTCAGTAGCACTTGTTAGATCCATTATGCCGTAAAATAAATTCTGTGCTAGGTTCTGGATTCTCTGGTGTTCTGGGGGACTCTCAGAAATTTTATATAGTTGCAGGTGAATATGGAGTAATCAGGATAGAACAAAAGAACATATAATTCAAAAGTCTCTGTGGCTTTGTTTGGAAAATCTGCAGAAAATAAAAAGGATTGAGATTATATCATAGAATCACAGGATCATTTAGGTTGCAAAAGACGTTCAACATCAAGTCCAACCGTTAACGTAACACTGCCAAGTCCACCACTAAACCATGTCCCTGAGCACCACACCTTCATGTCTTTTTTTAATACCTCTAGGTATGGTGACTCCACCATTCCCCTGGGCAGCCTCTTCCAATGCTTGACAACCCTTTCGGTGAAGACATTTTTCCTAATATCCAGTCTAAACCTCCCCTGGCATGACCTGAGGCCCTTTCCTCTTATCCTATCATTTGTTACTTGGGAAAAGAGACTGACACCCACCTCACTACAACATCCTTTCAGGTAGTTGTAGAGAGCAATAAGGTCTCCCCTCAAACTCCTTTTCTCCAGGCTAAACAACCCCAGTTCCCTCAGCCACTCCTCAGAAGACCTGTGCTCTAGACCCTTCACCAGCTTCGTTGCCCTTTTCTGGACAGATGTGCTCTAGCACCTCAATGTCTTTCTTGCAGTCAGGGGCCCAAAACTGAACACAGTATTGGAGGTGCGGCCTCACCAGTTCCGAGTACAGGGGCATGATCACTGCCCTGCTCCTGCTGGCCACACTATTCCTGATACAAGCCAGGATGCTGTTGGCCTTCTTGGCCACCTGGGCACTCTGCTGGCTCATGTTCAGCTGGCTGTCCACCAGCACTCCCAGGTCCTTCTCTGCTGAGCAGCTTTCCAGCCACTCTTCCCCAAGCCTGGAGCGTTGCATGGGGTTGTTTTGACCCAAGTGCAGGGCCTGGTACTTGGCCTTGTTGAACCTCATACAGTTGGCCTCAACCTATCAATCCAGCCTGTCCAGATCCCTCTGCAGAGCCTTCCTACCCTCGAGCAGATTGATGCTGCCGCCCAACTTGGTGTCATCTGCAAACTTACTGAGGGTGCACTTGATCCCCTCGTCCATATCATTGATAAAGATGTTAAACAGAAGTGGCCCCAATACTGAGCTCTGGGGAACACCACTGATGACCAGCTGCCAACTGTATTTAACTCTTTTCACCACAACTCTTTGGACCCAGCCATCCAGTTTTATACCCAACAAAGAGCATGCCCGTACAAGCCACGAGCAGCCAGTTTCTCTAGAATGCTGTGGGAGACAGCGTGAAAGGCTTTACTGAAGTCCAGGTAGACAACATCCACAGCCTTTCCCTCATCCACTAAGCAGGTCAACTTGCCATAGAAGGAGATCAGGCTAGTCAAGTAGGACCTGCCTTTCATAAACCCATGCTGGCTGGACCTGATCAGCTGGTTGTCCTGTACATGCCACGTGATGGCACTCATGATGATCTGCTCCATAACCTTCCCTGGCGTTGAGGTCAGACTGACAGGTGGGGATCCTCCTTCTGGCCCTTCTTGTAGTTGGTCATCACATTTGCTAACCCCCAGTCAGCTGGGATCTCCCTGGTTAGCCAGGACTAACAATAAATGATTTATTATCCAATTATGATAAAGATGCTGTTCAGACCTTTCAGTTATTTCAGTTTACCTATTGATGTATTTGAATACAGTGTCTTCATGAAGCTGGTCTGCTTTCTCTGCAGGAACTACTGGCTTTACATTAAATTTGGGTGGCACAACTGCTCCAACTACAACTGCCTCCACAGGCCTTTCCTTAGGAGGAGCCTTAGCAGGTTTGGGAGGTTCACTTTTCCAGAATACAAGCACAGCAGCAACAGGTGAAATTTATTTTAGTTTTTTCCTCCTTTTGTCTCAAAACATTGAAATTTAATGTATGATTGTATAAATTCATAATGTAAGATTTAGTTTATATAAAATTGTAATACTGTGAAGGTTAGCACTGTAATTTTTGACAGCGTTACAGTTAAGAACAGTGTTGCTATCCATGGACAATAAAAATGAAATTTGGAATCATTGGCTTCTTTCTCATTGTTAAATTCACTTGTACTTAACACTTTTTTTAAAATGAAAAAGCAAGGAAATCTTTGTCATTGCTATAACTGACTCAAGGAAGTTGATCATAAATGGGAGAGGGCAGTGATATACGAGTATCTCTTTTAACTGTGGAGAAGTTGAAAGCTCCTCATTTTGGTGGCTTTTGGTCTGCATAAAATCTTTAAGTATTGTCATTTCATGGCTTCCTGTCTTTTTCAGCTCCAGAGGAAAAATTTGTTGTGCTGTGTTGTAGTCTTGGTAACACTGCTCTTGCACTCTAAATGAAACAGAAAGCTAATTTATCATAAGTATCTTAAGTATCTATCTAGTTACTACCTGGTGGTATGAAGAAATTACATAACACACTTGCATACAGTGTATGAAACTTCATGCAATCTGTTTTGTTTATTTTGCATATTTTTTTAATCCAAATGTAGTAAGTGGACACTGAAAAGGCAAGCAAGATTATATGTGCATTTAGTTTAAACTAAGTTTTAATTATCAGCATTTTAAGTGCAGAAATTCTGTTTGGGTTTCTTGTAGGACTTGGGCAGAATGCTTTGAGTTTGACTCTGGGGACAACGGTGGCTCCTTCAACTACTGCCAATGAAGGTCTTGGTGGCATTGATTTTAGTAGTTCTTCGGACAAAAAGAGTAAGCTTGTTTTAAAACATGCTTTTTTTTTTTTTCTTTTTTTTTTTTTTTTTTTTTTTTTTTTGGAGAAAATTATCAGAGCACTATAGCAAAGACACTATTTCATTGTGTTAGGAGTGTGGAATTAAAGCTGACAACAGTAACTCCCCGCCCCCCGGCATTTCAGCTTGTATAGAAGAACAAGATTTTGGTTGCAAATGCAATGTAATGTAAATTTATTTATTTGAAGTAAGTATAAGCCAATATAATACTTGATACCCAGCATCTAAACCCCTTAGCCTTTTGGGAGTGAAGACTCATAGGGCCGTTTGTGGAACAGCCACGGCAGGTTTCTGAACAGCTGTATGTCAAATAGCCACTAGAGGGTGGAGCAGAGCTATGTTTAAGTAACGCGTTGCAAATATGAAAAGCATTTGTCTGAAACAGCTTTCTCCAGCTGTAACAGATCTTAAACTTAGTTTCTTTTTTTGAAAGACTACACAATAAAAATGTTCTATTTTTAGCTGTTATTCTTCAAAGCTGTGTTTCTGGTGGTGCGTAGTTCTCTGATACGCTCTGTCAGGTTGTTAAAACCAGTTATAACAACTTCACCTCTGTGGTAGCTTTAAAGTCCTTAAGGAAGGGAATATTGAGCACTGACATATGGACACTTATTAATTTATCTTGCTTTTATACTTCCAGAATAAGATTAACTAAAGCTGATTCTAAAATGTGCATTTCCTCTGGGAAATCAATACTGTTAATTTAATCTCTTGACTCCATTCAGGAGCCAAATTTTAAATTAGTTATACCAATAGCTATGAAACCATCTTTACAGCGTAACATAAGTTGTGGAGTCATAGTTCTTCATACTTGTGGAAGAGATGGCATACTGACTGTCCAAAGTGGAATGCTCTGTGTGATGTTGCTTGTTTTTGGAGTTTATTACTGAAACTGGGAGTGAAGAAGCAGCTTCGATTCCTAGATTCTTACGGGATTTCCATTACTACAGTATTAGGATATCACAACACTACCATGAAATACAAGTGTCTTAAAATGAGGACCAGAGAACCACAGATTCCTTTAGTCTGACATCTGAAGGGCCTTGTGCCCCGCTCTTGAATGAGTACCTGAATTCCCCATGTGTTGCATAGTGGAACTGGGTGAGTTGGACTCTTGCTGTCAGGGTGATAAGCAGAGATCCCTTAGCTATAAGAAGTGGGGAAATGTCAAAGGAGAAAAGGAGACTGTTTCCTGAGTTTTCTTTTTCTTTTTATTTAGGTTTTAATTTAGGAGTGTTTCCCATAATGGATAGTGCTGGCTTAAGCAGCCCTGACAAATATCCCTACCTATGTGCTGCGACTCTGAGTTCTGTCAGTACAGTTGTTTGTACTGCTATATGAGGAACTGTGTTAAGGTTTGAGGCTGGTGGTTTTATGGTTCTGAGGTTTTTGTTTCTTTTCCTTCCTGAAGAAAAGGAAGGAGACGTGGCTACCAAAGAAAAGTGCCCTAGGAATCTCAGGACAGATAGGAACTAACACCTGTCTTCTGTCTTCTGGAATTGGTTACAAAAGCTTTTCCTTCTGAAGACTGAGTGTCTAGTATTTCCTTAAAATACGGCTGCAGGAAAAGAAGCTGTTCTTATACATATTCTCCCATGTATTACTAAAAAGAATGTAAAAACTGGAGCACTCGCTTGCTCAGAAAGTAGCAAAATCTGATTTCAAATCTGTGTCTTTTACTTTGTAAGTATTGTTCTGACGTACAGAGGAAAAAAAGTTGCTAGAGAAAGAAAGCAAAGTATACTTAGTTTCCTGCCTATTTTTTAGGTTATCAGCTGAGAAAGGAGTCCTAAATTCTGGGGTTTATCCTTTTTTATTCCCAATTTTGTGTAGGTTTTTTTTTTTCCCTTAGCAAAAGGCATAGGGAGTGGTTACGAGACTCCAGGCTCTCTAATGTACTGGGTGACAGAGTCTGCAGACAATTTAAGAAGCTGTTGTGTCTAAGAGCAGTAGCTTCTCCTAGCAGGAGCACTGGCTTGTGCAGCTTAATATGTTTGTAGCACTAGCATTAGCTGCATAGCTACTTTCTGCCTTGGTGGCACTGAGCGGGAAGTGAGCATGTGAATTGCATCCAACTGAAGATGATGAAGCCCACTTCTTGGGCTTTCTGAGTGAATGTTCTTCCTAGCAGGCTGCTATGGTATGGGATGCGATTACTGCCCTGGCCGTGACTAGAAATAGTCATGGCCTGTGTTACGCATGATACTATTTTCAGCTTCATTCTGTTACTTAGAGGCATTTGGCATCTTGATCCACAGATGCATAGTTTGGAGTGGGTATGTTGTAAGTAAGCAGTATCATCTTCAGTTCTGTAAAACCTCATTAATTACTGGACTTAATGCAATAGCAGAATTCTTAGCGAAGTCCAATGGTCAAACCTACGTTGTCTTCGTATTTGACAGGAGACTGCTATTGCTGAATTTAAACACTTGAATGTTTTGTGGGTGCAGCTCTGAGTTGTGGCTGCATAAGCAGGAACAGATTTCTTATGCAACTGCAGTTGTTTATGCATTTGTAGTGACTTGTATAGTGACACAGGACGTTTTGCATTACTTGAGGTGCTAATTTCTTGGCACATAAACTGTTGAGCCATTGTTCTTGAAAAGATATTTATCTGCGAAGGGGGGAGTAAATTAAAACCTTCTTTTTTTTTGTGGCTAGCCTAGTCTGTTCCTCTTATCAAGAGAAATCAAGCAGATTGTAGTCAGTAGTTCTTCCCTAAAATGTCATTACAGTTGTTTTGACTGTTCTTCAAAGCTTTATTTCTGACCTACAGTTTTTATTTTCCAGGTGACAAAACAGGAACAAGACCAGAGTAAGTGTCAGATTTTGTTTGCATTCCATGTCTTATTAGAAAACAGCTGAACTAAATATGTTAGCTTTTCCACTACTTCGATCTTGAAAAAGGCATAAATGTAAATAACCGTTCTGCTGTAGGCTGGTCATGTGGTCTGAAAAATGGTTTCTGCAAATGTGTACAATGCTTGGACCCTGGCGTAGTATCTGTGTGCGTTAAAGCAAATCATTCCTAGTTGCGGGATACATGCAATGGGTGCAAAACTGTGTAATCAGACACTTGCATGTTTTCATGATATTTAGTAGTCATGCAAAAATGTTTGGCAGTATTAAAGCACTGTCTAAACGTGCATTGTCTCTTGTAGAGATAGCAAAGCACTAAAGGATGAGAATCTACCTCCAGTAATCTGTCAAGATGTAGAAAATCTACAGTAAGTAGAATTTTCTTATTTATGATAGTTGATTAGCTATTGTATGCTGTCGATGCTTAGTGACAAAACCAGCCTACTACAGGCTGCATGTACGGTAATTTAGTAGCCCAAGGCCTTTTGGCAGGTTAACCTTGGGAACAGAGTAGATGGATAGTTCCAGTAGTTGGGGTGTGGGTTGTTGGTTTTTTTTTGGGGNCCCAGCCTCACTTTTCCATGCATTTAAGCAAATGGACATGCCCAACAAATATGCTCTTAGAATCTGTTCCATCTCTCTCTGGGAGTATTAAGCCTGTTGCGCAATGCGTAGAAAGTATTGAACCTTATGTGTATATTGCATGTGCATTGTGGATCTTGTATGGAATAGAACTGCAAAAGAGCCTTCCTTCAGGCAGGAAGGAGGCAGGCTGTAGGCTAGTCAAAGAGGCTGTAAGTCACTGTATTTGAGAGTTCAACATAGTAATCACTTTTACATAGACGCTGTATATTATTATATGTATATCTTCATTTCTCAGGGTTCAGCATAACATGTTTAAACTCTTGCTATTGAAGTTTAGAGGTTTTTTTGTGGGATATTTTACAGTATTAGCATGCTAGGAGTTAAGATAATACTATGCTATACAGTAATTTTACTATTCAGTACTTGATTTTGGAGAAATTAATTTAATAGCTATTTAAGTAATGTGACTGAGAAGTAAACACTTGAGTACTTCAGGTTCAATACATTATGTTTCTTTCCTCCCCACCCTCTTCTTTTTCCCTTCCCCAGGAAATTTGTGAAAGAACAAAAACAAGTTCAGGAAGAAATTAGTAGAATGTCCTCTAAAGCAATGCTTAAAGTACAAGAAGACATTAAAGCTTTGAAACAACTTCTTTCCGTAGTTGCCAGTGGATTACAGAAAAACACTCTTAATATTGACAAGCTGAAAGTGGAAACTGCACAGGTATAATTGAATATAAATTTTGTTATGTAGAGTTTGTATGTTGATTATTTCGTATAGGATAACTAGCCTTCTTTATCAGTCAAGTTAACTCTTTTTGTTTGGACATGTGTTGTAAGCCAAGTGAAAAATTGAATCTCTTCTAATCTAATTGAAGTTACTGAGGGACACTGAAATCTGTGACGTCAGTATTTTCAGATAAGTGCAACAACAATAAAATTACTTTTATTCAGGAAAGCGCTCCTGCATGGCAAAGGCAACAGAAGGGAATGTGTGCCCACTTTAGTTCAGTTTCAGTTATATATCCAGCTGCTAGTGAAGACATATTTGTAACAACATGCTGGATTCTGGAGCAGCAGAAATGCAAGTATATTTTCTTCTGATGACTTCTGAAAAAAAAAAAACCAAACCCACCCTGTAACATTTCAGGGACCAAAATATCTTAACTAGCACTAGTATTCATTTAATGAAGTTGAGTCACAACTCTGGCCACCAGTCTGCATCTTAACTGTGCAGCCAGTTTGAGCTCAGGTTTTGATGCAAGTGCTTTGCAAGTTAAGTTCTGTACCACTTTTTATTTCATCTGGCATGTCAAGGCTGCTTGCTGTATAAGTAAGTGTATTTTTATTCTAAAGTAAAAAGTTGATGTTTTTTTTCTATGTCTTGTGATACCAAAAGGGAATACTCTCTAGTTGTGCCTTGCCAACAGTTTTCTGTGAAAACAAAAACTTGTTACTGATATTATCATACTTATGTAAATGGTGCAATTGAGAATAATTGTAGAACCAGGCACTGAGAAATTCTTAATGGTAAAGTTATTAGAAAGTACTAAATGGAAGTGTATACTGTAATTATCATGCATAAAAAGATCATTTCCATAGAAAGAGAGGCAGTTTTTTGAACTAGTTAATCTTTTTTTTCTAAAAGGCAAAATAATCCTTTTTGTTCTATTTTTTCTCTTTTAGGTGTGTTATTTCCTTGCACTTGACTGTTGCTTTTTTCCCCCCCTAGTCCTCAGTAGTTGTAACAGGATTTCTGAAGTACAATAGAAATTAGATCTTATCTCTGACAGTTTAGTGCAATATTTTCTCAGCTTCTGAGAGCTCAATGTGCTTTCAGTGTGTGCTGTTGTTTGTTCCTTCCCCAAACTTTGGGTAGTATTTGCAGTTCTCCAACTTTCTGGCAATCTATTCTTCAAAGAATTTCTGGTCAGATTCTATCACGGTGTTAACTTAAATATATGAAGAAAATATTTTATGTGAAAGATCAGTTGAGCTCTAGCAATTTTTTTTTTAACACTTCATACAGAACTTTATCTTTTATTAATTTTTCCCTATTTATTTAGGAGCTAAAGAATGCAGAAATAGCATTACGAACACAGAAAACTCCTCCTGGTCTCCAGCATGAAAATACAGCCCCAGCAGAGTGAGTTACTGTTATTTGTTAAAAAATAGTCAATAATATAACTTGGAGAAGACAAGACTCCAGGGAGACCTTGTTGCAGCCTTTCAGTACTTAAAAGGGGCTTATAAGAAAGATGGGGACAGACTTTTTAGTAGGGCCTGTTGCAATAGGACAAGGGATAATGTTTTTAAACTAAAAGAGGGTAGATTCAGACTAGATATAGATACAAGGAAGAAATTTTTTAGGATGAGTGTAGTGAAACACTGGAACAAGCTGCCCAGAGAGGTAGATGCCCCATCCCTGGAAACATTAAAGATGAGGTTGGACTGGGCTCTGAGCAACCTGATCTAGTTGAAGATGTCCCTGCTCACTGCAGGGGAGTTGGACTAGCTGACCTTTAAAGGTCCCTTCCAACCCAAACCATTTTATGATTCTATGAACTTCATAATATGATTTCTTTTTTCTGCTTCTTGTAACATTTGTACTGAATGCTTCATAGAATCAGTGTTTTATTTCTACACTTAATTTATCTTTATCTTGTAGACATGAGAAATACAGTCTTTACTCTCTTTAGAGGGGCATCAAGAATGTCATAGAACATAACTGTTGCAATTAATAAAAATTGGCAGATAATATAGTTCAGATTAGAATAATAGTGGCAAACTAGTGAAGTTTAATCATACGATTTCATTGTTTTACTAATCTAGCTACTTCAGAATCTTGGTCGAGCAGTTTGAAGTACAGCTGCAGCAATACAGGCAACAAATAGAAGAACTGGAAAATCATCTTGCTACTCAAGCAAATAACTCACATATAACTCCACAAGGTAAATGTTTCCATTCTAGTGTTTCATACAAAAAAATTAAGTAATCTTATAAGAAAAACTTAGTAATTCATCTTCTCTCATTATTTGTTGGCTTTTCTTATTTAATGTACAGAAATAAGTGTTCAGGTAGATTCTGCAGTTGTTCAGTGTAAAGATTTGGAATTAAAACTTAAATTCATGAGGCTTCTTGAGCTTTTTAAGATGGATCCAATTCGTAAGGTACAACTTGTAAGCCTGGTTTGTTTTGACATCCACTATATCCATCTCCCTCCCTTCAGCATCTAGCTGTTACAAGGCTGATGTCTGGCACCTTCTGTCTTGCACTGGGCTGTCTGACCAAATGTGGGTGTCTGCTCTGCCAGCTCCAGATCAAAATGGGAACTTTTCCTTAGTTTGGAGCCTCTTGGTGTTGTATTGCCTTCAGCTCTGAGCGATTGAGAAAATTTGGTCTTGAATCTTGGGAGAATCTCTCTGGTCAGAGAATAGTGACCTCTGGACAGTAGTCTTCTGGTTGGTTACCATTCCTGTGAACATAGACATTTTTGTCTTTTGGGCCATTTTGGATACAGGTCCTGCAATAAGCAGCAATTCCAAGTGCATGTCTTTTCGTGCCAAATGATATTTGAACGTCTTGCCATCACAGGATGGTACCTAGACTCTGGACCTTATATGTCAAAACCAAGAGAGCTGTCTAGATCTAGCTTCCAGAATGGAATATCTGCTGAATCCTGAGGGTCCTTGATCATTCCATGTGATCTTCTTGTCTGTCCAGAGTATGAGAGGGATGCCTTCACAGATTTTCCCCAGATGTTTGAGCAGTTTCTGCTCTATTCTAAAGGGTCCTTGCTTGTGTGGGCAAGGCTCAATTTGTTGTGCCAGCATGCTCAGACTGTCAGCAAATGATCTAGTGATCTTGTCAACACTGTGTTGCATATTTAGCCTTTACCATACAGGAAAAGCTTCCTTTACCATACAGGAAACCATGACCCTGAATGTCTTGAAAATTTTTTAAATGTCTAGTATTAGGTATCAATAAATTGCCTCCAGACTCTTTGGAAACTTGTGGCCAGTCTTCCTAGATACCACTGCCTCCACAACCCTGCAGGTTGGCATGAGATTTATTCCCCAGATTTTCTTTTTCAGAAAGAAATTCAAATTATAATGGAGAAATTCCCCTATGGAGAGGCAGGCCTTTTCAGTTCACAAGAATCCGTGCTAGACCAATGATCTTCAAGAACTTGATAGCTACTATTTGCATTTCAGTAGGTGCGTCCTTCGGAGGAAATGCTGTAGCTGATCTTTTCACAGTGAAAAGCCACTTCAGCACTTTTCTGTCCTCCATTTTGGTACACTGTTTCATTGTTCCTTTCAGAAAATCATTTTCTGTCAGCAGATGCCTCATTTTGCCAAAACCTTTGAGATTTCTTCTTAAATCCTAAAGTTTTTGCCTTAGTTCTGTCAGTGCACTGAAAACACTTTCATATCTGTGTGGGAAGTAGGATATCCTAAATCTGAGAGACTATATAGGCAAGAAGCTCCCCATTGTGTTTCTCTGTTTATGATATGCTTGTGGGTAGAGTTAGAGTTCCTGTGATGCTTGTTAATTGTGTCTTTAAACTGTGAGTAAAGCTGCCATTCTGCTGCTGTCTCTTTGGCAAAATCAACTGAACACTTAACTGTGTTTTAAGTCAGAAAGAGTGGAAAATATATACAAATGCAAGAAAATCTGATTTAACTATATTTATGTAAAAACTAATGAGGTAAAATGTTCCTGTGTAACTAAATAGTTAGGTTAAAGAATATTTCTTAGCTTTGCTAGATAAATGATAGAATCATAGGAAATTAATTACCATGCATATAAAAATAAATTGGAGAAAAGAGTACTTTTCAAAATAAGTTTGAAGCCCTTTCAAAAAGTAGGCCTTGGGTGACTTGTGTCACCCAATTGCTCTCAAATTCTGTATTTCTTATAGACATTAACTTGTTCTCATGCAATTGTTTTTGTGCTTTGTGCTGTATGGGTTTTGGGTGGGCTTCTTGCTGCGGTATAAACACTAAATCTTTTCTCCTGGTAGTAAGATTGTCACCAATATTTTATATGCCTCTTTCAGATTTGTCTATGGCTATGCAGAAAATCTATCAAACATTTGTAGCTTTAGCTGCGCAACTTCAATCAATACATGAAAATGTAAAGGTATGTTGTTTTGATGTGTTCCTGTGTATTTAGTGAAAGAACTACGAGTTACTTTTTGAAAATATATCTTCAGGTATTCTTTTTTTTTTCTTCTGTTAAATTAACTGCTTTAAAAAATTTTCAAACTGTCCTGGAGAAGTGCTTTGATTAAAGAAGTAACTTTTGTTCAGCTGAAGTCTAATTTGAATTATTTACTTATAGAGATGATAGCAACTGACCACAATCATTTAGGTTACAAAATATTCTTCATTAACTCCTTTTCCTTTTTAATTGTTGATCAAATTTTTTAAATGCCTGTCTTTGAGCTCATGCTTGTATGTTTTGCTTTTTGCCCAATGACCTCAATCTCAAGCAAAGATAATCTAAATCTGCTCTTACTCAAATAGGTAACAGAAAAAGTAGGTATTCATATGTAAGATTTTTCAACATCTCAAAGAGTTTTGGTGAAAATTGTGTTCTGGCTTGCTTAATTTTTTCAACCTCATTTTCATGGAAAGTCATATGCATAGGGGGAAAAAAAGACTACCGTGAAAAAATGCTAACGTATCAAAGGTCCTAGGCTTGTTTTTTCAATCATTGATTCTGGCTTGAATTCCCCATTTAGAGTTCTGGACATATTGACAAGATGTCAATGTTCTCCAATCCATAATTTTTCTTGAGGTCTTCAGAACCTTCTTGGTTACAAAAAAAAAAGCCACCACACCCCCACCCCACCCTGCAAAAAACCAAAACCCACAAACAAAACAAAACAAACCCCCCACAAACCTTGGAGAAGAGTGCAAGTGTTTGGGATTGTTTGTGTAAGTGACTTCCTTAATGGGAGTAGCTCTGGTAAATCTTGTTTCCTTCTCAAAGCTGCTTCTGCACAGTATTCCTAGTTCTCTAAACATCTGAAACTTTTTTACTTTTTCCTGAATAAAGTTCAGGAATACTGAGGACCCTGTATGAACTAGGTTCTTCACATTGCATTGGTTCTGTCAGCATGGATGTTCACTGGTTTACAACTACCTGCCATCAGATATTTGTGCTGCTCTTAGTTAACTCAGTTTTGGTACCAGATACAGAATATATCGGCTCCTCCATAATTTTGGCAGAATTACCCAAAAAAGATCCCAAATGTGTTCTCGGCTCTTCACTTCTGAGATCTGAGTGTAGGCTGAACTCATGCAGTGGCCTTTGTGATGATACGTTTTTGTTGTTCTTCAATATGAAGAGCTGGATTAGTATGCAAGTATAAGCAATAGTATCTTCAGTACCTTGTCAGCATGACTGAATAAGACAGACCTTACTTCAGCTTGAGAAGTGTTCCATTGCCTGAAACTAAGGGGTTAGTTTGAGGATTTTTCTTTCCTTTGGGGAATCTTTTTGAGATTTTAATCTAGTGGGTGGACATGAAGGCTGATATTTTGGAAGACACAATTATGACTAAAGCTTCAAAAATCAGAAAAATTAATGTACTGCTTAAGTGGATCTGTCATTCTGACCATCTGTTTTAGTTTATCAGCTAGGAGATGCTAGGAGAGGAGAGCAGTTTTGAAACTGCTGTCTCTGCTTTATTTGATGGTTGTGATAGGGTTTGTGAAGGCAGAGCTGTGACCACAGTTCATTCCTTTGTCTGAAGTAGGCTTTCTGGTTTGCACATACACTTCGATTCAAAGGTCTGGAGTTGTAGAAGAATATGGCCTGAAACATCTTTGCACAAGGCTAGTTGTTAAATATAATTATATCATATATGAACATATAGATACATTCTGTATCCAAGGTCAGTGAAGAAGAGTAAAATGTGCTTGGGCACAATTCAGGTAGAGAATGTCATTAAATCATTCTGTATAGATTAGCCTTAAGAACTGTTCTACAATGTCTAATGGCATTTGTCAGCTCCTGTGGCAGTCAGTATGGCATTGTATTAAATCTCATCAAAGTTGTACAAATGTCCTTCCTCTCCAAAGGCAGCACTCCTGATGTCATAATGAGGTCATTCTTTCTGTGTGTTTCCTGCAGTTGCTGATAGACTTAAGTTTACAGCTGTTCAAATCCTGAGTCAGAATTTTTGGACTGTAAGCTCCTCTTCTCAGAAACATGCGTATACTTAGCCAGGAACACAGGACGTAACGTGCCTTCTATAAAATTCAGTTGAATGTACTGTTCTTTGTCTTTAATAAATCTAAATATGAGAAAGATTCACTGTTAGAAGATGGAAATCATTCTATTAGTTATTTAATTGAAGCTATTTATTCTCTTTATGTTACCTAAGATATCCATAGTTCCCTCATCTGTGACAGATAGAAATGGCTCGTGATGAACAGGCCAAGCCAGGTGTTGCCACAGAAGGCGGGCTTTTGAGGGGGTAAAGGGCATAGGCAAGGGGAGGTGGGACACAACGCAACAGGCTTGGGCTACTTGTTGGTCTGAAGCAGAATGATCTATTGCATTTGCACTGCATTACATTGTTGATGAAATGCATCAGAAACAAGAGTGAATTCTAAAATTCTGGTATCTTCTTTAGCTTTGTGCTAAGAAAGAAATGCAAGAGTGAAAGGAAGGAAAGAAATACAGGTGAAGGTGATAGGGGAGCAAAAGCAGACTCCATGCAGAAAGGATAGCACTAAAGAAGACTGCGTTATTTTATGTAATAAGCTAGTAATGTGGCTGTATTTTGCCTCCTAGGTCGGCTAGTACAGTGATAGAAATTGAATTGTGCTGATTTATACCGACTTTGAAAGATTTTGATACCATTCACTATGTTAGTGTGTTACGCTTGACTGCTTTGCAGAATTTAAGTAAGGAACCTGTTCTGGCTGTAGCTGGTGCAAAACAGTTCTCTCCAGCTCACAGCCTGACTAGTTCCTTTCAGGTTGTGGGGGGGCTTTTTTTCTTTTTTTTAAGGAAATATTATTCATAATTCAGTGTCTCTTTCCTTATTAAGTTAAGGTTTTATGTCAAATACACTGAACTAAAATGGCTTCCCCCCACCCCCTTCAGATGCTCAAAGACCAATACCTTGGCTACAGGAAAACCTTTCTGGGAGATGCCATGGATGTGTTTGAGGCAAGACGAACAGAAGCTAAGAAGTGGCAGAGCGCGCCACGTGTTACCACTGGACCGACCCCTTTCAGCAACATACCAAATGCAGCAGCCGTTGCGATGGCTGCAACACTTACTCAGCAGCAACAGCCTGCTACAGGTCTGAGTGCATTCAAGTTATAGATTATTAGTGTTACGACAATAGTAAATTTGTGTAAAATTTTCTATGAAGTCTTCCTTTGTGTTAGACTAAAATTCTAAACGTTGTGGTAAGCGAAGTTACTGATACATAGCCAATAGAAAAATGCAGGGTAGCCTTAGCAATAATTATACAACAGATACTTAATCTTGTGAATTTACTTGTATTAGTGATATTTACTGTATTGTTCTAACTTACCCCTTGGAATGTGAGTCTTCACTCTTAAGTAACATCTCTGAATACACATAGCATAGCCTCTTTTCAGAGTTGTATGGTTATAGTAAATTATTTCAAATCAGTGAGGAGAGAATATCTAAATGCATATTACCCTTTTCTTATGTAAAATTAATAATGCATTTTTATATAGCACTTTGGAAATGTAAAATGAAAAATGCCGTAGAACAGGAAGGATAGTGGAGCAAACATCTCTAGAATAGGAAGATGGATGCCTGCCTTATTATTTAATAGCCAACTCCTTTGTCAGAGTGATGTTGGAGAAGTTTTTGCTGGCCATTCTGCTGTTACGAATAAATGTTAGAGAAAGTAGAGTGGATCAGTGGTTCTAGTGTGTGCATGTGTATAAGAGAAATACCAAGACAGAGGAAATGCATGACCTACTGCTAATGAAGAATGGATACGTATGGCAAAGGAAATAACTTAAGGCACCTTATCTGACATTGTTATACTAACCGACACCTCTCAGAGAGGGATTCTTGAATGTAGAGAGTTAAATCAATGTCTAATCGTTTAACAGAAATAAGATAAATTCCATTTAATTTTACTTGAACATGGATATGCGTCTACATCAGCAAATCATGAAAAGCATGGGTAACTTCATTCTACCATTTATTTTCTAAAATGTTGTTTATCATAGGTGTACTGGAAGTCATATTAGCACCTTTTTTCTTCTCGTCTTATAACAGCAGTCATATTTTGAATGGTTTTAATTAGATATCTATGCAGTAACCACCCTAAGTTTGACAAATTATTAGACTGTCCTTGCCTTCTCATAAAGGGAAAACACAACATGCTTCCAGCCCTGGCCCTTATAGACAGCAAGGAGATGGGTTTAAAAGACAAATATGCCAAAATATTTTGAACACAACAAAAAATGAAGTCTTCATGAAATATTTCTCTTCCAAATTCCCATCATCGCCCACAGTCATCCTGTTGCTGCTATGTTAATCCATGGAAATTTTGTTGAAGTGACATCTGCAAAAGAGTCTGGTTTTAAACAGAAAACATGAGATAATGTAATGCCACGCTTCTAGGTTTTTAATACAGATAGAATTGTGGCTTATGCAGCTTAATGTTACCAAAGTAGTTCCCTCTTCCTTCAGCTTTCTCCTTATGTTTTTTTAATATACTCTCCATGGTCATTACAGGATTAGTTGTGTATGACAGTCATATACTTGGGATGTCCCATTTAAGTTATACCTGCGTTTTCATGAACTGAGGTGAGGGATTTGAACTTCCTCTTCCTAGTCCAGATTCAAGAGAACTGCTAATAACTTCAGTAAATTGATGCCACTTATGGCATGACTTCGTGAATATTCTCTTAGGAGTAGGAGTGAAGGGGGCGGGGGGCAGAATTGACTTGTACCAACACACCTGAGGTAAGGTGACTGTATACCTTTAGGCATTTTGTAACACTTCATAGTGAAAGGAGCAAATGGGAGTGTGTTTAGGTTGGTTTTGGGGAGGATTTGGTTTTGGTCAGTTGTTCTGGCAGAGTATTTCAAAAGCCAAAAACATGCCAACTACAAAAGTGGTGCAGATAGAACAAAGCCATTAACTTACATCAAACGTGCCAACAAAAGTAGACCACAATTTGTTTACTACTTATTCAGTTGGAATACTGTTACCCTCCATGCAACTCACTTGAGGACCTGGAGAAATAGAAATAGATTGATGTTTTGAGTGGCACTTCAAGAGTACTTAAAACTCTTAGAAAATAGGGTTAGATGGAACTTGAAGTAATCTTTTCTGTTGCTGTAGCTCAAAAGCAGGATTAGTCAGGCCTGAACTATTTCAGAGATATCTTAAAGTCTTAAAAGCTTGCTACAAAGGAAAGCTTCACAGCTTTCCTAAATTACTGGTTTCAGTGCTTGACTTTTTCCCAACAACTTACCTGAAACTTTTTAGCTTCAGATTAAGGCTGCCACTTTTTGTCTTATTCTTAGTGGAAAAGGAGAAGAATCTATTCTTTCAGTCTTGCAGGAATCTTTAAATATTTAAAGACTGCCTCTTCATTTCGTTTTCCTTGTTTGAGTTTTCAGATGGCCATTTGCTGCAGTAAAATTGCAAATATTTGAATATTTTAATGAATTCGATAAACTGTCTGCTAGAAGTTAAAATCACACGTATTTCTTTGCAAGATCTAGACCCTGAAGAGTGGGAGAGGTGAGGGATGGTAGAAGGTTATGAGAGAAAAGACTATGAAATGAGGTGTATGTAAAGGGGGGGAGGGGGTGTCTGTATAATACCTGTCCTGCTGTTGCTGTTCTTGAAAATAAGAATAAAACAAGAAAATTAATCTGGACTTTTAGAGGTTTTTGACTAAAATCTAATATACGGTACTCTAGTATTGAGGGATCAGGATGGTTAATCTCTTTTTTAAAAAAATATTCTGTGTTTACATGGTTAAGTCTATTTCATAAGATTAATTTAGAGTTAGTTACTGTTTTTTCTCTAAAAAAGATATGGAATAATTTATTTTAAATTTGTGTTCAGAAGTCAAAAGTTCAGTAGCTACATCTAAGCTGTGGGATCAGGGAATGTGTCCCCAGTTCCTGGGTGTAGATATGCACCCTATTTATATTCTGCCTGTATGCCAAGACATGTCTGTCTTCTGTTGAAATCCATAAAGCCAGTGGATCCTGGCCATATGAAAGAAAGGGAGCAAAGATGTGCTCCACTGGTCTCCTGGGATGGATAATCAGGACACCAGGACTGTGGCGTGCACACTGAAGCACAATTTTTGTGCAGTTTTTTGAAGCTGGAGTTACTAAAATGCTTAAGCCTTCTCTGCACGCAGCCTTTCTCCTTAGTTTAGCACTTTTGCTCTGAGCGCAGCTTTATTGGCAGCAGTGAGGCTGGTCATGCTTTTGTGCAGTAGCTGCTAGTTTTAACTGCTGCCTCACCTACACCTTCCTTGAGCAATCTGAACAGCATGGGAGATAAATCAGGGTGGCTAGTCTATTTGTTGTTATTGACGGGACTAAAGTACAAGATTTTAAAGGAAATGAAAGCCTAGTGAACTAAGAGCTGTAAATGCATGAGGCCAAAACTGATGTTTTTCTGGTAACACTAAGTTGTCTTAAAGAAATGCTTTTTTTCAAGCTCATCTTTCCTCCTCTAAAAACAAATAAAGTAACCCCCAACAACTTAGTTACCCTCTCCTTAACTGGTAAAGCGCAGAGTTAGCCAAAGCATTATCGAGCTATTAGCACACTTCGTTATGTTTTGACTTGACTCCGTAGCATATTGAAGTGTTAATGGGGAAAGGATACGGAAATCTTTATAGCACTTAAAATTTTTATTGTGTAATTTGATATTAACCTTGGTTAAAATTAGTCAGTGTATTACTTTGTCAGAATCAGATCTAAGTAGTGACACTAAATTCGTTCACTGTTCGGACCAGCTGCGACTTAAAAAAATCGCAGAATGTCACTTTAGGAAATTTGGCCGACCTGTCTGGACTCTTTGTAGTGGGTCCTATTCATTAAACTGAAATGCTCTACAGGGCAAATATATCAAGTTTTAAAATGTTAAAATACCTGTTATAAAG
This sequence comes from Sula dactylatra, assembly GCA_013389905.1. Lineage (NCBI taxonomy): Eukaryota > Metazoa > Chordata > Aves > Suliformes > Sulidae > Sula > Sula dactylatra. The sequence continues at coordinate 35,953 of WEKW01000831.1, forward strand.
AATTTGTCTCATATGTATAATAGCCAGAAGTGCCAATTTTTTGCAAGTACTTTTGGCATCAAAGAATCTTTACTACTAGTTTTTTGCTGTTGAAAATTATGTTTACTTACAATAACTATAAGTAATGATGATGCCTTCAGAACATTATGGTACAAAATCAAAATATCGTATGCTGTTGCTCAATGAAAAGCTTGTTAGCCTAAGGCGTAAGATCCTGTTTTATATAATCTGAGGTGTTTTAGAATAATTTTTTTTTACTGGCTCTAAAAAGCATGTGGCATTTGGTAAAAAGCTTGGCCTGGAGGACTGTAGTGTTGTTTTAAGGTCTTCCACTAACAGTGCCTCCTACTGAGACAGAAACCTGTGCACTTGAGAAGGAACTGGATATGTGGGTTTGGGTTCTTCTTTTAGTTTATTAGATGACTAACTGACTTGTGCAGGGGTTTTTGTTTCTTTTTATGGATAAGAATTTTCTTATTTTTAAAGAGCTGCTAGGTAGATGTATTGGTATTTAAACTGGATGTAAACAAGTTTCATTTGAAATTTATGTGAATTTGTAATTACAACATCTGCTATACTCTTGTGGTTTTTTTTTTCCAGTTGAAAAAATAGCTTGGGTTTCCCAAGTACTCCCTGCTAAGCACAGACTGAAAGCTAACAACGTTAGTTGCCCTTAAAAATTAGTTTAACACTACTTTGAGTATACAGTTGTCGTTCAGCTAGGATCACATAAGAATTTTGTGCTCCTAGCAAAAATGTTACTTTTCAATATACAGTGCCTTTCACTTGATTCAAAATGATTTTCCATTTAAATCGTCAAATACTGAAGTGATATTAAAAGCTTGAAATATTTTACATTTTAAAACTCTAGATAAATATTAGTAATGGGAAACTTTGTAGTATGAAGGAAGAAATTCTGAATGAAAATAAACCCAAATGTGATAATGGTTTAGGAAAAAGACTGAAATCATCTGAGCTTTATAGTAATATTTGAATAAATCCTCACTCTCACAGATGTAGTACATAAAGTATGTTCAAAGATGGAGAAGGCTATCTTGAGGAACGGTGTGATGTCTGTGGATTAAGAGTTTGGCACTGTATTTTATCTTCAATGGTTACACTTTTTAACTAGTGCACTGAAAGCTGTTTGAAAAAGGCAGGAATATAAAATTGTACTGTGAAAACTGTCAAAATATATTAATTATTTATCAGAATTAATTATTTTAAAATGTGTTAGTAA
>WEKW01000833.1:9915-27398 GCA_013389905.1 Sula dactylatra
GAACGCGGCTTCCTTCGCTTCCCGCCCCGGAGCCGGGCGGCCGTCCCGTGGGCTGTGCCGCCCTCTGGGGGTGGGGCCCACGGGTTTGGTGTGGGTCGGAAGGGACCTTTACAAACCGCCGCGGGCAGGGACGTCTGCCGCTTGGTCGGGCCATGTCCCCTCAGCACTCCCGGTGAGCTGGGGCCTGCGCCGCCACCCTGCGTGCGAAGGGGCGAGCGGGGGCTGCGGGGCTGCTGACAGTGCTCGCCCAAAACACCTTCCCGGTTTGGTTTGGTTTCTGTTTGCCCCCTGAGGTGGACTGCGTCTCAGGAAAGGTCTTCTTCAGCACAGAGGCGGAGCCGGGAAAGCTGAGGAAACTCAGGTCTGGAGAGCGACTGTTTTTGCTGCTTAAGAAACACACCCCACTTGCAGCTTCTAGAAATAAAGGTATGGCATTGACTCCTTCCCTTGTGTCATCTCTGGTTTGGTTGCAGGGTGTGTGCTCAGAAACGTGAAGCCCTAGTTCAAGTCCTGTTTATAAAATTAATATTTGATTTACTTTATCTACTTACCTGTAGTTCTAATTGACAATAATCAATTCTGAAGTATCCTTCATCCAGGTATGTTTCTAATGCCTTTTTTGTGCTGAAAATGGCTTTAAAAACGTTTTACATAGATACATTATTGGCTTGTGTTCTGCTGGCACTGTACGTTTATATGTAAGTGTAACACCACCCCCCACACCAAAAAAAAAAATGAATGAAGCTGAAGTCCAGTTCTACGTCCCTTGTGTGCATTTTACTGATGAGTCATTTTCCCGTAGGCAAAGTGGATCCAGATGCCTATCTTGTGTCACAGATTCAGTGCATAGTTTTCTTGTAAATCTCAGCTACTCAGGTTGCCTTTTCTGTCAGTGATGGAATAAGAATTTCAGGAAAGATGGATGGATATTGCACGCTGGTGGTATTTTATTTCAGAGATCACAGATAGCCTTCAGCTCTGAGGATCAAATTTAACCACAATTCTAAATGAGAAATAGACATACTTCTTCCCCCCTGCTCCCCCCGCACCCCCCGCTTGACCAGCCTCAAGGTTTTTAAGAATTGGCCTCTGTATCCTTGTGCCTCTCTTGTCATAGCTAGCTCAAGAGGACTGCCCACAGGTGTAAATTTAGGCATGCGTCAGACACTTTGCGGGATTTAAGGAAGACTGAAGAATAGTAAGAGGAGATTTCCCTTCGAAAAGAATAAACTTGTGGCTTTTATTCTGAGCTGAATCAAAGTGATTCACGTTCACGTTTGTCTGTCAATCCTGGAAAATGTCCCACATCTGTAATGTTGGACCAAGTTCTTTCTGGGGAGGATGGCATGGTGGGCTGCCTCTCTGTCCCTGAGAATGACTCTTGGAGGTGGTCTGGTTTTCTCGAGCTCATGAATTCTTCTGCAGAATGCCACCCCTGCATGATTTAATCATGGTTCTGCAGAGCTTGTAATCAGAAGGATGCCTGGGTCTTTGCTGGTGGGGTATGTGGGTGTTGAGAGCTCCGCTGTGCCTGTGATGCTGGCGGCTGCTGTGGTTCCTGGTTTCACACATTGATGAAATCTGAGCACCGTATCTGTTAACAGTTGTTCTCAATTCATAGGAAAATCAAATGCTGAGACTGAACTACTTAACCTGAAACTGCTTTTGCTTTCAGGGAAAATGCTGCATGAGATTAAAAGCCTTGTCATGGAGGAGCCAAAGTATTGGCTGGATGTTATCTCTACTTGGAGAAACTTTCATGGGCGTGAGGGGGGAAAAGACGATGTCTCTCAAGAAAACCAGTTGCCTCTGAAGAGAAAGTCAGAAGAGACAAATATTGCAACTAAAAGGCAGAAAACAGAACAAGTGAGGGAGACTGTGCCTGAGGAATGTCAGGTGGAAGCTGGAGAGAGGAGTGTGGTACCAGGGAGAGAGAGCCATCGTGACTGCTGGACTGAAAGCAAGACTTCTTTAGAAGACTATTCCAAAAGTAGTGGAGAGAAACCTATTGTGAAGGAGCAGCTTAGCTTCCGTTTCAGAGTTTCTTGTCGTTGTAGTGGAGCGATTGCCAAAATACTTACTTCAGAGGTATGCTAAAGTATGTTTTGAAAGAATTTAGCAAAGGTGAAGGGAGATGTGTAGTTTGTCATTTCAATTGTGTTGCATGTTTTAAAACAACAAACTGATCTAATCTTTTTCTGTGTTTTCTTAAAAAAGCCCTTAACCTGCATTTACCTTAAACAAGTGGAAATACAAGGGCTGTTGTTAATTTCTATGCATTATTACCCTGACTATTTTTGAAGTCGATGCCTTTTATTGAGGATAACTAAAGGTAAGAGGTTGAGGTAGCTGGGCTTGCAGAGTCTGAGGAGTGATCTGATAGTAGCTTACAGCTACTTAAAGGGCCATTGCAGGGACAATGGAGTCAGACTCTTCTCAGTTGTGGCAGGCAAGGTAAAAGAATGTGCAAAACCAGAATTTGCAACTTCAGTGGGCTCTGGTTGGGCACTGGGGGGAACTTGTTCTCCAGGAGGGTGGTGCACCCCTGGGCGGTGTCCTGGGAGGTGGATCTTGGTCCTTGGGAGAGACTGGTGGTGTAGAGACCTTCAGGGGCCCCTTCCATCCAGCACTCTTCTCATCTATAGTATCTTTCTACTGTGATGAAAATAAAAAACTAAAAAAACAAGCCCTGCGTAGCTGCTATTTATGTAGATTTCTTTTACCTGAAGATAACAGTAGTTTAACTAGATTGGTTTTTTCCTGCTAAAGCCAGTACCTTGGGAAGGTGGGACACATGAGCCTGCCAAATTTGTGCTGTTTGTTTGAACTCTCATACTCTGAAGCTAGTCAGAGCTTTCTAGATGCCATAAAAACATTAAAATTGTGAGTTGCAGTTGTGCATTCACAGGTTTTCCTCTTAAGTAATCTAGTTTACAACTGTCAGAAATATTTTGTACCTCTTCTGGTCTTTGTATTGTTCTCCTGGGGATAAAGAGAGACTCTGTTTTCCTAGGTATTTCTAAGGATTGTGTAGTCAAGGCTGTGATCTGTAGTTTTCTTAATTCTGTTATTTTTATTGCCTGTGACTGTTCTTTCCCCTTGCAGGAGATCGGAAGAGCCATCGGCATAGAGCTCATGAAGCAGTGTGGGTGGCGGGCTGATCTGCGGAACCCAGATCTAGAGGTAGTGGTGCTTGTCTGCCAGATGGCCTGTTGCTGCTTTCAGAATTGTTCTTGATATCTTTTGTTTTGTTCTCTACTCCCTTTGCATTCAGGACCATGGCCTCTCCCTTTCTGCTGCTGAATTTAATCAGAAATCATATGGTAGCAGTGAGCAAATCTTTTTGGTAGCCACTGTGTGCGTGCCTTCCAAAGCACTTAAATAAATACTAGAACAGCCAGCATGGACCTGTACATGAGGAGAAGGATCCATACAGGCGATGTCTCAGGATCCAGCATGCTTACGAACTGCTGGACTCTGTTAAAATGGGGATGGCCTGAGCCATTGGGCAGCTAGTTTAGCCTCTGTAGGGGGAATGCCCCTTTGTGGCACCTTTCGTTGTGGTGTGGTTTTTTTTTGTTTGTTTTTTTTTTTTTTTTTTAAATAGCGTGTGTGTGAATAGCTGCATGCGAGTATACAGTGAATAATCTTCTCCTGCTTGGAGTAATGGTTTTATAAGTAAAAATATCCATTCAATGTTACAAAAATTTGTTCCCTTGAAGATTCAAGTGCTTGCTGATGGATTACTGGCTGACAAAATTACCCTCACAGCTTGCTTAAATGTTAAATCCTCTTTAAAGTGGTACTTATGTAGTGTGATTAATCATAATTGTCTAAAGCATGTATTTTTGTTCTTAAAAACTAGGATCAGAAGTTCGTAGAAACATCTGTGTCTGGTTTAAATGAGTTAAAGCTATTGTTGTGTCAGGCTGAGGGTTTCTAATGTGGTGGGTTTTTTTTTTTTATCCCTCTTTCAGATCTTTGTACACCTTAATGACATTCATTCTGTGGTGGGGATTCCCCTTTTCAGGTAGGCGTTCTTCTCACTGGGTTTGTCTTGGCAGTATCAGACAGACATAATTTCTAAATAGTCTTGCTGTCCACTGTGAGTATTTATCTTCTGGTTTAATATTCACTGGACTATCCCATTACTCTGGTGGCTTGTCTGGAGCTTATCTGAGCATGTAGGCCAGACTTTGCAGTGAGTTATGGATAAAAGCAGACCATGGTTTCTATCTGTCTCTCTGCAAATCTGTCCAGTTCATTTGCTCTTTCATATTATATGGGCTTTTCTGGGTTGTTGTACCAGTATCTTATGTTGATTTTTTTTTTTTTTTTTGCTGTCTGCAGGCTTCCATTGGCAAACAGAGAGTATATTAAAAGAGCAGGACTGCGGTCAACAATTGCGTGGGCCATGGCATCTCTGGCTGAAATCAGTGTAAGTGAATGTCCATGGCAAAGATGTAGAGTCCCAAATGAAGGGGAGGTTGCTGCTTGTCAGAGCTGGAGCTGGAAGCTTTGAAGAAGTGTGGTGATTTTAATGCCCCATCCTCTAATGCATGTGGACACGGTTTGCCTTATCTGTGGTCAGGGTGCGCTGTCACCTGCTGTTCAACCAGATATCTGCTGTAATCCCAGGTCCTTCTCAGCAGAGATGTTGTACCTTGTATGGATATATGTCTAAATGGCAAGATTTTTTCATTGTCCAGGCTTCAAACGTTGTTTGGGGTTGTTCTCCCAAGGGAAAACAGAAGGAAGTGTGTTTTCCACAGATTAATTTGGTACCAATATCCATCTGCAGTCCACTCAGCAATTTTTCCCCCAGATGTCACCTCAAGGCTGGATGCATTGATGCATTGTTTTTAGCCTATTAATGCTTTGTACTGCACTCTCTTACAAGCAAGTTTGGCCTGGTAAACCAGTGATTGCTGTTACCTACACTGGATTCAGTGGGAGTATGTAGGTGATCTGTGCATTCCTGACTAAGCTTTGTCCTGGGAGAGGAGTCTGTCTTGCTTGGGATGCAATAAACCCTTTATTTTTGTAGGCAGGTGCCTTTGTGCTGGATCCCATGTGTGGGCTAGGAATGATACTGCTGGAAGCTGCCAAAGAGTGGCCTGTGAGTAGCAAGATTGCTTGTAATTGCATCAAGGAAAATCTGTGCCACAGTTATACCAAAGCCCATTACTGGAAAGCTGGAACCAAACTGATCTTTCTAGGCAGTTGTTAAAACTGTTTTAGTACAAGCATTCCTCCACAGGAATGTAAAACAAAGTCCTACATACTTACGCAGGTGGGTGCTGGGAGCCCTGTCATTATATCACAGGATTTATGTGGCAACTATGACTTTTAAAACTGCCTGGCCTTATCCTGGGAATGGAGGTGTAAGTTACAAGTGTCTTGAGCAGACCAGAACATGGAAGGAGTGAAGATAGCACATACTTCCCCCATTCCTCTGTCTTCTGGGTCTGTGTACTGCTCTGTGTAATGGTACAAGATCTCCCAGTAAGGTGTTTGTCTTGAAAGAGCTGTGCAAGGAGGCAGTTCTATGAAGGGTTTGTAAAATAAATACCCCTGGTTGTCAACAAAATGACTTTTCTCTTTTTTTCTCTGAACAGGAAGCCTGTTACTGGGGTGCTGATGTAAGTGATTCACAGTTAGAGGGTGCAGATTTGAATATTAGGACTGCAGGCTTGATGGATAAGATTGAGTTACTTAAAGCTTCTGTGAAAGGTATGTGTGTAGGCTTTCCAAGTGAGACATGTTTGAAGTTTTTTGTGGCTCTGGGATTATACAGGTAATGTAAGCTCTCTTGCTGTGATGTGTAATAGAGCTAACTCTCAACGAATAGCTGAGTAATGATTGAGTAATGACTCTGTAGTGCTAGCAAATGGGTAAATATTTGTTCTCCCCTCCACACCTCTGGGAACTTTGGCAAGAATAAACTCAGCAGAAGACAATGAAAATAATAATTGTCAGACATGGGCAGTAGTTGTCTGTCTTAAAGGTAAGTATGTGAATACCACAAAGAGTACATACTATGTGAGAGTTTTTGTGTCTAATGGGAACACACAGCAAGGACAGATCCAGATAAAATGTCGATTGTAGCTTAAATGTACCAAATGAGTAATAGTGTGGGCTCACTAAGCTCAGTGTTGAATTGTTGATGTTTTGCAGTAGGAGTATTTTAAATGATGATGCCTTTCTCCTGGAAGAGGGAATTTGTTTGCTCTCAGTTTATGACCTAGTCTGGGGAGAAGGTAATAATTTTATGACCTTATTCTGGACCTCAAAGCCTGAGTCTAAGTTAGTCCTTTATGAAATTAATGACAGAAAAAAGCTGGCTGCTTTTTCCTGTGCATGGTTGATAAAATATGCATATTTTTTACAATATTTTTCGGCAATATTTATTTCTTACTAGAATGGTAAAAACTATTATTTCTTTTTTATAAGAATATATATAGCTTTATTTCTTACTTCAGAGCTGTGATTGGACTTGGCTTCCAGGGTAATGGAAGGTACTTTGATGTCAGGCTTTTCTAATACTGAACAAGTAATTGGTGTCTCTGTCACTGGTCAGAAGCTGTTATTTCTGCATGTTTTGAGAAGGACTGTAGATAACTTGTCCTTCCATTTGTAGATAAAATTGTTGTGCTGCAAGTGTTGCTTCAAGGGTGGTCCAAGAACCATCTCCAGCCAGTTCTGGAAAGGCTGGTGTAGAATCACAGCAGGGTTTAGGTGAGAAGGCACCGCTAGAGGTCTTTAGTCCTGTCATCTGCTGAGAGTGGGGCTAAACCCAAAGCGGGGTCAGGTTGCTCAGGGCCTTATCCAGTCGAGTTTTGATCATCCTGAGGGATGGAGAACCCATAGTCTCATCCTTTCATGTGCTGGCTACCGTCTGGATAGCACAGCTTGGTATGTGGCCGGCCTTCATCACCACAAGGGTGCACTGCTGCGTCGTGGTCAAGAAACCTGTTCCCAGGATGTAGAAACTCTGGGGAGATAACTTCAAAGTTACTAGCTCTGACAGAATCCTAGTGGTTGTGGCTGTAGCCAGATTCTACAGGGGAGAAAAGGAGGATGGAGAGGAGTTTAGCACATGGTTCTTCGCCATTTATACGTGTGCATCTGAACATCTGCACTACATAAAGTGCTTGCAAGCTTAGCAGCAGTTAGTTTGGAACCATGCAGTCCCCATTCAGAGAGTTGTGCTATTGGGGCAAACATATCACCAGTAACAGGGAATCTGTAAGCTAAACCATGCTCTCATACGTTCATGTCTTCCCAGTCTGCATTGGGTTGGTGGCCTTGTAGTGCCATTTGTGAGGATAAGTACAGAAGGAGCTATGAGTCTGGGTGCATAACCCTCAAAAGAGCTGGCAGATAGTTTTGTAATGTGAATGGGGGTATAGCTGCTGTTAATTTTTCAGATAGTCAGATGTAAAGACATGCCTTTATTCTGCAGCATTGCCGTGGCCTTCAGAAAGCTTTGATGCTGTGATTTCGGATATTCCGTTTGGAAAGAAGTTCAAGATCACAAAAGACATACAGCTCCTACCAGATATTCTCCAGGAAATGGAGAGGTGCGTGAGGCCTTTGAGATGCTTGGGGTTCGGTGTAAATGTCGTGATGGTTTGTGATCCTAAGCATTCAGTCAGCTTCAGGTTTGCTTTATTCCAAACACTCTTCAGCTCTGTAATCTGATCTTGTACAGACTGTGAAAGTCTGAGTCCTTTACTTGTCCCTTAAAGGCTGTTGTGGCTTGTCTTGCAAGCTATAGGTGTGCTGATAGCAGTGCAAGCTGACAAGGAATGACGTTGTTGCGTCAGCCACACTCACAAATGTTATTTACAAGGCAGAAAGGAGAAAGAGGAGAGGATGACCTAGACAAACTTAAAGCATGGTCAGGCAAAAAAAGTAATAATACCCTCTCGGTTAGGTCTGCTTTTATGAAATCGTAGGCTTTCCTTTTGGGTTCACAATGAAGCTTTTACCAGCCTGCCTTGGCAGGAAGGATCTCAGCCTAGAATATGGTGGTATGCATTTTCCTTTCTGTTAGCGTATACTGGAATATCCAGCTAGCTACCTGGTCTGCTTTTAGATGCCTCCTAGCATCTTTTACCCTGTCATTTTGAGGCAGTTGAGCCAAGCTAATAGTGGGCTGCTTCTAATGGGCAGTTCAAACCATCTGCTCCTTTATTTCATTTCTTGGCTGAAAACAAGCCCTTTCTATACGATTAGTCTTTAATGGGTGGTCCTCTTGCTCACCCAATGCAGGAGTGTAGTGGGAGGATGGTGAGGAAGGTGAGGTAGCGCCACAGAATGGCAGGGCAATCTTATATCAACTTACACTGACCATCCCTCCTTTTGTCTGTGCTTGACTTCTGGTCTCATTCTCTCTGTTGGGCCATCCTAAGCAAAATATTTCCTTGGGAAGGTGGAGGTGAGGAAGGGACATTACCATGAGAGCTCTACCAGTAAGACCGTTCAGTCCACTTGCTGTGAACAGAGCCGGGATAGTCCTTTTTTTCCCTTCTTTCAAAGCCAAGTGTAATGTTTGCTCATGTACCAAGAAAAATGGATGGCAAACAGTGGTTAACTTCCCTCTGTTTCCTGAGTCTGAAAGCCGTTAAGGATCAGTGGAACACGGAAAGGACAGACTGTTTAAAGTTTCCAAAGGGAAAGGCTAGCTTCAGAATTGCCTTAGCAACCTGAGAAGCTCTTCCTGCCCTGAGAATCTGTTCCTTTGCAGAGTGGTGGAGGCTCATGCGACCCAAAAATGGGCTTTGAAGGTGATACTGATCTCGATCCTTGGAAGAATACTGAGTGAAAAAACTGAGTCCATCTTCCCTGCTAACCCAATGGAAAGAAATCCTGAGGTTGGAAATGTTTGGGAGTCAGGATACGGCCCAATTCTTCCATTTAGGAAGAGTTATGAAGATAGGGAATTTAAATTCCATTTGGAGACATAGCTTACTGAGTTGAGCCATGACTCTTAGGGGTTTTATAGAATGCAGCTGGTGTCTGAAGTGTCAGAAGTGTTGAGTTCTGCATAGACAAAAGAATGCCAGGCAGGATGAACACCTAACCTTTATTTTTTCCTGCAATTGCCAGAGTACTTCGTGTTGGAGGCACTATTGTATTGCTGCTGAGCCAAGAGCTCTGTAAGTGCATGGATGGCATTACCAAGTGTGCTGAAAATGACTCTCCTAATGCCATTTCTGATGGCACAAGTGAAACCGCCTCTGCAAAAGCCCTGAATGTTGATGGGAATTCTTCCTCCTTGGTGAATGGTGTTGAAGAATCCTTTCTCAGCAGCAGACGGATGCTTTTTGGGTCTCTGGTGCCAAATGGTGTCTATGGAGTTAGTCTTGGAAAGACGGATGCTTTCATATACAAATACAGGAAGACTGCTACTGCTGGGAATTTGTAGCTTTCTAGCACTGTGCCTAAGTGAACATGAATCCTGATACGCTTGAAAAGCAGCATGGCAGTGAGCCCTGCTGATCCAAAAGAACCCTGTGCCATTTGTTAGCTCACCTTGCTTTCTTTGGCTGTCCTAAGGCATTGCTTTTCTCTCTTCAGTTTTTAGGAGAGTATGAAGATGCCTACAAGTGTTTCAGATGTTTTTACTGTAAAATATTGTAATGAGACAAGAGTCCTCAAATATTGGTTTAGGCAAAGCCTCTCAGTATCAGGAGGAGTTTCTTTGGGAGAGAAAGTCTTTGTTTGCAGAACTGCAAAAATAAATATGGTAATATTAAATGTAAATGGATTTTCATGTTCAGCAGTATTTTTTTTTAGGAGGCACATCTTGTTTGAAGAAGTCTGACTCTTCTGACGTCTGGATGTATGCTTTACCATGTGCGTTGCAGTCTTGCATTTTATTTTAAAGCTCATGTCTGATGGGTTTGAAATGTTGCTATTGAGATCTCTTGGACTGGAAAAGAAACTATTTTCTGCATTAATTCTCTGCAGCGTTTGCATGTGTCTAACAGGTGTGCTTTAGCTTTTTAGGGTGAAGAGACTTGTTTCTATCAAAAATAATGCTTTTCCTCACTTGATAACATCACTCCAAGGGCACAGTGTGGAAGACAGAAAAACTTGCTAATGGATGAACAATTAAAAGTGACTTCTACCTGCAAAGATGCACATGGAAAAATTCTCCTGAAAAGGGAAAGGTCTTAGTAGTTCTTCTGGTCTATGCAAAAGGTATTTTTGCAGGGGGGGATAGCCTAATTCAAAGCTTTCCTATGGCTGCTGAGCTGATGGAGAAGTATTTTTAAAGAGAATGACTTGCAGATTGCTTTCAGATGCTGTTTTGGACAGGCGTTTGCAATTTGGCAAGCTGGGATGGACTTGTGCATTGTGTTCCTCTACCATGATTAGTATGGAGATAACTATTAGTAGTGTATCTGGGTTTGTTTGGGCTTTTTTTGCCTTTTTTTCCTTTTCCTTTTTTTTTTTTTTTCTTTTTGAAGTTTGTTGTGTGTAGCCTGTTGGAAGCACTGCTTCATCTGTGTGCTTTCCATTGCAGAGCCTCTCTCAGTCTGTTCAGATCTCTAAGATCTGGAGATCTTAGAACTTGAAGTAAGAGCCCATGGTGCAGACTGAACTATGGAGATTTGAAGGGAAAGAGAATATGGGTCAGACTGATAGATCCTGATGCTATGAGTCCTGCTGTTTAGCTGGTACCTGGAAATGTATTAGTGCACTGCAAGTACGGATTCTTGGCTTAAAACAATTTTTTTTATAATTCCCACCCATGTTCAGCTTTCACAGAGGCCTTGGAGAAGATAATGAATGTGTCACAAGAAAGGTAATGGGTAACTTGTTGATGCGATTAGCTCTCTGTCAAATATGCATAGTCAACAGTAATGTGTCTCTTCTGACTAGCACCAGTGCAAGTTTGTTGTAGGAGATGAAGCTTCATCTGAGTTGTGTAGTTCTTAATGTATCCCAGGGATATAAACACTGGACAGAACACTGTTTTCAGTGAGGGTCTGAGAAAGAGATGTGTTTGGGTTTAATTACAGCTATGACTTCATAGGATGGGCTGAACTGATGTAACAGCTCACTAGCCTGAGAGGCGTGATTACCCACCCTGTTCCTGGCTGCCTTGTCACTCACCTTCCATTAGCTCTGGCACTCAGCATGATGCCTGGGCCAGCACAGGTACCTAACCTGGCAGAAAGCTAACCAAAAAAAAGGGAGGCAGGTGCATTCCTGCTGGCTTGGAGAGTTGGATCGGCTCCTGGGGGAGTCATGTGGATTTTTGAGAGAGGCTGAAGAGAAGGACTGTAGGGCTGGAAGCTAGGGTGTTGGGAAGCCGGTCAGGTGCATCTTCCTGAAGAACGGAGCTAATCTGGGTCAGGAAACCTGTGCCCTGAGACCAGTTATCCCGTAAAGTAACAACTTGTTTAGAAATCGCTTGTTTGCATTTTGTTCAATAATTTGCATAGGAAGTAGTAAAAAACAGAAGCACCCTGTTGTTACTGTCTTAAATTTTGCCTTTTGACCTAGTTTTTGTTGCAGCATTACGCTTTATAATACCAGCTTCCATTTGAAGGAAAACTATAAACTTGGCAAGAGATTTACCACCTTGGATTTTTATATCTATACTGATTCAACTGTACAGACCTCTCCTTCTCATGAATCTGCTTTTGTGGCATTATGTTAGGGGCAGTGCTAAATATTCCCTTCCCTTCCCTTCCCTTCCCTTCCCACTTGGCTGGGGATCCTTATATGGTTTTCCAGAGCAGACGTATAAATGCTGTACACTTTTAGTAAAGTGACTTTGTCTAGTTGCAGGCAGTGTAGGCCAATTTTTGCTTCTGGAAAACCTGTGTAATGCATTTCCATTGACATGGTGAAATCTCCATTTTGAAGGAATTAGTTGTAGGCTCCTGCTCATGGAAACAGGGATGAGAGGAAAAAATCTTGGCTTTTGCTGTTACCTCATCATCACAAAGGCTGGGAGTTGGAGCACCTGAAGTGCAAGTGGAAACAAAAAATGAACTTGTGCTTTCTTACATCAGCCTCTTTGAAATTTTTTGGTAGCATTTGCCAACTCAGAAATTCTTGTTTGAAACTTTTCTTCAACCACCAATTCCTAATTGATGCTCCAATCTTAAAAACCATAAGTAATTGCCAACTTCAGTATGATTATGCTAAATGAAAGCCATATCCTCAACATACTGAGCTATTGTATGGTATGTATGCACACACCCTCAAAATAAGGGTTGGAGCCAGCTCCAACCCCTGTAGAAAAGCATATGGTACTTCAGTCTTTCTCAGTCATAGAATCATTAAGGTTGGAAAAGACCTTTAAGATCATCAAGTCCAACCATCAATCCACCACCATCATGCCTCCTAAACCATGTCCCAAATGCCCTGTCTACATGGTTTTTTTAACACCTCCAAGGATGGTTACTCTACCCCCTCTCTGGGCAACCTGTTCTTTACTGAAAGTGGTCAAGCATTGGAATTTTTTCCTAATATCCAATCTAAGCTTCCCCTGATGCAACTTGAGGCCATTTCTTCTTGTCCTGTTGCTAGTTACTTGGGAGAAGAGACCAACACCCACCTCATTAGCAACCTCCTTTCAGGTAGTTCTAGAGAGTGATGACGTCTCCCCTCAACCTCCTTTTCTTCAGACTAAACAATCCCAGCTGAGTTCCCTCAGCTGTTCTTCATAAGACTTGTTCTCCAGACCCTTCACCAGCTTTGTTTCCCTCATCCACTAGGCAGGTCACTTGGTCATAGAAGGAGATCAGGTTGGTCAGGCAGGACCTGCCTTTCATGAAGCTGTGCTGGCTGGGCCTGATCCCCTGGTTGTCCTGTACATGCCTGGTGAGCACACTGAAGATTAACTGCTCTATAATCTTCCCTGGTACTGAGGGCAGGCTGACAGGTCTGTAGTTTCCCGGATCCTCCTTCTGGCCCTTCTTGTAGATGGGTGTCACATTTGCAAGCCTACAGTAGTCTGGGACCTCCCCTGTTAATCAGGACTGCTGATAAATGACGGAGAGTGGCAAGCTCCTCTGCCAGCTCTCTCAGGTGAATCCCATCTGGCCCCATAGACTTGTGAATGTCCAGGTGGAGCAGCAGGTCATAAACTGCTTCCTCCTGCATTATGGGGGGTTTATTCTGCTCTCCATCCCTGTCTTCCAGCTTGGGGGGGTGAATCCCATGGAGAAACTGGTCTGACTATTAAAGACTGATGCAAAGAAGGCATTAAGTACCTCAGCCTTTTCCTCTGCCTTGGTGGCAATGTTTCCCCCCAGTTTCCAATAAAGGATAGAGATTCTCCTTGGCTATCTTTTTGTTGTTAACAAAAAAATGTTTTTACAAATATATTATCTCTGAACAACAGTGACCAGATTGAGTTATAGCTGGGCTTTTGTCTTACTAATTTTCTCTCTGCATGACCTAACAAGATTCCTGTACTCTTCATGAGTTGCCTGCCCCTTCTTCCAAAAGTGATAAACTCTCCGTTTTTTTTTCATGAGTTGCAGCAAAAGCTCCCTGTTCAGCCAGGCCGGTGATCTTCCCTGCTGGTTTGTCTTGCAGCACATGCTTGTGTGCCTTTAAGACTTCCTTCTTGAAGAATGCCCAGCCTTCCTGGACCACTTTGCCCTTCAGGACTGTCTCCCAAGGGATTCTATCCTGAACAGACCATAGTCTACCCTCTGGAAGTCCATGGTAGTGGTTTTGCTGACCACCTGCTCCTTACTTTGTCAAGAATTGAGAACTCTATCAATTTCATGGTTGCTAAGCCCAGGATGGCCTCTGACCACCACACCTCCCAGCAGACCTTCTCTGTAAACAGGAGGTTAAGCAAGGCACCTGCCCTGGTAGGCTCACTTACCAGCTGTGTCAGGAAGTTACCTTCCACACACTCCAGGAACCTCCTAGACTGTTGTCTCTCTGCTGTGTTGTATTTCCAGCAGACGTCTGCTAAGTTGAAGTCCCCCACGAGAACAAGGGCTAGTGATTGTGAGACTTCTGCCAGCCACTTGTAGAATGTTTATCTACCTCTTCATCCTGGTTGGGTGGCCAGAGGGAGCAAGTAGCCCCCAGGTCCATTTCCAGAGGGTGGAGCCTGTCCCTAGCAGGGCACCGGTCCCACGCCTACAGAGTGACTCAACTACTTCCCTGGACCACTGGACTGCCTCATCAACATTCAGCTACTATAACCTGTAAAATCAGTGGGCTGTTAGCCCCCACACAAGGAGAATCAAAGACCTGGACACATCCCCACTCATGCTCTCTTGATCCTGCTTGGACCAAACGTGGTATGATCATCTTGTTTGCAATCTGGAAGTGTGATTGGGAAGCAAGAGTCTAGGCAACCCACAAAAACACACACTGAGACAGGGTTCTGTGGCAACCCAAATTTCATCAGAACTAGAAAAGCTCAAGAGTGGCTTATTGCATCTTTTTCCTCCCTCAAACCTTTGGTCTGCAAGCTGCATGATGCTCCTGTTACTGGGATTAGGACCCTATTTCATCTGTTCTGACAGCTTGCTAGCTAACTACGGCCATCCTAGAAAACCCGAGGATTGTGTCCAAGTTCTTTTGATTGACCCATTTGTTTTTTTAAAAACTAAACAAAGTTATTGACAAAGAGTTAGAGCTTTGTTCATGGCCTTGATTCTTCTATGAGGTATTAATGATCTGTTTTACATTTTTATTTTAACAGTTAATCTTTGCTTATATAAGGAAACAGGTGCTACTTTGGAAATAAGCAAACACACACTCCAGACAATTATTAGGATTTATTTGCCCAAGACTCAATTACCTCAAGTCAATGAACTCCAAGGAATAAGGGTCACTGCAAGGTCACGGTATAGTACTGAACAGGACATAGGTAAAGATAGATGTTAGACCATAATTTCCTCAGGGCTTACAATATTCCCTTCCCCCCCTTATTTTGAAATACAGCATCCTCCATCTCTCTGACCCCTCTTTATTTTCTACCAAGGAAATGAAACACCATGAAAGTGCTTCTTTGGCCAAGAAAATCCTTCTTCCTTGTAAAACAGACCAATTTGGTGCTGATACATGCAATAACTGCCTTAGCATGCCCCAAAACACTTCAAACATTTACCATTTTGAGTGAAGAAGTGCCTTAGATATAAAGCCCTGTGGTCCCTGTGTACACAGAAAAGTGTCTCTGTGGTTGATTAGTCAAAAGGGCAAGAAAGAGATTAATTTACCAGACAGGACATCCACTCCATACTCAGTTTGTGGCAACAAGAATGCAGTTGAACCACAGTGTCAAGGCATGCCCTACCGGTGAAGCTGGGCTGCATTTCAGACAGGGCATGGAGGTTTGGCTGGGCTTTGTGGATTTGTTTACTCATTCACTCCTTCCTTGCTCTAAGGGACTCTCCCATTCCCTACTCCTTTCAGCAGAGGAAAAAAAGCTGGGCGAACAAGCAAAGAGAAGAGAGGAGCTGCAGGTGGGGGGGAAGCACTGTGGCAGCAAGACCACGTATCATCTCGGCAGCTGCCCATGTTTTCTCACTCAAGGTGCAGCATCCCTCGTTCCCATCCTGGTAACACTCCCAGCTCTCTCGCCTCAACAACCCAGGTCCCTGGAACCTCCTGTCATATCAGTCCCTGTCTTTTCAACAGCTTCCTGGTACCCACTTCCATCATTCCACTTCACCGATCTTTCTATCACTATCTTCCCTCCTCTGTTCACCAAGGAGTATCACTCCAGAGCCCTTTTGAGCTCTGGTGCCATTTCAGTCTCTTCTACTGCCCTGGGCATCTTGGGGGGAGAAAGCAATACTAATAGCTTAAGAAGTGGGAATGGGGGCAAACGGGAACAAGGAAACTAAAAGGAATAAGGCTTGCTCCAAAAGTTTTGGATCATGAGGCCAGACACGGTGACACCTAGTAAAACCAATACTCAGGACATACATCCCCAAGAGTGGGCAAAGTAGTCACCCCCATTAGATGAGCCTGAAATCATAGCATGCAATGAAAAGTGTGTCACAGAAGACCAGGCGGCATGTTTCATGCTGAAAACATACTGAAACCATAAAATGGCTACTGTCAACACATATTTACCTTTTAATTTAGCACTGTACCTTTTTCAAGAGGATGAGCAAGTGGCTCTTCACTACTGCGGAAGTATGAAAAAAAAAAAAAAAACCAAACCCACAAACCAAACCCCAATCCATTTTATTTGACAGTATCTTAACTGCACTGTCCAAAGCCATTTCCCTGAACAGCCGTCAAGGGGCTGGACAGTTCTTGTCACTGAGCTGCCAGATAACGGTGCCAAATAGTACCATGCTGCCTCTGCTCAGCTACAACATGGCTACGTGTTCAAGGTAGCTGCTAAGCGCTGGGGTGATGGAAGCAGATCATCACCATAAGCGCAGCAAACATTTGGATTTAAGCCAAGCACTCACAAGACCTGGACACTCCCACCAGCTCAATTCTCATCATCCTCCTCTACCAGCTAACAAAATTAGGTAACCTTTCAGAGCACTTGCTTTGAAAAAGTCTTGCAAGTACAAACACAGCACTGTACATTTACATTGTACCAGATCAAAAAATGCACCTCATGGTTAGGCAGGCAGAGAGGTTGGCACTGGACCACAGGACCAACATAGTCCACCCCAATTTCATTGAACCTTAAAAACTCTGCTTTGAACAGGAAAGAAGCATACCCCCTACCCTATTTCAAGCCAAAATGATGTCTAATGTTGATTAGTTCAGGCACCTTCTCACAGACTTCACCTTTGGACTGAAAGTTAGAAACTCAGGAAGCACAAAACCAAAGTAAATCCTATACTTATTTTCTTGAGAAAGTTGCTCATATCTGAAACAACTGGGGCATAGTAACAATTGGTGACCTTCAAGTGTATTTTCTCCTACAAGTGGAACATCAAAGAAGCAACACTTCAAAATGCAAACTTAAATATCCAGGCCCTTAGTTACCCACTATCTGACTTGGAGTTTTAGAACAGTACTGGCTTCTCACCAAATCTGTACTACGGCATTGTGAACCCACGTAAATCAGTCTTTCAAAAGGCAGGCTAACCTACCTTGTGAATCGCTGTTTTTCTCCTATTCACACCACATTCATAAATGAGCTGCTAATAAAAGGCACAAGATATTAAAATTATGAACTCCAACCTGTCTAATGCTAATCTGCACAGGTTTACACCAAGTATGTTTGTCAGTTATTTCTTCCCCTTCAGAGCTTGATAGTTTAATATAGAAGATGTCTGGTTGTTAAATAACAATTCCAGTGCCAAATGTTAGTACAAGGTATTGAAGCAGCTGTGACTGTGGTAAAAGTCCAAATGGGTCAGAAAAAATATCCTGTATTATTACAGAAATAATAACTGATATTATGTATTATTGCAGAAATACAAATCTGCCACAAAAAAAGAACAAAAATTAATTATCACTAAACCCTCATACTAATTCACGCTAACTGTGGCCACAAGTCCTGC
>WEKW01000834.1:0-52972 GCA_013389905.1 Sula dactylatra
TTTCTTTTTCCCAGCAACTATGTGGAATAGTTGATCACAGGTATTTTTATAAAAACCTTTAACATCTTAGAAAATTACTCCACTCCCTCCTTGGTCTTCTGTACTTCCGAAAAAACAGCTGCAGTTCTTCCAAATCTTTTTGTTACTTGGGCTTCATAAACCTCTTATAATTACTAACATTCTTTCCTGGATGGTTTCCAATTTGTTTACACCTTTCCTGAGGTTCAATACACAATGCTGGACACAGTTCTCCAGATAACCTCGCCAGAAACAAGTAGAGTGAAATAATTACCTCACCTGTCTGACATAACCTCTTCCTTTATAATAATAATTCCAGAATGAGATTAGGTTCCTGGCAACAGCATTGTTTCTTGGCCTTGTTTATATGCATCTCACATGACAATCCCCTGCCATTGTCAGAAGCACTGTTACCTACTTACTTCTACCTTTCGGCATTTGTGTTCAATACTGCCCTCTGAAGAACAGTACTTTGTGTTTGCCCTTATTTCATATTGTTGATATCAGAGCATTTTTTCACACCGTGGGCTCGAACAAAGGATTTTGCAGATGCTGTTTTGATCCCCTTTTCTTATAACACTTTGGGTGAAGATTACATACATTTCTGTGATTTCCTGTATATTCTTGGCATGATCAAGATCTAGTCATCACCATATTTTCTTACTCCCTTCACACTTTTCATCTAGCCACACGCATTTTCATTCTCTCAGCATTTTTTTTTATTCGTGTTCTCTTTTACTTGGAAGAAATCAGAGAACCATTAATAATTTTTCTTTCCATGGTAGAATGAAGGTCATCCTCGACAACATGAAAGTGTTATGAAATGTACTTGAACTAAGAAAGAAAATAATAATTTGCACCAAAAAGTGAGATATGCAAACTGGGACTCAAGTCTAAATAAGAGCCTTTGTGGGTTAATTCATATCACAGGACTACTTAATATGATGTTGATGACATTATCTTGTCATTGAGAGAGATTTCAAGGAGCATATGTTAGCTCTCTAGTCCACCAACAAAGCTGACTTGTTGGAAAGTGTCATTCAAAGGGGAAAAGACCACAGATGCTATAACAGTGGAGGTTTCCCTACACAGCCAAACCAGGAGGAACTGGCAGACAATTTCTTTTGAAAATTTACATTATGATTATTCTTTTGACAGTTGTTTTCAGATTAAATAGCACAGAAAACCTTTAGGAGTTTCCAACCAACAGGAGAAAACTGTTGCAAATACCAAGGGAAAGGGCATCTGGAAAAAAGCAAGAGTGAAATGACATGTTTAGAAGAAAGGAGAAAAGGCAAATAAAACCAGCAGTATTTAGGAAGACAGATTTCAACATATTGAGGAAATTTCAAGGTACAGTCTCCTGGAAGGCTAATCAAGGTAGAAACCTGGTAAAGAGACTGAGTTACTTGAAGAAACTGTATTAAGGGTAAATATCACAGAAGAAATAAAATAATCATAGCCAACAGGCTGATGTGGCTAAATCACGAGTGCTTTATGGACTTCAAATAGAAGGAGGAGGTATACTGGAATGGTGACAAGGTCAGCTTAAAAAAAGGCAAAAACAAAATTTCAGCATGACAAGTAGAGAGAAAAAGCAAGGTACAAACCTGGATGAAACTAGCAAAGAATATGGAGAAAGGGAGTATATATATCCCCCACATTTGTGTTTCGAAAGTTTTCCTCACCCAGAAGTTATCCATACCAGTCTTGATATCCCTTGCTGCATTTTTGTGTGTTTTTCTTGTTCTGTCATTCCAACATGAAGAACAGGTTTTTTACATCAGCCTTTTACTTACCTAAAAACCTTTAGCATGTTCCCCTTTGATCTTCTCTTCTAATCCCTAATTACATTATCACTTTGCATTTTCTCCATGGTATCACAACATTCAGTAAAGGAGTTGTTATTCAGTAGTTTGTTTTAACCTTCTTGTTCAGCTCATGATTCAGGTTTTTTTCTCCTTTTCCTTTTTTTATTAAACATATCTACAAAAGCTTTGCACAGATCACAAAATTATTTATCTCCTCCTAGGTTTTTCCTTTGAGATGCACTGCATCTGAGCATTTTAAAAGCATTAGTTAATATCTCTCCACAATACAGTTGTTGCAAGATAGAGGCTATTCTTTTTTCACAGAATAGTTGGGAACCTGAGGCACAGATATTCAAGTTAAAATTCTTAAAAGCATTCATTAATCCCTGATTCCCAAGTTTAACCAAATAGGAGGGTGATCCTTCATATTTTATGCAAGCTCAAAGCACAGTTCCAGCAGGCATAGCTGGAGATGTTAAGCACTATCTGCTTTAGCAAATATGTCCCTTGGTGTAACACACTGAGAACACATTCATGGCCTAACAATTTAACTGACTTCCAGTTGCAGACACAGCTCTCTGGTAGAGGCAGGAATAAAACCCAGTTTTCCAAAATAAATCTCTACTCCCTTAAGCAGTAATCAATGGTTACATATTTAAAGATCATGTCACTGTGTATAGAAGGTGTGTTGGTTTTGTCTGGGACAGAGTCAATTTTCTTCAGAGTAGCTAGTGTGGGGCTATGTTTTGGATTTGTGCTGAAAACAGTGTTGATAACACAGGGATGTTTTAGTTATTGCTGAGCAGTGCTTGCACAGAGTCAAGGCCTTTTCTGCTCCTCACCCCACCCCACCAGTGAGGAGGCTGGGGGTGCACAAGGATTTGGGAGGGGACACAGCCGGGACAGCTGACCCCAACTGACCAAAGGGATATTCCACACCATATAACATCATGCTCACTATATAAAGCTGGGGGAAGAAGNCCAGTTGGGGCTGAGTTGCTGTGGCTGGGATTAAAGCACTACAGAAGGAGACCAAAAGTCGTATGGGTAACCATATCCCTGGTATTCTGTATCTTGATTTTGTAACTTTTACAATGTTCTTCTAAAGAGCAGTCAGAGGTTCTCAGAGGAGATGTGGGGAGTACAGAGGAAAAAGTCTTGCTGTGCTCACTTCTGATAGTTAACATTACAATAGCCACCATAAAAAGGAGACCCTCAAGGGAAAATCCCAGTAATTTCAGACTGGGTTGTATCCTGTCCAAAGCTGCCAACTGATACAAAACGCTAATAACCTCTGGACTGTATGAATAAATTCCTACAACCAGGAAAATTTTCACCAGCACTGGGATCTGCTTACCAAATACCTTATCAAATGTCAAGACTGCCCATAAAAGCAGGGAATCCAGAGTTGTTTTGAAAATACTAATAAAATAAACAAATGGTATATGAATTACAAAAACTGAGCAAAAAAGCAGGTTATAGCTTATATTTAGGTTTCTGATTTTGGTTTAAATGTAAGGTATTCTGAGAAATCTCTCTGTTGCCAATAACAGATGAAATTTTTATTGTGTCCAGACCAGATAAAATTCAGTGTTGGCCTGGTGTCAGATTTTTCTTGATGAAAAATTTCCATGCTGTTCATATACCACAGTGCCAGGCACAGCCAGATTAGTAATAGAAACAGTGTGTCACTGGAAAGCAGATTCCTGACTCTGGAGTAAGAAAAATAATTTGCTCGTAGCTATGGAAGGGCACAGTTCTTCTTACCAGGAAATTTTAACATAGCCGGACAGATTCGCAAAACCTGCTTATCACACATGGTTCGCAGCCCATCCAACACACTCATCTGCCAACTTGTCTCTCCCACACCATCCAAGATGGCAAAAATCGAAACAGATTTAGCTCACCCATCCTACCTATGCAACACAACAGAGGAGGAGCCTATACAGGATAGGTATGCATGCTATAGGGGACAGGCCGTGGTCCCCACTTCTGGCTGGTTACCTCACCTAAAGGCAGATGCTGTGGCTGGGACCCCAGACCCTGTCAGCAGCCCAGGAGCCACAACACGTGGCAGGTCAAGGCAAGGGAATTGTCACAGGCCTGGCCAAAGCTCAAGAAATCAGGGTTTGTCTACAGTATGCAAAGGTTCTGTGCAAAGGGCAAACAGGCAGGAGCAAGTGTTTCTAGGCAGGTCAGGAATCACAGCCAAAATAAAGTGAGTTTTGAAGCTGGAAGAGGAGCAAGGCTTAGGGAGCCGGGCTGGAGATGAGGTCGACAGCAGGACTCGAGACAGCCCGCACAGTCCGAGAGTGCCTCCTTCACACATACACACCTACATGCCATCTGCACGCTGACTACAGCAGCACGCAACAACCGATAGCCAGGAGTCACACCTGGCCAACACCTCTCCCTGAGGCAGGCTGCGACTCCTGATGTGCAGGAGCTCCCGCCTGCAGGAAACCAGCTTCTGAACCACCCATGCTTGATGGCTTCCATCTCATGACATCCCAGTACTCAGCATCACACAGAGAGGAAAACACACATTTGATGAGGTCTTAGGCCCAAATACAAAAATGATCCACTGGAGCATTGTGATGCATGCATACCTCAAACACTTGAAAAGTAAAAAACGTTATAAATATGACAAGAATAGTCATTTCACTAGTTATGGGATTTAGGATTCTATTTGGCTTTAAAGAACAATTAATTCCCTCATTCTTTTACTTTTTTAATGTCAAAACTGACACAGTGAAAGTGCTATTGAATCCTGAAAAAAATATCAGAAAAAGAATGAAAAATGAGTAGAACTTTGATAGTAGTTGTGTTTGATCCCCAACATCACAAGAGACTCAGGAAAGTAGCTACAGTGCTAGAAAGATATTTTATGTGAAAAGAATATGATTTTTTTGGGATCTAAGACTTGCAACATCACACAGAAGGAAATAATTTGTGCATGGCAAGGAAGACTGTGTGGATGACAGAAACATGTCTTCACACATAGTCCCAGCTAAATTCCAGCCAGAACAGACAAACTCATTGTAAACCATGAACAGATACAAACAAGCAGTCTAGGACCTCAGCAAGCAAAACACTTAAACTAAACTCAGTGCTACGGCCAGGACTTGAGTCCTATACTCAGATTTGGCACTTCAGTTTTTCTGTGGTGGTGGCTGAGCAGTTTGACTGCTCCTCTGTAAAACAGACACCCCAAAGGAGAGCTGTGTAACCTTTTACACTACATTTATGCTAGTTAACCAAACAGTCCGAGAAAATATACCCAGGCACTCAGTTATCTCTGTGGGGAATTGTTGGAACTAGCACAGGTCTGGCCTCTGCTCCCAGACAATTTCTGGGATTAATCAGGAATTAGCACAGGCCAAAAACGATGCTCACTGGGCATGCTGGGTAGTGAAGGAAAGATTTTAATAGTGAATTATTAGAAGGTCATTTAAAGTCAGTGAGTCTCGGTGCCAGACAAGAGTCTTGAACACACTTAATTTACTAGTATGGACACAGCCTAAGTGTCTGTAAGTTGCTTCGATGTAGAATTGCAGGAATCTGTGCTTACAAATGCACTGTCATTAATAAGTCTGTAATCAAACAGCCCCTGGCAACTCCAGCATGAGTAGTTTACAGCATTGCCCAGGTGCCTGTCCCCACAGATGGATGTGCCAAAGCAAACCATGACAGCATTAATAGACCATTTCAGGACAAAGTCATTTGGATCCATTTCAGTTACCTTCACTCATGAGTTAAACTAATCCAGCTAGATTTAAACTCCCTTGGATTAGGAATAACTGAGCCACCCTAGGCATTACATTCACTGCAACAGAAAATAAACCCTAGAGGACAGATTTAAAAGGCAGCACAGGGACAGAAGTTCTGAGACATGGATCTGTCCAATGGCTAGAATAGAACAGCAATACACTTGTTCATAATTTTATATAAAAGCTTTTTCTCCACTATAAAGAATTAAACCAAAGTAGAAAGTGGCAAAATTGAATGTCCTGTATTTTTGTGCTGTAGCTGCAGGGTGAGTAAGGTAACTAGAAGAGAAAAAAAAGCAAAAATTATCAGATTGCATTGGGTAAAGTAAATGACCTGCATCTTCCCTTCCAGCTTGATCATATCTACCAGGAGATTTGAAAAACAACGTTTTAATATTTTTGCTAATTACTTTGTCCTTCCCTGAAATCTAAGTATAAGCCAACAGTAACTGAAAACAACAGAAATCCAAGATACACTATTTTTAGGTTGGTATGTATCCATACCAACAATCAAAAATTTTTGAGATGGCATGTATCCATACTATCCATAAAAATGACTATAGGAAGCTTTGCAGGTTTTCTTGCACTGATTTTATTTCAGTCCTTCTTGGCACAGTGAAAAATAAAATCTCCCGTCATCAGAAAATGAGTGTGCAGATCTACCAACCTCATTTAGACTCCTTTTACAGATGTCAAGAGGAAATTCAACACACTGTCTGGTTTCTCCAGCATCATTTTAAGTCAGATGTTTTCAACCTGTAGAGCCCTAAAAACTGTTCAGAGAAACGTGGCACCCTTGTAGAGCAAATTTAAGCCTATTCCGGCTTGGTTTTCATGGCTTTTTCAGTCCCTTTTAGACATTAACAATTGACCATCAAATTTTAAGTTGCAAATCAGTGCTCAAATCGAAACAAAAATGTCAGCTTTCCATTTTACCATAAAAGAAAATTGTTCAGGAAAATTACAGCTGCCAAAATAGCAGTGACTTTTGTCTCCATGTGATCCAATCTGTTCAGTGCTTCACAATGCTTCTGAATGACCAAAGGCTTGAGATGTTCATGTGGCGTACTATAGATTTACGCCAATGAGGAGCCATGTGCAGAAGCAAACATGCAGGCCACTCCTGTCCACTCTAGTGTGGTAGCACCTTAGGGTTTGCTCAGGAGAGCCA
This sequence comes from Sula dactylatra, assembly GCA_013389905.1. Lineage (NCBI taxonomy): Eukaryota > Metazoa > Chordata > Aves > Suliformes > Sulidae > Sula > Sula dactylatra. The sequence goes on from WEKW01000834.1 coordinate 6,771, forward strand.
TGAAGGAAGCATTAGTATTGCTCTTAAACCTTGTGCTGTTTCAACTTCATGAATCACAAACTGGCTATTATTTCTATAATGTAATCTGGTAGGGCATCATTGTTTCATGTTACATCCAGTCCTATAACCAAGTTCTACACTAAAAGGTGACTTTCCCCTCCATTCACCTGTTCTGCAGAGAAACGATCATTCTTTCAGTGGTCTTTAGTTCTCCTGGATGTTTTTCATGGGACCAGAAAATTTACTATGACTCTTTCTGTTCATATGCGTGTCCCATCCACTCCTACCCAAAACCAAGGGAGGTTTATTTCACAGAACCACAGAAAATGGATTCTGCAAAGCTGCCTGATCTCCTTTCTCTAAGCCATGGTTCATCTCCAGTTCAGTCTATTTGAACCATTTCAGTCATTCCTGACATGTATCCTCCTGTCCCTCCTCTATACAGTGAAATACTAACTCCCCTACAAGTGTGGTATATTCTTACCATCCCTTGGACAAATAGTTCTCTGCATGGTCTTCCCCATCATTAACCCAGCCACATTCTGTGTCACTCCTTGGCAGACAGCCATAACTGACCCTGCACCTTCTTCTTACCTGTCTTGTTCTTCAGGCTTTCTGCCTCTTTTATCTTTGTACTGAAGAATATTGCCATTGTCTTCCACAACCAGATGCACTTGGTTCATCTCCTCCAGGATCCGCCCGCACTCATTACGACTTCCTCCAGAGTTCTTTATAAATACAATTAAAAATAAAAAAAAACCCTACACTGCACATTTACTGCAATATATAATTTGCAAGAAGAGGCACGATAAGTGCATTGTTCTAAATATAGAGCCTGATTTTCTTCTCGTCTGCAGAATACATTACTCCCACAGAACAGCAGGCAACACTGTATGAAATGATGTCGCAATATTGTAGCAGCCACATAGGAAATCACAATGCAGGACCTTACAGGAGGGGGAAGTGATTTTATTTTTAAACAAAACCGATTTTATTCATTCATACTCACCTTCTCATATCCACATACTCACAACACCAAAATGTGCAAGTCCAAGTCATCTGTCCAGCATCCAGGCAAGAGGCCATGTATATGCAGGTGTTGTGTCTGAGTGTCCTTGCAATAATATGGGAGACAAGGGACACCAGCTGTCGAGTCCTTTTCATATCTGGGTTCCTCTTACACTGCTGACCATGTGCTGGCTTTAGATACACCTTTTTGTACCCATTAGGAACTGTCAGTTTCTTCATCCCCATCTCCATCTCCATCAGGATTTGCTCATTGCCCTTTGTCTCCCAGTCTTGGTGGGACGCTGCAGGTAGATGTGTGTTAGGATCTTGCAGGCCATCAACACACGCCATTCTTACAGCCCTTCTACTGACTTTCCCTCAATATTTCTACACCCAGACATTCCCAGGCTTAACATTCCTGTAATAACTCTCTATAACACCATCTACACAAGAAAGTTTCCAGGGCTCCAGGATGCACAACACATTTGGAATAAGGCTGAGAGTTCAGTAATGGCTATTTCTTCAGGAGAGGCTGCCTAAAATGACTGCTGGGCATGTAAAGTGGTTTGAACATGTACCCAAAGATTGCATTATTTGGGACTATGTCCTATGACATGGATATGCTTATTGCACCAGTGCAAACAGCCCATCACGAGTAGCTGGAAATTGCAGGAATGCAGATCAAGTTTTTTCACTTTCTGCTCTCAAGGTTCATTTATATTTCTCAGAGCCTGTGTAAAATACCATCAAGGGCAATGCATTACTTTTAAATAAATCGATTGCTAGGAAGTTTCTGGTGATAATCATTATTACTTTAGTACTGAATAAGAAAAAAACATTCCTATAAAAACACTCTCAAGCAATTATTTCCACAGACGATCACACTCATTGACAAATAAAAAAATATTGATAGGAAACAGTTATATTTACAGGTTTCTCTATGTGCTTACAACGTTAGACCTAACACACACAAATTGTGAGCAGAGTAGGAATAGTTTTCTGCATTAACCATACCAAATCTAGAAATAAATGTTAACAGACAACAGATGACTCATTTTATATATTTCTTGCTCGCTCCAGATTCCTTGCATTTCCCCACTCTCAACACTCAGTGTCTTTTCAAGCCAGCTGATACTCTCTGAACACTACCATGGGATGCCTTCCACTCAGTACCTCCTGCTTCTTAACCCCTACCTTTCTCTTCCAAGTATTAGTAATAAACCTTCTATAAAATTGAAGTTTACTTTAACAGGCATTACTTCTCCCATATTACTCAGCTCAGACCTTGCTTCTTACAAGAAAAGGCCACAGACAATAACTTTCCTCCTCATCAATCCACCAAACTCATGTTATGTCTCCAACACTCCAAAAAAAATTATTTCTCTGCCACAGAATAGCTAGAGTTCAGGCTTCTTATAATTCCAAACTACCAAGACTGCATACAGTATCAATGGAGCAACAATATTATTAAAACAAATTAAAATTAAAAAATTTCTGAGAGTACAGGTACTTGTCTGCATGTCCTTTCAGGTGGATATGGTATTAAAACAATATGTGGATGATGTTACCTCACCCTTTCTGTTCTATTCTAGTCTAGTTTGGTCTGGTCTGGTCTAGTCTAGACTAGTCTAGTGTATCCTGTTCTACTTTTGTCTATCGTATTCTATTCTATTCTATTCTATTCTATTCTATTCTATTCTATTCTATTCTATTCTACTCTGTTCTGTTCTGTTCCTTTCATTTTAGATTGTCTGTGCAATTTTAAGATTCATTCTTCATTCCACCTACAAAAAATATTCCTTTTTTTCCTTTAATTTGTTATTTCATTGTGTCCACTATTCAAGACTGATTGACTGCAACTTGTTCACCACCATGAGGACAATTATATTGACAGAATGCCTGTGACAAAAAAGGTGTTAATACATCTGAAAGTACAGCACTGAGTGTATTGGTATGTACCTCAGATTTCCGTGAGTCTGCTGCTGCTAGTGATAATAACAACAGAGAGACATGTGATGCTCCCGTGAACGAAAGGGCTTCTCTGGGCTCTAAGACAAACCCACTTGTTTACCTGCTTTTCCAATCTCCCTTCTTTGTCATCCTGAAACAGTAGCCCAGCAGTGCACTACTGTGGCAAAACACAGCATTTTCTGGAAGTAAGTCAAAGACAATGCTACAACCTTGAAGAAAAAAAAAAGGCTTAATCTAAACATGTCAGCAGCTCAATGCATGGCCAGAGGCCTACCTGCATTCAATCCTCAGCACTAATTTCATGTTGAGACTTGGCAATGGGCTTGACTTATAGCATCATGTTTTAGAAAGCCATGGTCACTTTGGGGCTAGAAGGTAAGCCTGTGCCCAAATTCAGATTTCGGACTTCTACAAAAAAAAAGAAATTGTGAAGAAACTTCATTTTTCAAAAAAGCATAAAAACCATACAGTGGGATCCCTAGAAATTCCTACCAAAGAATAAACACTGCTATCTGAAGCAGGTATTGTGCTAAAATAGTGCCTCGTGTATAAACTCAATTGGCCCAAAACAAATTAGCACTACTACATAAAAACATCTCATATGGAATACAGAGATAATAATATATAACAGAAAAGGTATCTAATTGACATAATATTAAAGTCATTATTAATTTTTACAGTTAAGTTCTAAAGTTGCATGAGTTTTAACATAACTGCATAATAATTACATTACTTCCAAACACTGCATTTCATAGCTGCATATACATATACATCTTTTTTCAATATTTATGTATATACTTGCACTCATGTATGATGCACTTCAGGTTTACGCAGTAGAAGACATTTTAATCAAATGGATTTGTGTCAGCTGATCTCATATATTTAATGGTGGCGGGTCTTCTGCTGAAGAAGTCATGTCTCCAGATTGCAGAGAACCTGTCCCAAGGAAGTGGCTGTGGTTAACAACTTGCACTATATCAGAGCAGTGGAAGCCAGCAATTTGTTGCAGTCCAGCTATGCAAAATCAGAAGCCTGTGCACATCAAGGGAGGCTAGAAGAAGCAGCCCTTCAATCCCCTTTTGAATAAATAACTTATATTATTGTGCAGCTAATCATACACCACCCTGCAAAGGGAAAACATCTGCAATGTTCACTTTTTAAACACTGTGCACATGGAGTTTTCATCTGTTTGTTTGGTTTGTGCTTTTTCCAGACATTTCATAGTGTGGTAATGGAAATGAAGACTCTTTTTGTTTCTGCATAAAACAGGACTGCAGAGCAAGATTACATCTGCCAGAAATGACGTATCTTTGCCTCCATGCAATGCACTGACTGCTTGACAAACAAAGACCATCCTGATAGTGTCACAAGTCCATACAGGTGTGACGGAGTGCTGCTTTTCATGCAGAGCTCTGAGTTATCTCACTGCTATGAAAAAAGCCATATGTAGCAAGGCAATTTCAGGGTGACCACTCGTCTGCAGGCACAGAGGAACACATGCCTTTCCGGCTGGGAACAACATAAATGAAATTTCTGCATGTGGCAGTGTCACTCCTCTGGCTATTGTAGGGCTTGATCCCACCCTCCCTGCTCACATCCCACTGACTGAAACAGAGGTAAGGAAGGGCCTGAAGGGAAGCTGTTTTCACTCTTTATCGACATAGGTGAACATTTCATCTTTTATATTCTGGATACAAAATTATCATGCAGTCTGAGTAACTGTGTTTTTCATATGTACAAACAATAATAAATATTTGTATAGACCTGAAGATAAGCACTTTTAAAGAAAGGTGTTTTATCAGAGCATCCTCACTATGGAGAGAATCCTATTTAAGCCTTGAATATTTCAATAATGCATTTCTTAGGGAGCAAAACATTATAGAGCTGACATTACTATGTGGGCCAACCAGAAACAGGGTTTCAGGGATGGAAAATTCTCTCATATTATTCACTGAGGCAATAAAAATGACAGTAGCAAAAGTCACCTTTTTTGCTGTACACTCCTGGATGAGCTTTGTCAGAACACATGATCAGAAAGATATAACAATTTAGCATTGCAAAGATCAGATTAAAAAAAGGTGCAGTGGATCTGCTCACATTTGGCTGCTTGCAGTGAAATGGCAGTAACTATAAGAAGGAAATTTCAGCAGCATTTAAGACCCTTCAAACTTGACATAGACATGACTGCAGGATTTTTCCTTCTTCCCCTGAACTCAGTGGGCATTAAGGGTGCACAGCATCTTGCAGGAGCAAATCCTTTCATTCTTCTGCTTGCCATGCATCTCTGCCTGTCAGAAATTCTCTGCTGCCTCTGTGGCTTCTCCCTGCTTCCCTACCCCCTTAATCCTGAAATGTGCTCTATTTAGCTACATGTTCCAGTGTATGTCATAGGCAGCTCTGCTCACACTCTAGCTATTGTTTTTCTTGTCAAAACATGTGCATCTCACATTTTCTGTTGTTTTTGTCCAAGTGCAGCAGTGCTCCCGTGTTCAAGTGCCTAGATATACCTTTTCCTGCAACCCTCCCCAGCTGCTAGAGCAAACACACAGCTGTCCTGGAGGAGACAGAAGAGCTTGGGAGCACAGTGCTCCAAACACTCACTGCTGGCTGTGACATTTACTGCTCTTTGTCAGCCCATCAAAGACTGAGAAGTCCCTGCTCATTGCAGGGGGGTTGGACTAGGTGACCTTTAAAGGTCCCTTCCAACCCAAACTATTCTATGATTCTAAGCGGGCACGTGTCCAGGAGAAAGCATTTGTAGGATGATTGCCCTGCTCTGTCTCAGTCCTCTTCAGTAAAGTTACATGATACAATTAACTATCTCATGTTGTATCATGGGCAGGTCTACTTTTACCCTAGCTTTTGGTTTCTGTGTCAAGCTACATATAGTTCTACTTTTTGTGTCTGAATAAAGAATATGGGAAGAAATCCAGACTTCCATGGCTTAATTTTTGTCAACCCATATTATATTATCAGAAAAACATCATTAAGATATTAAAACCACTGTGCAATGACATAAAGTTCGCAGTGCCAAGAACCATGCAAGCAGAAACCATTTGCTCCAGAGCTGCCTCTTTGTGTTAGGAGAGCAAAGACTCTTAAAACAATTGGCAGTAGGATTATTTTTGATCTTGAGTATGTGCAAGGCCACCTGCATGTCCTCTAAACTAGTAGGGTAAAAATGATCCTGTGTCTCCCTGTGGCACTGGAAACACTGTGGTCTGCTGGAGCAAGTGCAGGGTTGGCAGCAGGGAACTCCTGGGCTGTAACTAATCTGACACAAGCAACTGATTCACTGTGTGGCCTTAGGCAAATCCTTTCACTCCCCTGCTTTCATTTCCTCATCTGTAAAGTGAGAACAGCAATATGCACTTTGCAGGGATGCTGTGACCACGGGCTGCAGTGACGTCAGTACCTCCCAGCCACACTTTCCAAGGAAACTTTAGCCTACCCGTGCAGAAAGCAAAGCCAGTTCATTCCTATGGTGCAGGCTCAGTGGAGCAAAAACAGAACTGTGTAGAGGAAATTGCTAAATTAGAAAGTAAAAAGCAGAGCCTGGAAAGCAAAGGCTGAAAGGCATTGCATTCAGAGAAGCACAAGCTCCTTTGGGATTTACTGAGCCTTCTCTGGTGGCTCATAAATTCTGCTTTTTCTACCCCTGTTTAAAAGTTTTGGCAAAGTCCACGAGGTGAATAATTTACCTGAGGTGGAACTTAAAATCCATTTGATGTGACTGTAATTCTGACAAAAATCAGAAGGGAACTTTTCATGAAGAGATTTGAGCCAACAATATCAAATCCATAAACGGTATCTGTTTTCTGTGTATGTAATGTTTCTCATCTGACTAGTTCATACTACCACCAAGCAGCCTTCATTTTTATAGAGTACTGCAAAATGCAATAGGTATTATCAAGAAAAGAAAAAAACAATTGAGGCAGTCTATCAAAGCCTGTAATGTTTTAACTGGACCTCAACCACAGCAAACAACAAAATATGCCAACACCAGCAACTGAAGGAAGATGCATTTACAAGATAAAACTCAGCCTTCACCATGCTAAAGCAACCACTTGAACAGATGAAGGGTGTACATGATCATTGCTTGGAGCATGTGTCTGGTAAGAAGGCATTTCTATAGCCGCAATGTTGGGCAGTAATTGGACATGTCTGTCCCATTCTCCATCCCTATGTGACAGGACACTTGTGATCTGTCTTCTGACTCTGCCATTCTGTGTCAAGTCAATCCTCTCATTTACTTCCTTAAATGCCACCTGCCCATGTTGAGAAATCATTCTGAAACAGCAACATCAGTGTGTTACTCTCTGCTCTTATTAGGAAGCTGGCTGCAAGCATCATGGACCTAAGAGCAAGGTATGCAGCCCGAGCACTGCCACCTATTTTGGCCATTCTCCTGTCTTTAGTGGCCTGATCTTATAAAATTACAAACTAATAGGCCACTTATTTTTCTCCTGGTTATTGGAGGGAATGCTGAAATGCATTGTGGTGAATTATTCCAAACAGCTAGTCCACAGTTTATACAATCACAGGATTTAATCAAGGAAGAAAGGAAGATTTTCAGACAAATGTTTTACACATAACTCTGCACTTAATTGAGTGTAATTTTACTGAAACTTCGTTTTGATCTGATTCATTTTCCTCCTTTTTGGACAATTATTTACAGGCTACTTGAATCCCTCTCACTGGCTTAGGAATGATCTTCTGCACTTTCCTGACAGACACTGTCATTACCCAGCTGATTTCCACAGAATTATGAAAATTATCCCTCTTAATCTGCTGGTACCTCTATAGCCCATGTTCCTGCCTTTAGTATAATTCATCCCGTCTATTTACAGGGTCACCGTCTGGTTTTTTCCATAGCTGAGTCACCAGTCCAATACAGTGACACTTTAGGTTTCTTTGAACTTTCTTTCTGACATCTGTACTTGTATGAATTTCAGGAGGAGGTCTGTTGTGACTTTCTCTAGAGATCTACGGAAAACCCTCTGATTCTTCTTTCAACCAACCCTGATCCACAGCATGCAAGGTGGAGGGCATGCTTGTCATATGCCTGGTTAGACCACTGCACAGAATAAGCCTTTGCAGAAATCCTACCAAATTAAAATTACAGAGGACAGCATAGCAAGTGTCCCGAATCACAGAACTCTCTGACTGGGTATTGCAGCCACCTAACAACATTAGAAGGCAATTACCATGCCAAGTAGGGAAACACAATCTGACAGCATAAAGGTTTAACCAGAGACAGAACTATCTGCATTACAACGGATGGCACCACATCACACACTGCAGCGTTTGCGTACACAAACCCCTGTCTAGGTTAAATAGACCTTCTGCTGTACTATTGCCCATGGTGGGAACTACAAGTTAGATTGTGACAGGAGAAAGAAAGAAAGTGTAAGGAAAGGAGACACCTATTTTCACCCTGTTTTATTTGATGCATTAAGTGTAGTTTTTCCCATTCTGTGTCAATAATTTATACTAATTGTATGCAGTGCCTTCAAGATCCATTTGCGGGACGTTTGGCCCCAGATTGCTCCCTTTCAGCTGCACAGCAAATCCTCCTTAGACTCCTCAGCCCTGACTTTCCAATCCCTACAAAGAGGGCTAAGGTTGAACCAGCAGATCACCAGGACATTGGCCACAAGAAAGGCCCAGAAGGATTCGGGAGTATCAAAGAAGAGGATAAGAATGAATCGTTGGAGGTCTTCGTGCACAGCCTTTGCAAACCCAGCAGGTTCAAACCACAGGAAGGGCACCTTCATCTGCAACTGGGGTCTGAGGCAAGCCACTGCAGCACACGAGGCTCTTCTAAAAGGTTAAGCAATTTATTTTTCATGTCCATGAAAGTACATGGGCCTTGGGAATAATTTCCATCCCCCTTTCCATTTCTGTTCAGCCATGATACAGGTGAAAGTACATAATACACAGCTAAAGCCATTGCCAGGCTGGTTCACAGCTCTCTGCCTGTTTTTCCAGTTTCAAAGCATTAACCAACTTGGAAAAATGTGTAGAAGTAGTATTTGACACATATTCAAAAATAAACACCTGGAAGAATAAAAGGGTGGGTGTGCAGGGACTACTCATTACAGTCCCTCCTACAAAAAGCCTAGAAAAAAACATTAAGTTGTTGAATAATTATTTCAAAACTAGGATGCAAAAGGAAGTGAGGAAACCAGTGCATTCATTAAAACTATGAAGATAGCAGCAGGCTATTGTCAGCACCTTAATCATGATCTCTAGTACAGCAACAACTAATGCCTTCATTATATCACAACAACACAGTCAATAGCAAGGTGCTGTTATACTGGCATGCATACTGTGGGATGGATGCTGAGGTTCAGGAGATTGTTGTTCATTCCTAGCTCCCAGAGGAAAGGGATTCACTGCTGGAGTGTATTTGTGCTAAATTATCACACCCATGTTGGCCAGTGGAAGAGCGGTGTGATTCTACTCATTCCTCTTCCCTCGTCCATTTGCTCCCAAATGATGGGAACAAGCAAAATGTTTTCCCTTTTCTCCCGACCTGACCAGACCCAATTTCCCAAATAGCAAAGCACGTAGCCCATAGGCACAAGACACAGATGTCTCCAATGCCATCTAATGCTGTTCTGAAAGAAGAGCCTTGCAACTCAGGTATGATGCTGATGAAATATTACCATCATTCCTTCTGAAAGTGAATAATTTTATCACAATGTTGTTGGCTTTTATTCCAGATATTCCAGATACAAAGTGAAAAATATCATGGGACTAAATATTTTGCAGTAATAAATTAATATCATTCCAGATTTAATACTATCTATAAAATGTTCTTTTCTCAGGAGAAAACAGGTATTTTTCTACTGTTGTGATATTCCTGGCAGTTGATAGAAATGCAAAGTTAAACAACAGAACCTCCTTTAATTTCACAGTCTGTGATTCTTTCATAAAACTTTTAAAGATCAATTATGTCCTATCAATGCAGAAGTCAGGCTGAACTAAGTGATTTATGCATAAATAGCCTTATACAGTTAACTACTGTAGAATGAGCGACTCATCTGTTAAACGTACATCCACAGAACTGTTATTTTTGGCACTGTATCATACTTACCATTGCATTAATCTTTCTGATTCTTCATATTTCCTGTCAGGGAGGCATCTTGTCGTACATGTATCTCTGTGTGACTTTCATAAAACGTGCAGTTGAATAAAATAGAAATTGAAATCAGAGGGCAATTGTTTACTGATGGGCTTGTGCATTATCCCAAACACAAAAAGAAAACAGTGAATTAATGTTTTTCAAAGCCACCCTCATTTTTAAGGTTTATCTCGCAGTCAGTTTGTTTAAGAGAAAAAAAAAAAAAGACAGATTTGCTTTCCTTTCCCCTGGAAAACAGAGGAAGTGTTTGCATTCCAGTAGAAGCTGAAAGCATGGGTGGGTGTGTCTTTTGAAGAAATGACATTGCAATAGCTTGTTGGGCCTTTCAGATTAAACTGAAGGCTTGCCTAGAACCTGAAGGCACTCTTCCTCATCCAGAGCAGAGCTAGCAACACTCAGACAAGTCTTTGAAAACTCATTCTCCAACTCAGAGGGGCTGGAAATATCAGTAGCCCACATCTGGTGGTAGAGGTTGTGTGCTCTGGTGAGAGATGAAGAAAATTGTTTCTGCCTTATTTTTAGCTCTACAGTCCATAGTAGTCAGTAATTTTATCACCACGTACCTCTCAACACTATTGCAACACAGCAGAGAGTACCCACAGCTAATGGAGAGTGGGGAGGAGCAGGGAGCCCCTCTGGATCTGGCATTTCCCTCCTGCTGCAGGGCAGCTGCCAAGCTTTCATGCTGCAAAGGTGAGGTCAGGAGAAGGGCTGAGGGGCAGGATACGTCCCAGCAGGTGGCACAGCAGAGCTCTGCCCCAGTACAACAAAAGACTGTTGTCTATTCAAAGAAGCCACAAGATGTTGGTGTACACTGGCACCTTTGTGAGTCTGAGAAATGGTCTACACAGTCAGTATCCAACCAGAGATCTTCAGAAGTATTTTTGGACTAGCTTATAAAATATACCTGCATACTAGTGAAAACACAGACTCGTGAATAGTTCCATTTCACGTTTTTAACTAAGGATTAGAATTATATTCATGGTGACTCTTTAATCAAGCAAAAGAGCCACCAGGTATTTTGATTTTGCTGTTGAAGAGTCCTGCAAGTCCAAACTCAAAACAGTACATCATAAACCAAATGCCAAAGTAACAAAGAAATCCTATCACAGAGGAGAAGAAACAGGCAATATCTATTCAGGCAATATCTAACAGAGCAAAGAATCAACATTCAGAAATCCTTCTCACATTCTTAAGTCTACGATCATCCAGTGGAGTAAACGAGTTGAGGTGCATCCTTAAAATCTCCATGTAAAGTAAAGGATTGGTGCACATTGCAGCAATACAAAGCTTATTGCACATCTAATCCTATTATCTACAAGAAGCAGTTACAGTGCTGTCATACCCAACAACACATCCCTAGAAAACCAGGAAAGACTAGTTTTTTCTGCTAGTGTTCGAAGAGCTTGGGGGAGAGCATGAGAGAACATAGAAAATATGTTTCTCTTTGGGCCTGATTTATTGTTATTTGTCTAACAGCAGTGTGGCTGAGCCCCTGAGCGCTGCAGAAAGAGACTCTCTGGGCTGCTTTGTGCTGTGCCAGTGGATGAGGAATGGTGGATGGATCGCTCTGCCCTCGGTCCAGCTCAGCTCCCCCTTTCTTTCATAACAGTGCTGTGGGTGAGGAGACCAGAATGTGACTGTCTCAGTGTGTTGCAAGAACTTACAACCAAAACCAAAGAAGAAACAACCTTAAAGACTTAAGAGCCTTGTATCCAACAGTCACCAGCTTTTAGGAGGAGAATAAAGGAATCAGGAAAGGAAGGTGTTGGAAAACTCTTATCATAAGAACAGAGTCTTTTATCAGAAGTGCTTCCTCTGCTATGTCCTTACATGCTCTGAGCACAAGGTACTTACAGGATTTCATGTTTTATTGATCATCCCATACTTAAGTTCAGCTAATGGATGGTACCAGTTATTCAACCGGTTGGTAGAGGAGAGATTTTAAATCATGCTGAAACACAAATGTGACTCATAAGACCGTACTCCTTGTAGATTTTCTGCAAGTGCTAGGATGTCATAGCTTACAGTTCAAACACAGAAAAGACTTTGAAAAACAAAGCAGAATGGCTCTGACTCCACACTGCTTTGCACCCTGCAATCTTTTGCATATGTACAAAAGGTAATGCAGCCAAACAAAAGCAGTGGTTTTCATCTGTTTTCCAGTGACACCAGTAACGTACCTATCCAGGCAAATCATTTAGGAGCACATACAACTTTCAACACAGAAGCACTGTAATGCTACTTTTAACTTCCCAACAGGGTAGCAAGAGCTCCTGCTTTGCTGGATTGGGTAATAATGACTTGCCATACAAGACAAAGGAAAATACAGTATCTTCTATTAGATAACCATTTTAACCTCTTCTTTAAGTAAAGAGCACAAACTGAATGTTCAGTCTAGCTGGCAGGAAATCTCATTTCATTAGCAACTGGAATTCAACTGGTAGGAAACAGGGGGGAGGCAAATTAATTTTGAACACGCCTATCTGGACAGGTGGTCACAGCACTCAGAGAAGCACCTCGCTTAGATGAGAAAAGTTTTATTCATTTCCCTTGAAGACCAGCTGACGTGTGTAGGAAACAGGTGCCCGTCACTCTCCAGTCTGAAAGGGGCTGCAGCACTGAGATGTGAGCAGCTACAGCAGGGTAACCCTTAAATGAGGTTTCTTCTTTCCAAAAAGCAGCCTGGAGTTGCAAAGGAGTTTCTGCGATGCTGCCTCGACAGGGCTACTCCCTCCTGCCCCACCATGAAGGTGAAGTTCTCCTCGAGGACTTCTTGTACCAAGAGGTTCCCACCCCTCCTCTGCCACAGGGGAGCTGAGTGACCAGTGCTATCCCCAGACAAGACAGAGATAAACACATGTCTGAGGGCAGAGGTGGCAGAAAAGGGCATTAACCCCCTTTCTTTCTGGAAGGGCTGAGGCAGGATCATGTGTGAGGATGGCCAGTAACCCTGCTATGGTAAAGAGAGGGTGAGAGTCTCCATGACTATCATATTACTTGTGTTACTATATAGTAATGTAACAGGCAGGTTTTTTGTCCCTGTTTCTCTGCTGTGCTGAGCTACTTCCTGAGCTATTCCTCCCACGATTTTGTGCTGATGCAGTTCTGCTTGTCTTCGCGAAGCAGAAGAGCACCAGCATCTCCTGTGGCTTAGGAAGAACTGTAACAACCCTGATTTGAAAGGGCCTCTGGGCCTGCTGCCTGGCTGCTTCAGGCAGCAAAGGGTTCACATGCTATTGAATTATGGTCTTCCGTGGCTGAAGGGAACAGCAAGGGAATGTCACTCTTGCTGGCTGATAGCGCAGCTGCTGAAGCATCTTTTTACAGTTTTAAACATCAGCTCTCTTTCCTATAGTAGCTGGGTTGCATAAACAGCACATGCAGTGCCTTAGCTTTCAAACTAGCATCAAATGCTGAAAACAACTTAGCCTGATGTCTGGTGGTGTTAGTCTAAAAGTATGTATAAATGTATATATACTCCTGCATTACAGAATTATGTTATACACACATACAAAAAAGTGATCATGCCTTATATAAGGCAAGCATGTTTTCTGGAGGTATGACAACATATATACCTCTAAAGTCCTATGGAATCATCTATATCAACATTATATACTACAGAAAAGAAATTGGTTTTGTATTATTTAAATAGAAATCATTTACAGTTTTTGATTTTAAAATTATATGTGTCCAGTCTTTGGAAAATGATGCAGTGTGCATGCAAATGTGAGTCCGTGTGCACATATCTAAAAGATCATATGTGTATATATACTGTACATATAAAATCACATGCAGTATATATTTAATATTGTAATATGAATGTGTTATTATGTGAGAAGAGAACATAACAGCTTGTTTCCAGGGAAATTATAGCTAAGGTCCTCAAGCACACGTCTCCTCTGCCCACATGGAAAGCATTTGAGGTAGCGGGGGAAAAAAATAAAAGTATGGTGTGACTGCACATTTGCATGCAAGACAGAAGTTTGCAAGGCTATGAAGACAGCAAGGATATACTTTTTCTCCCAGCTGGCAGTGACGGCTGAGCTCAGATATTGCAAGCCAGGAGACATTCCCTCTTATACAGACAAGGTACCACCGAGCTGCTGGTGACTCCCATCTTGTTCCTCAGCAAAGTCTTCCATCAAATTGAAGAACTGGCAGCATTTTGAAGGTAGCAATCAAAATGTTTCAAAAGCAGCAGTCAAGTGGCAGTGAAACTATTTTCTCTCCTCCTTCTCTGACAACCTTACAGGCTACACGGTCTTACATACATACAGATTATCTCCCCTTATGTTTATGAATATGTACATACATATCTGACACATAGTAGTTCTATGGGAGTTTAGGACAAATGGTTAAAAGCATGTAAAAACATATATACTTACTCATGTGCACAGATTATCTACGGCTCTGCTACTCACGAGCAGAACAAATGCAAATGAATGCAGAAAACTGTGCAAAGCTGTGTCTTTTACCTATTTTATTTATTTATAACATTTATGGAGGGTTTTGCAAAGCTAATTCTCCATCGTTACTTGCCATTTTACAAGCGTGTTTAACATCTGCCGTGTCAGGTAAATGTGTAGCTATTTACTCTTCTGTAGAGATGGTGCTGATTACATAAAGGAGCAGGTGTATTTCTTGGGTAATGCAGCTGAAACAGAAATATTTTGTCCCAGGGGAAACCAGCCATGATGTATGAAATGTGCTGAGGATACAGGATGCAGTGCTTACTAGGAAAGTCTGAGCAAATTCCCTTGCAAGGTGTGCAACCTCTGTACATAAGGAGCATCACCACCAGGTACCTGAATGTGCTGTAATGAAATTATTGCACTGGCAACTGCAGACTCTGTTCTTTCAACGGGGAGGCCAACAGCAATTTTCCTTCTCAGCAAGAGAGATTAACTAAGCCCTTTTTCTCTCTCTCTCTGTCTCTCACACACACACTTTGCATACAACAGCACTTTATATGCTCTTCTTTCCTTTGGGTACCACAGACATCCTGACTCCACAAGCACATGCAGCTGGCCAGGACCCTGCTGTGCAGCTTCTTTACTGTAATGGTTATGAACCATGCCAAAACCTATCACTTTCTGCTCCTGTGCCAGTACCATCATTTGCTCTAGGTGCTCTTCTCCATGTTTAACCTCAGACTACAGCCCACATCATCACTCTCTGCCCTGATGATGTTCTCCTCCCCTTTGATCAGCATTCAGCTCCCCAATCGTACTCACAGCTGCCTCCTGCACCTTTCTCCTTTTCAGCTTAGTTTAGATTTCCTCTCATCCAGCCAAAATATAGCACTTCCAAGCCACATCACACATAAGCAGCCTGTCTTTGGATGAAGTTACCTCACGGTATTTACTACATAATTTGGTAGCTCACTCCTTAATGGGCTCTACTCTGGCTGCAGGCAGGTCTAGTCAAGGTATGTTAATTAGCAAGCAGTCAGACTTATGAAATATTGGCCTGGTAATTATCCACTGAAAATTTTCATCTTACTGAACTGTTTTTGAGCCCAACTAAATTGCTTCCCCTCAGCCCAGCAGGGTTATTTCAGAGGTTGTTACTGGTACTGTACAAAGAGGGTGAACCCCATTAATGAAAAATCCTTCCTGAGAGTAGTATGCAGATGGGATTTGTTTCGTCCTTTATAGTCAGCAACTCAAAATGCTGTATGGCCGCCCCACCCGTTAGAGCAAAGGCATCGTGCTGGATATACACGCTACCCTCTGTCCCTGTTGCTTCGTTCCTCAGTAAAATTGACGCTCAGGAAGAACTGAGCCATCAGTACAGTTCACTGACCAACAGAGCACAGAGGAGCAAGGCTCTTGCAGAGTAATATAGAGTCACACTGCAGCCTTCTCACTTCTGAAAGCCCAAGTGGTTTCCAAACATTGTGCCTTTCCTTGTACACTCTGCTCACAATCTGGAAATTCATAAAAGGGTTTTAGTTCAGAATTGCACAGAAAGGGCAATGAAATACTGCCCTGCTGGCACAGTTCAGTGTTAGGTGCTGCTCTGACTTAATAAATTGTGAAAGACCACAGGCTCTTGCCTGACGGAGAACTTCCTCAGTGGATTTTTAACAGCTCTTTGATCTGAGGCTTCACAGTGTGATGCACAGATTGACTAAAAGACACAATGATGTTACTGAAGTTTGAGTGTTGTTTGATTGGTACAGAATTGTACTAGCTCCCCTTGTCTCCTGTGTCATTTAATTTGATCTTTCTTGAGCTTCTTCCCTGACATTTCTAATCATACAGTAGATTTTTTTAAAAGCCAAGGGAGCGGAGGGGGATTCAGGACACCGGATTGTTCTCAACTTTTTGCAAATGCAGTGGCCTACCACAGTATTTCTCTGTTTTGCAGTGGTGCTTTCCTGGAGTTTTTCTCCATTCTTCCATCTGTACAAGTACATTCAGAGATGAGAATTCAGAAAAAAATAAATACATGAGCACAGACCTTGCAGGAGGTGAGTTTGTCATTATTCTCTTTAATGGCATTGATTTCCTTTTCATTTTCACTGCTGAAGAGAAAGGAAGAACTGTAAATAAGAGAATAATGCTACTGTCACACTGACATACTGTAATGAACAGCACAATACGCCTTGAATGAAAAACACAGGAAAGCAGTTCTGCAAAACTACCATTTCCAGGGTCATAGGTGATGTATTTATGGAGTTTTATTTTTTCCTGGCTTACTGTGTAATGGAATCATTGAAATGCAGAACCAGAAGGTGCTCAAGGGGTCACATAGGACAGCCCTTAGTAAGACATTTAATTTCTTCCTCTGAGGATGGGGGAGTTTGGCATCCCACTGCACCTCTTCTGGTGTCTGGGAACCAAGGCTGTGGGTGCAGAAAGCCCAGTTTATCAGAGCACGGGATGAGTTGCATGTACCCAACATGTTCTTTGCGTCCCTACAGCAGCCCTGGGCCTATATGGCAAGGGTAAGCTAAGGAAGACTGTAGCCCAGAGCAGACCACTGCTGCACCAGAATAAGTCACCTTAGCACCCTCATGAATGAGCTTTTGGGCAAGACAGAGACAGACACCAGGCTGAAAACTTCTCATCTACCCTACCCCTCCTTGAACCAAGACATGGCCCACTGTCTCCAGATCCCCACATATCCAATTTTCTTTCATGAACTTAACCCAAGACGCTCTGTAACTGTGCATGCTGCTTTTACCCTAGAGAGAAAGCTTTTCCTAATATCTAAAGTAAATATTCTCTTGATGTAAATTAAACTAATTTATTCTGGTCTCTCAGCAGAAAGTAAACCACAGCATAAATTACTATTTCCAAAGAGATGCTGTTTCATGCTTCTGTCACACTCCAAGACAAAGCCTGACCCTAAGCAATTTGAGATTTATACTTTTCAAATAGGACCGTCACAAACATAATCCAGTAAGAAGGCAAGGATAGAAAGCTTTGACATTTCTTAATGAGAACGATGTTAGGAAACACCTCTTTTTAGAGTGATGCTGACATACAAGTAAGTAACTTGTAGCAATCTTATATGGTAGGGTCAGAAACAGCTTGGGAAGATGACTTGGAAAACATGGTCTGGTGATGATCTGTGACAAAAAAAACTAAGTGTTTTAATGGAAATATTTCCTGACATAACTATTTGGAGATACTTGAATTCATCAGTGAGTCAGACCCAAAAGGAATGAAACTATTTGCACTTTTTCAACCAAATCTCATTGAAACTACCTTTATGAAAAAAGCTTTAAAGTTACTGGAGAAAGGGGACTGGAGGAGGAGCAAAGGGGTAACCACCAGGTTAAGCTAATTAATGGAGTTAAAAAAAAAAACAAACACACAAACAAAAAAAAAAAAAAGGCATTCGTTTGGTCATTGCAACATAAGCCCAGAGGATATTGTGAATTCTTCTAGACTTCAGCAGAATACCAGTCACAGTGATTTTGCCCCTCCTCTATCTAGCAATCCTATGCTGATATTTTACTTGATCTTGGTCACAGTTCTTTAATCCTTCTTATAGAGCAGACTTTACTGAAACAGATTATTGTACAGCAAGGTCTTTTCTATTTCCCTTGCTGTATTTATCTCTCCAGAGACTTGTGTAGGAAACCAATCAGAGCATCAGCTTCTTTCCGTCCGTGCTGAAACATGAAAGGTTATGAGTTTCACTGCTCAAGACAGCCTTATAGTCTAGTATTTTAAATGAGGCCATTTGAAAGAGAATTAAACCTCCAAAAATGCCATAAACTTCCTTGAAGAGTGTGTATTCTTCTGCAAGTTAAACTTAGTTACAAGACTGAATTTACAGTTAACTGTAGTATAGAAATGTAACAGAGGGAAGGAGTAAATGCCATGATGTCATTTCTTTATGTGAAAGAAAAAAAATACATATGTGAAATTCTGAAGTACTTGAAAGCAGTGAATCTGAGCATTATTGTCCAGAGAAGGAATTTATGTGATACACAGATTTGTCTGTCCTTATGGGGTCAAGTCTTTTATACTAGTAGTTTAAGAGTAGGGTTTTAGTTTTTGTGCTCTCAAGAGTTTTATGACACTGACTTCCTGAATATTTCTTTGCCTATCAAGCATTCACAGACAGAGTAGAAATAAAGATCAATGTATTTTTAACTTACATGGTACTTTTGTTACAGATTATGCCATTCTGAAGACAGACAACAAGCCTCAGAGCTTGACTGAGAAGCAGACCTTCAGCCAGAAGTTGAGTTCTGCATATAGGAAAAGATGCACAAGAAAACATACTTTTAGATGAAGAATTGTTGTATGTCAGCTGTTAAACAACAGACAGAGGAAAGCTACAGGGAGAAACAACAGCGACTTAAATGTACACCAAGAAATGCAAGCTGGATCTACCCAAAGACCATCTAAGGAGAACCCAAAGAGCTGATACACCAGGCAATCACTGGCTCTTCAATATCAATTCTTTTCAGTTTGTACCTGCCAGCATGACTGTAGGTTGTGGGCCAGAATTCTGCAGAATAAGCTCTGTAAGTAGTTCGGGGATTTTATACTTGTATATTCATTATCAAAGAAAGAAAAGGGCAGAAATGAGGAAAGCAGCAGCCAAGCAGCAGGAAAGACACTCAGGGTAGTAGGGCAAGCAGGAGATTGTGGGAGCCACAGGGGTAGGAGCCTGGTGCTCTGGGCCAAGCTAAGGGTGCAGAACATGAATGAGAGGAGCTTCAAAAGCCTGATCATTACCCAGAAGTCTGAGGTGAGGCAGATATTGTCTGAAGCCACAGCAGCAAACTCAGGGGCTGCAACAGACTAGCTGGGCCCAGAGCAGCAGCCTGGCAAGGGCCAAAGAGCTGTGAGATGATCATGGAGAAAATGGGCTTTAACTCTTCCAGGGCAAGGCTGTAACAGGGATGTGTTTGGGCTATTGAAGGTGAGTAAAAGATCATGCTGACCCTGATAATTACATTGACTTGAAACGCTGCCTTCTTCACCAGGTGAAATGGACTCCACAGAGCTTCCAGGTCCCATGGGAACATGCCAACACAGGGAGTTACAAAGGAAATATCACCACCTTTCCTATGCAATGCAACTCACACTGACGTACATCCCTCTGAATCCCTCTCCCAAACCATTTACAGTTACAAAACGAGGAACTCACATTTGCAGTTCATATCTTTATTGCCTGGTCTAAACACTGATTGCTTAATTTCTAATGCTTTTCTTAGGAATTTTCTAGATATCAAGACTGCCATCCTGCAGATGAGGAACCTGGTACCTGGAAGTCTGTACAACATGTTTTAGAAGCAGAAGACAGACCAAAGTTCAGCTCCCCCTCTCAACAGAGTCAATACAGCAGCACAATATTTGCAGGTAGCTTTGGTGACATGAAATTTAACTGATGTAAAAATGTTACCGAATACCGCTAGCTTGTGCGTGTGTGCCAAAATCAAACTTTCACTCCAATGTGTTCAGAGGTGTCATACAGCTCCTGAACAAGAGGAGTACATCAGCACCACCTCCTGGCAGCTGCCTAACTGCAGAGAAGTTTTTTATTGCTTTATGAAATAAAGAACAGCAGGAGAGAAAAACACCTCATCTCCCTATGGGAAAAACAGCAAAATCATGCTGTCCATGCACTAATGATAATATTTCCAACTCCTATAATAGCTGTTCGGTACCAGGATATGTCCCTGCTATTTCAGAGTGATGGTCTAAATGGTAGTGAATGCCTCAAATGAATGCAGGGCACCACGGGAGGGAGCAGGATGAGACATAAACACACCAAGACACACATCCTTGACACATAAGGGTGAAGTAAGCCCAAAAGCTCTCCCCACATCACATGTTGTCATCTGAAAATCAAAGCACTCTGAAACTTTAGTGCAATGGCATGCAAGAGGTTTTGAAACGTGTGTAAACGTTTTCAGTAAGAAAGTCTGAGTACATCCATGCTTTGCTTGCTCCTCACATCAGTGTAACCAAGACTGTGGTCTCCTTACAAAAGCCAGAAAGGCAATATCAACATTTGTCTGAAGCAGAGAAAAAGCAATTCAAAGATAAGTGCTGGCAGTTTTCTTCAGAAGGTGTTGGATCCTGTACTTGAACATGACGGCCTTGCAAAGGGCAGCACATTGATTATCAGCACTATGAAAAGGACCAAGACAGCTTCCTAGCTCTTTCTTTGCACACTTGACAGTGCAAAATGATGATGTAGGAGGGAAATCACTGAGCATAAAATGCTCCCTGACTCTCAAAACCTACATGGAGGAAAAAGGAAAGAAACTCTTGCAATACCAAATGAAATTATGTTATACTTATGCCAGTTTTTCAAGCTGTGAGATTACTCAAGCAGAACTGCTGGTAACCAGGAGGAGGGCCAACTGGCAAACTGAAACCTGTTTATATCTGTGGGAAAGATTAAGGTCCTAAAACAGAGGGAAAATAAACCTTATCATTTTTAACTGAAACTAAAAATTAAAAGCAATTTGGGAGAAATCCTGACTTTAATGTCTTAGAAAGATGCTGCAAACTTCAGCATTTCATGAAAGCCAAACAGTGAACTCTCAGGATCTGCACAGAGTGCTTCTAATTTGAAGGTTAGAAAATTATTTTTCTCACTCTCAAACTTCAGTGAAAAGGTTCTCAAGAGCCCTCTTCTTTTTCTGGTTTATATAGCTCCCTTAACTTTCTTGTGGCCAAATACAACTTCTAGTATACATCAGTAACTTCTAGTATACATATTAGCAAGGGCTAGCACCCTTTTTTTTCCTGACACAGATGCAAGGCCTTTATTTTTATAATTACTTACTAGTAATTTTTGAAGGTTATTTAAGGTTATTTAACTTCTGCTCATTAACTAAAAAAAGTGTCATGAGTGAACCTGGCTTCTGTGGGAGTACAGGATGACACTCCAAGGACAGACTCAGTCCCTCTGCTCTTCAGCTTTTGAAGATGAGTCATCTGGGCAAATCTCACCGCAGTGTTGTGATAGGCAAGCACGTTATGTTCCATTAAACCTGGGGAGAAAAATGTTTTTCCCTGATTAAAAACCAAATCTCACAGATCCTACTCCAAAATTTAAGCTGATCAGGGGATAAATCAATATCTAAATCTGCTTGGAATCAGGAGGAAGGAATATTAGTAAATGAGATGTGTCACAAGTTCTATGTCTCACCTACCTCTTCCCAAGCATACTAAATCCAAAGTATACCATCTTTACCCAAAAAAATCAACTGAACAAATCTGTTTTACTGGTCAGGAAGAACCACAGGGAGAGGCTACACAGCACATATACATGAAAAAAAGCCAGATAAGTAGGTCAACCTCTGCTTAAGAACAATATTTTTTTACCTTCCATTAAAGCTTAATATCTCAAAGCGATATCAAGTCGATTTCCTGACTGGATATCCACCCCTTACTTATTTCAAGTACCAGACTGTCCTGAGTCATTGATACTGAACCTTAAATTAAGGAGGAGGGGATGGATCATTCCCAGAGCTGTCCATGGCTCCATCTCAGGTGGATATGTGTTGTTGGTAGCAGTGAAGGCCGTAAGGAAGAAAACAGTTGTCTTTACCATCCATACCCGACTTCCTTTCCAATTGCTCAGTGTTTCAAAAGCTGGGAAAGCAGTTTTGCTTCAGTCTGTGCAACAAGCTCTTATGCAAAACCAGAGTTTTGTGGGAGACAGGTGAGACAACCTTCTTCACTAATATGCTCAAAGCAAGCAACCATCTGAAGACACCAGGCACCTCATCATAGCAGATGCATCTTCTCTATATGTGTATTTAAAAATATGATAATATATAGCATATGTTTGAAGAGTGGGACAGTAAGCATTCATGTTGCCAAGCTAGGGGATAGTTATTCAAGTCTGTTATAAAAAGCAAGACAGAAGTATTGGTATTATTCATCCGTCCTATGAAGGAGAATAATTATCACTGTTAAAAGGCCTAGGTAGCTGGAAATGAATTCAGGGGAAACATTGATGAACAAAAGCACAGCCCCCAAATGCTGTGCTTACACCACTTTGGTAAATTATAAATAAACAACTTCTTAATGACAAACAGACACATGTAAACATAATAGTTATTTTCTCTTAAAAGAGGCCTAAAGATCAGCTGAGAAGTTTGCTTACTAAAACATGCTCTTGTTTTGCAACCAAATGAAATAATTCAAGTTAGAAACTTTTAATTAAAAGTGCCTTATAAATTGCATTCATTATGTATGTTTGCAGTGATATATTTCTTTGCTCTCTGAAGCAATCTGTTTTCCTTGGTTTCTTTTTTTTCCACTTAATAAATTATCCTCATTTACACAAAATGTTAATGCCAAACTCTTTATTAATAGGATAAATATGGACTTCAGTAACAACAAATTATATGGTGTCACTGTTAAATGATCTGCCCTTTCCCAGCTTAAGTTCACCGCTCAACACCAAGCCTGCCAATGGTTTGGCAGATGCTTTTTGCAGCACAGACAAGAAACATTTAAAGAAAAGCTTTCAGGAATTACTCCTTTGGGGTGGTCTAGCACAATCTGAAGTTTCTTGTGCCTTATTTTGAAACAGGACTGTGAGTGCTTCCCTTCACGGCGTTGCCTTTCCTCCCACAGTGCTGCAACAGATTAGCATGCTCAGGAGAGCCAGTGGCAGGGTGGACCGATTCTGTTTCTTAGCTGATTTGAACAGCTTGACATTTAAACAAATTTAAGACATGAGCCCCCAAATATATTACGTCTTCTCACAGATTTTGGCTGCTATACCAGATGCCCCATCCTTACAGAAACCACACAGACAGAGACAGCTTGATGGAAAGGGGCAAAGGCTGCTTCCATGGCACCATTATAAGCTGCAAGGCATATGCAAAGATAGCAGAGTGTCTTGCTTTTCTTATAAAACCTTACTGATTTTTTTTGACAGGAACAAAAACTCAGGACACAGCCTTTGGCAGTCTCAAACTATCCCAGCTCTGGCACCCAGGCAGCAAGGAGAAGACTGCCACCTGAAGCAAAAATGGGGACAAGGAGGAAACAATAGAAAGACAAGGTTAGGACAAGTAATGGCAAAAGATCCAGGAGAAGCTGGTAAGACTGAGATTAGCTGAGAAAGAAGACTGCCTTCAGAGGACTGAGGAAAAGACCATGATAGAAGTAGTCAAGAAGGATCACTAACCACCAAAGGACCTTCCTCTTCAAAATGCAGAGCACGACTCCAACTTCCTAAACCTTACCCTGATATCAGCCATGGGCTATAAGGTCCCTTGGAAAGGGTACTTTTCATTCTCCTTTACTGCTGGTGCAATGACAATCTGATACTGCTATCTGCTGCTGAAATGACAAAAATCTGTGCAATAGAAGGCTCCAGTTCCGTCAACACAAAAATTCTTATAAGAAAATTTCTGGATTTTCAGTCTGACTTCTAAAAACCCAGGAATACATAGGTATTTCTTCTGAAGAATCAGTAAAGTTGCAAAGTCAAGGATTTAAAAGTTAACAAATGGTAGAATTAAGGGTTTTACAGACAGCACCACTTTGTGCAAATTCGCTGTGACACAGTTAATAACTACAGGGTCATATGACATCATGTTCTTTATAGGGTCTCCCTCATCATTTGGTGAATAAAATAAACAGAACTAAATGAACACATTTTGGTTTCATTGTTCAGTGTGATGCCCCAGGCCTTGCATGCTGTAATGTTGTTTACCAAAGAACACTAATGGTCTGGGACTTATCTAGCTTCCAATGCCCTCATAGTAGACATCCATTCCTGAGCTGGCCACCTATAAAGTAATGAGGAGGATATAGGCAGTTTTAAGAAGCAGTTCTTGAAACCCTGTTAAAACACCTGTTTTATGATAAGATCATGTCCTACAAGTGCCTGCTTCTCACCTTCAAAAGAAACCAAGGTGCAAACATTAACACCTAGTTGGATAAATAAAAGAAACCAAGGTGCAAACATTAACACCTAGTTGGATAAATCCCATATTTACAGCCTTATATTTTTTCCAGACTCTATATGCATATCTTAAGCACAGCTTTTTATACCTTCAGTAGCAGCTGTTGAGTCTCAGCAGTTTTGAGCCTTGGAACTAGATGCATTCAGTCAAGTACTAAGTTGAGACCTTTCCAGACAATGACTATGTGAGAAAAGTCAGTGGACAAGAAACTGCCAGGAGTTTTGTGGCAGAGGCCAAAGAAGACTCACTCTCCCTCCAGGGCAGTAGTACTCCCTCACTTAAGAATTTGTATTTTCCCTAATTTACAGTTCTCTCTGCTTCCTTTTTGGCATTTCCTATTTTTAGGGGATTTTGCAACTCAATGACCCTTAGGATGTAGGCCATGCATGTGCATAATAAAGGTAAGAAAGTGGAAGATGAAGGCTACTTCACTGTTATTACATGCAAAGGCACTTGATTGTTTTAGGACTGCTGCTGTTGACCTCCAGAGGATCATCAAACAGCCAAAGCTTATTTGCTCTGCATAGACAGCAGAGGTTTTAAAGGAATTTCTAAGGTGTTTACTAACTTCATGCTAAGAGAAAAAAAGCAGGCTGGAGAGCTGATCAAATTATAGCCTGAGAAAATAGGGAGACAGACAAGGCTGTCAAGAGAAGAGTCAAGATCTGCAGAAAACCACATACTTAGTTTCCTTAAGGAACAGGGCAGTTGACTTTTTGGCAGGACTGGTTTTTTCTGTCTCTGGCCTGGTCCCACATCAAAACAAACAATTTTTCTCCCCTTTACAGACATTAATTTTAATGTAATATTGTGGTGGGTTGACCCTGGCTGGACGCCAGGTGCCCACCAAAGCTGCTCTATCACTCCCCTCCTCAGCTGGACAGAGGAGAGAAAATATAATGAAAGGCTTGTGCCTCGAGATAAGGACAGGGAGAGATAACTCATCAGTTACCGTCACAGGCAAAACAGACTTGACTTGGGAAAGTTAATTTAATTTATTAACAATCAAATCAGAGTAGGTTAACTAGAAATAAAAAACAAATCTTAAAACACCTTCCCCCCACCCCTCCCTCCTTCCCGGACTCAACTTCACTCTCAAATTCTCTACCCCCTCCCCCTGAGCAGTGCAAGGGCACGGGGAATGAGGGTTGTGGTGAGATCATCACATGCTGTCTCCTGCTGCTCCTTCCTGCTCACACTCTTCCCCAGCTCCAGCGCGGGGTCCCTCCCACGGGAGACAGTCCTCCATGAACTGCTCCAGCGTGAGTCCTTCCCAGGGGCTGCAGTTCTTCATGAACTGCTCCAGTGTGGGTCCCTCCCAAGGGGTGCAGTCCTTCAGGAGCAGACTGCTCCAGCGTGGGTCCACCCTGGGGTCACAAGTCCTGCCAGCAAACCTGCTTCAGCATGGGCTCCTCTCTCCATGGAGCCACAGGTCCTGCCAGGAGCCTGCTCCAGCGTGGGCTTCCCATGGGGTCACAGCCTCCTTTGGGTGCATCCACCAGCTCCGGTGTGGGGTCCTCCGTGGGCTGCAGGTGGATATCTGCTCCACCGTGGACCTCACCATGGTCTTCACCACAGGCTGCAGGGGAATCTCTGCTCTGGCACCTGGAGCACCTCCTCCCCCTCCTTCTTCACTGACCTCAGTGTCTGCAGGGTTGTTCTTCTCACATATTCTCACTCCTCTCTTCATCTGCAATTGCTGTTGTGCAGTGATTTTTTTCCCCTTCTTGAATATGTTATCCCAGAGGAGCTACCACCATAGCTGATAGGCTTAGTCTTGGCCAGTGGCAGGTCCGTCTTGAGGCTGGCTGGCATTGGCTCTATTGGACAGAGGAAAGCTTCTAGCAGCTTCTCAAAAAGCCACACCTGTAGCCCTCCCGCTATCAAAACCTTGCCACGCAAACCCAATACAAATATATATTTCATTCCATTAACACCCTGAAACTTCCTCCTGAAACACCCTGCCAACTGCCACCCTGCAGGCAAGAGCCCTTGCAAAGGCTGGTGTTTGTAATGTCTGAGTGTGAAGAAATCATGGGATGCAGGAAGCATCCAGAAAATGAGAGTTGCCTGGCTTGGAAAAGTTTTATCAAAACTCTGGTGTCTTCAGACCTAAGATGAGTTCAGCCACATACCTCAGCAAAGCCAGTTACATGTGTGGGAAAATGAGGTATACAAGTGAGTATATGTAGATAGGGAAAATGAACTGCCTTAAGAAGAGAACTTAATGTAACCGCAAAGCTAATGGGTACTATCACCATGTGTTCATATTTCCTGATGACATTTTTGACATGAAGCTTAGCCTGGAATGAAAGATATATAAATATACATTTCAATATACATTCATATACTGGGTAAAGAGTATATCACTTTTGTGGATACAGGATTTACAAATGTCTCTGGAGACTAGAAACTCTCGACAATCCTCAACATTGTAATTGGTCTTACTTGCTGGCCTTTTGCATTCATTTCACTTTGGTCTCTCTTATATTTAATAATTCAACCATCTTATTTTCTGATTGCAAAGAGTTAGGTTTGACTCACGTTTCTTTCAGCAGCATGAGCCTGGAGAGTAAAGAAATGGTAACAGCGGGCTCCTGTGTGGTAGATCACTTTTGCAACAGCATTTTGTTCTTGCTGTGAGTGTATGCTACGCTAGTGCCTATTTATATTTTATTGAATAAGTCAAAGTGTGAATTCCAAAAATAAAAGCACAAATGTTTCTTTTATGGGGAAAAATAGTGGTTGTCAAATATGTGTACTTATTTTTGAGGACATGAGTGAGTTAACAGCATGTCTAACCTTTACTAAGGAAGGGTATTTGTGCTATTCAAATACTTCTTCTTTTCTTTTTTTTCCTCTAACAAATTAGAGGATGGAAAGGCAGGTATCTTTTCTTATGCAAGAGCCTGATGCAACACAAAAAGAATGTAACCACTAAACAGGGACTCATTGACTGTTTTCCCAGGAGAAGCTGTACTTACAGTATGTTTTACATCTGGTGTATGTTAGCCCCCGTCAAACAAAACATTCCTCATAAGCACATGGAATAGTCATTTTAATTCCCCCTTAAATAGATTGACTTGAAAGTACTTGGCGGAGGAACGCTAGTGACAACCCATCAGCACTAACCACATTTTCAAGATTTCTCTGATTAGCCTTCCAAATCCATATGAGCTACTCTAGAGTAAATCTGCAGAAAATACAGCTGGAAGACATCCTGAGACATCCCTCTGTGCTAAATGGGAGGTTTTCTGACTCTTGCCCCTGCAGGGAAGGAATTGATGTACAGAATTACACCCACCAGGCAGACTTACCCTGAATGCGTCCTTCTTCTCACCAAGGAGAGCAGTGGGGCCACCACACGATGGTGGCAGCCATGGGGCCTGTGTCCCCTTCCTGCTGCTTTTGTTCCATCCTGATCACTGTACCACCACTGCCTGCCTGCTGCACGTGGTTCTCAAGGGTCTTGTCACCTCTCAGCACCCTAAGGGAATGTCATGCTCCAAACCAGTACCAGTGGCTGTGTACGTTGGAGTTAAGACCAAACAAGCAATGATCATGTGTGGCCTAATAAATACTTAATAGCCCATTACAAACTAATGAATATTCCTAATGCTGCCCCTACATCTCTAGACAGCCTTAAATGCTGACATAAGCAAGCTAACCTTTACATTTTTCAAACAATGGCTATTCTAAATAAACAGCATACAAAAACACAACAGAAAGCATTATTTTTAGCATTTTTATAAGGTGGTGGGGATTTTTTGCTAGCACATGTATGCTTAAGATGTAGAGTACAATATATGTTACAGTGTTCAAAGGGCACATTCAGCTTGTGGTTTGGCAAAAGCCCTGCTTGGAGACGTACTCAAGGTTTTCTGCCTTTGACAGCTTTATGCTCATGTTATCAGCACGTTCATCTTCTCCTGGGGTTTTAGCATTCTGAATGTTCCTGCTACGGTGTCTTCAAATCAAAATAATGAGACACAAGCAGGCACTATCTTACATATGTCATTGTCGGTAATTGACAGGGACTGCTTACTTGCAGACCCTCGTGGCTGTAACCCAGGCAAAGAGCTTAAACTCTATATTGAACTATAACTCTAAATTTAGAACCATTATGGTTCTTTATTAATAATAGCAATACTCAGCACTTACGTATAGCAGTGCCTTTTATAAGAGAATCTTGAACGTGCAGTGAAAGCACCAAATAAGCCACAAAACACCCTTGGGTAGTTCAGAATTATTATTATCCCTTCATTTTACAAAAGAGCTTGAAGAGGTCTTTTTATTAATTTATTTTTTGAATAGCAACCATTACTGCGCCATCTAAATGTTTGCAAAGAAAACCAGGTCTGCCTAGCTAAGCTGTTGGTAGGTTTTGTGGACCACTCTGCTTTTACTCATCAATTTTAAGGCCATGAGGAACAACCACAATTATCTAGTCTGACCTCATGGATAGTACAAGACTGTTCTTTCTGGCTGGAATATGGAAATTATCCAGTTTTGTAGAGCAGTGTTACATCCATACCCTTACTACACGCATTATACACTCTATAAACATGCCATACACACAGTTTAAGTAAATCAGTCCTGTTAGAATCAAATTGGAGATTTTGTGACCTGTCAATCTCTCTTACAAATTCATTTCACAGTTGACCTTCCTCAGCTGAGTACCTGTTATTGCCAGCACCCACAATGCAGCACAGTGGTTTATTGAGAGTGGACTGTCTTCATGCACCATGATGGCTAAACACTGCAGAGGTTTGTTGCAATTACAGTAGCATGCAGCTTGGTGTCTTATTGCCTGGAGTGAATTACATCCTCACTGTGAGCAGAATATTTAGTGTTCAACAATAAAAGATGATAGACGTCTGCAAGGAATATTTTGTAACAATTACCCTGTGCCACGTGCTCCCTATTAGCATAGTAATGAACTACTCTCTTCTGAGATAATGTGAAGGAAAATCTACCACAGAGGTTTTCTTTCTCTTTTTATATTTAACTCATTTCAAACATACAAGATGCGAGAACAAAACAGAGTGGGCAAGACAAAACCATAATGACAATGCATGCATAAATTCACCAGAGAACAACAGGACGAGAAAAAAAATCAAAGATAAACAGTGGAAGTACAGGTACACTAGAAGGATGTAAATATACCATAGCAAACTGAAACTGTTCTTTTTACTGGTTTGCTTAATGCTATAGAGGAATAATTCTGTTCATACTCTCTTCAAGGGAGATATACCATGCGTAAATCACCAGGCACTGCTTTTTTACTGTTCAGCAGTGTTTTCTATTAGACACATGTAATGTACAGGATTTTTTCCTATTCAAAAACCTTTTCCTGGGAGGCTTTTTGTCCATTGTTGAACCAGTGGCTGATGACATACCAGTGGAAAGACCCCCTGTGGATACCAGACTGGGCTTCTAAATTTTTTCCTACCTTTTTTCCATCAGAACCTGGTGTTTTTTAAAAGCAGCAGCGTAACAACAATATTCCGGGTTTTGGGAGAACATACCATCAAACTGCTTGCAAATAAAACCCAGGAAATGAAAAGAGAACATACGGAGAAATGATGGGGGGAAAATGCTTCCTACTCAGAGCATCTTGCCAAGAGATAGAAATCCTTGAGGAAAGTTATTGTATTCAGTGGTGGAGATATAACTGGAATATGACGTGGTAACCTTTTTTTGTTTTGTTTTCAGTAGAAACAGAGCAGCAGTTTTTTATGTGTTCTATCAGGGTCTTACATACAAAGAACAAAAAAAGAATGCATGTCTTAACTAATAATCCACCTTCAAATAAACCCTGGAACAAGAAAAGAAGCACACACAGGACACATGTTAAATCAATACTTTCAATGTCCAGCAGAAAGGAAAGCTGTTAAAAATTTTGTTGTTGCTGAACCAGCTGTAAGTACAATAAAAAAGAAAGGGAGAGGACGGGGAAAAGATGATACCAAAGTAAAAGGACATAGAAACTAGGGACTTAAAAAAAAATAATAATGGAACTGTGTTAGGTTCATGATGCATCTATATTGCACCGGCAGCCTGAGTACTCGGTGTATAGGTCCATGCAAGGAGGCTTGCTCTTACACATAGCTGTTCCCACAGCAAAATCATTCTGCTGTTACTGAATTCTTCCTGCCCAGTATGTGAAAAGGTTCATTTTGCTGGGAATACTCTAGTACCTCTTCTCAGTCAATGGTGTTAGTGCAGAACTCCTCTGTCCCTCAAGAAGAGGATAAAAAAGACATTGGAAGACTGCAAGCATTAATGGGATCTCTGAAAGTAGCTAGTGCTCAGCATGGTTTTAATCACACCATCTGCCACGTGAGGAGCCATGGGTTAAATATACGTGCTTGGCAACTGCAAACAGAAAGGCTAGGCAACAGGGCTTGTCGAATGAAAGGCTAAGACTACAAATTATTGCACTCTGTGAAATCAAAGTCTTGACAGTTATTTGTCAGAACTGCTGAGTGCCTTTTCTGACAGGTCTCTTTAGGACAGACTGTCTCTTGAGAGTAATGGAGGTTGCACTAACTTTTGAAGAAGACAGAAGTGCGAGTACAAGAATACAGGGGGCTTCTACAGAGACAGGGCTGCAATAAAATTGGCATAAGTGAGCAAAGGAAAGGGGAAAAATCAATTGTACGAAGTATCATGGACTTTGATGCTTCAGTCTCTGTGCTTTTCTGCATAGAATCATGTGGGGTTTTTTCTTTTGATGCATTTTCAGTTAAAATGTCACAGCTTTCTTCAGGTAGAGAAAACACTGTTTTTCATGCTCTTGAGAAGGTATCTGCCCAAAAAGCAAATCATGTGTAATACAAGACACATGTCTTGTTACCTCTGACACACATGGACACAATTCTTACTGTTATACATAGAAGACCTTGTCATTGATTTGTTACTGAGAGCTCCTGTGAGGTCAATGAAAGCCTGGAAAATGTGGCCATATGTTTCAGTCTTGCCCTTGGTTGGGTAGTTACTGACACCTTCCTTATCCAAGATTAAAGCTTCTTTATCACATTTTATGTTTCAAAGATATGTTATTTCAAAGTAATTGACTGAGACAGGTGTGATTTGCATGCACATCTGCTTTGCAAAAGGTCCCAATCTCTGCCACAAGAATCATATAACAAAAGAGATAACAGGCAGCCAAGGAAAACAAGGATGTTACAAACAAAAAGGAGAGGGGGCATAATGAAAGGTTAACAGTGATTATTTCCTATAACTGCTGTTTGAAATGTAAGGTATTTTACTTTGGCATACCAAAACTAAGAAGGATATGAATATCAGAGGAAAATAGTAAAAAGGCTGCAGGGAGGTATGGAGATGATTTAGAAAGAAATGGAAAGGTCCAGAAAGGAAATTAAAGGCTATGAAGATGCATTCGAAGAAAGGAGAAGGCCTGAGGGATAAGAAAATCTGAGATCCATTGTTAAAAGCAGTCATAGCCCAAAGTTAAGCAAAAGCTGAGAGGGCAGAAGATGGTCTGTGACCACCACTGTCAGGTTAATTGCACAAAATCATCTGTGCTACGCTGCCCACCACCTGCTTGTCAAGCTCTTCCACTGGCTTAAAATATAGATTATAAACCCTTCAGAAAAGACACCATCTTTTACATGAAGATTCGGTAATCTTGTAGTTAGCAGAATGGAACAATGATTTCTGGTTCAGGTCTCCTGCAACACAAGGTCCATTATTAATCGCAGAAATTGTACAGCACTCTGCAGTCATCATTTACACTGCATGGTTAATGCAGTAATTTTCCTCCTTTGGTCTACAGACTCCCAGGAAATTCATATTTCCACGTCCACAAAAAGTAACTAAAACCAGCATTCTGTTACAAACATACTAATAAATAGACTATGCAAGAATCCATAGCTCTCCTGGAAAGCGCTGAAACATTAGTACATTGAAAAATGATGAGACCTACCAGTCTTGTATCATTTTACAATAATCAGCAAAGGAGTGAGACTGTGCCTTTATGCACAGTGCATGTCTGTGCCTTGTTAGGAAGCTGCGGAGTGGAGGAGGTCCTATGAGCTCCAGTCACCTCACTCCAGGACGCTGCCTGCCGCCACTTTGTCCCTGCAGGTAGCAGAGGTGTGTCCTGCAGGTGACAACATACAGATTGGGTTAAGAACTCTGCTTCAGGTTTTCATAATTTGCATATTCTTTTGTTAGCATGCCTATAATTGGAGACATTATATAATTTGCCTAACTGAACATACACTGAAGATCATTTTCTTGGCAAAGCAGGTGTTTTGGCTATCAAGGGCTTAAGAAAGGGGAAAGAGAAGAGATGGCTGTGCAACCTGTTATATTTGGCTGACTTTCTCTCATTTTAAGAATTGCAGCCCTTGGAAATTTGTTGAGCAGAGTCGGTCAGGATCTTACCAGCTCATCCTTCCTTACACACTGGGCATTCATACTGTCTGTATTCATTATACAGACATGCTGGTCTCTTCCCTTCCTTGCCTGATTTCTTACACCTGGGAACTGAGAGCTCTTGCATTGTATGGAACACATCCTTAAAAATCTGCCAGCTCTCTTCTGTTCCCTTGTCCCTGAGGACCGTTTCCCAGGGGGTCCTTCTGACTAACTCCTTGAAGAGCTGGAAGTCTGCTTTCTAAAAATTTAGGGTCCTGACTATATTCCTCGCTTTTCCCATATCCCTCAGGAATGTGAACTCCACCAATGCATGATCACTGCAGCCCAGGCTGCCTCCAATCTTGACATCACCGATGAGCTCATTTGCACTGGTGACCATCGGGTCAAGTATTGCATCCCCTTGGGTAGGGCTGTTCATTACATGGCTCAAGAAGTTATCCTTAATGCATTCTAGGAATCTCCTGGATTGCCTACAGCTTGCCATGCTACTTTTCCAGCAGATGTTGGGGTGGTTGAAGCCCCCCAGTAGGACAAGAGCCTGTGATCCTGTAGCCTCCTGTAGCTGGAGTAAGAAGGCTTTGTCAGTATGCTCCCCTTGATCAGGTGGTCTGTAGTAAACACCAACCACAAGGTTCCCTTTGTTGCCTCTGTCTCTGATTCTTACCCATAAGCTTTCAACCTGCTCATGGTTATTCTTCAGGGACAGCCCTTCACACTCTCTTGATGTAGAGAGCAACGCCTCCACCCCTCCTTCCTCGCCTGTCACTTCTGAACAGCCTGTAGCAATCGATAGCCACATTCCAGTCACGGGATTCGTCCCACCAAGTTTCAGTAATGGCAATCAGATCATAATTCTCTCATTCCTATTTCATTCTTTACAGTTCATCTTTAGTAACTTGACCAAATCTCCACATCCACTCTTTTTAGACTTAGAATTTGCTTTTAGCTAACCTTTTCCTTATAGCACTTCCTATTCTTCTTCCTCATTGAAATGATTCATACCTGGACATTTCATATAGCTTCTCAGGGAACTGCCAGCCATTCCTAACTCCTTTTTCCATCCCAGACTTGCCTCCTGTGATTAGCAATACTGCTGCAGCCATAAATCTGAAACCACATGCAGAAACCCAACACAACCTTTGCACATAGCAGGGGATGAATTTCTGAAGTGAGAAATGACTTGCAGAACTAATATGAACTCCTTCTATATATATGAACTGGGCAAAGTCTCCTTTCAAACGGTACATGAATTTGTCAGGTTTTGAAATGTGTAATAATGGGTTAATGTTACTGCACTGAATCCCAGCAGTCAATGGTGAAGAAAACAGACTTTCATAAAATATATTACTACAATTCAGGAAACTGCTTGGAGAATTAGAACCAATTTAAAAGTTTAAGACAGCTTTTCTGAATGGCAAGAGTCAGCTTAATAAAGGGTTCTG
Source organism: Sula dactylatra (assembly GCA_013389905.1). NCBI lineage: Eukaryota > Metazoa > Chordata > Aves > Suliformes > Sulidae > Sula > Sula dactylatra. Next base: position 41,173 of record WEKW01000834.1, read on the forward strand.
TTGTTAGGACATAGTATAAACTAGATGTCAGGATTACATGCTTTTACTTTAAATAACAAATACTAATTATGAATTTACTTAACAGATAACAGGCATAGGTATTTCCAACTTATCTTTGTCGTACAACAGTTTGGGGTTTTCCCATGGGGACAGAAATGAGGCTCACTAAAAGTCAGTGCAAAGCCTCAGATTTACCTCAATGGTGTCTAGATCCACCTTTAATTTGTATGATAAGATAATGTGAAGTGAAAACTTGAAGATAAACATAATCAAAGCATGACTGAAGAGCTCTGAAGTCACACAGATTTGTTAACCGAGTAGAGGTACATGGCATCGCTGCTCAGATATAGAGAAATAAATAAAACCTATCCCATAAGTCAAGTCTGAGAAAAGAATAAATAGGTGGTGATGTAGAAAGATCTATGGAGATGTTTATCCTGTTGGTGTTGAGCCAAGTTATGACTATTGGAGAACATATCATTCAAGTGACTTTTATACTGCTGTATAATGGACTGATTAAATAGGCTTATAAAACATTTAAAAGCATAGAAAAACTACTACAGATTAACAAAAAAGTTTTGACAAAGCTTCGGGAAGGGGAAAAAGATCTGATAAGTCATAGAGAACTCTCCAGGCATCCAGGAAGTTACACTTCTCAAGTCATTGACACCCTCATTACAAAAGACTTACAAGCCTGTACACCCTGGTTGCTCAAAAAATTAAAAATCCAGAAAGGTGAATTGAAATTTGTCAGGAATCTTCATAACAGCACAGAGATTTGCAGGCAGCATGATAGGATATGAATATACATTTTTCCAGAATTAAATTATAATATCTTTTCTACTTCAACTGTAAAAATGTGGTATTTAGAATACGTCTCATCTTCTGGGGACCATCACAGTTCCAGACAGCAATGGAGTTTGGATTTCATAGCATTACATCTATTTTCAGATGAAGTCGATTAGTCCATCTGAACATAGTGCCTTAAACAAATAACTTAATACAACCCAAAAAGTAAATAGTAACAGCAAGACAACACTACCCTGAGAACAGAAAATACATAGCTCTATCCAAACCATAGTTCAGCATTTCCCCATGAAAGTAACTGCCCAAATGTATCATGCTTCTCTTAAAAGACAACGTATTGTGAAGTGCCAAATTGAACAAGACAACTGAACCACGTACAGATTTCCCTTCTGCAAAAAAGTTTTGCCAACTGCTATCTCTTACCTAAGGGAGTGCTAGATTTTTCTAAGCTTGAAGAGAACACAATGCTAGAAAAAGCTGGTGAGAAACAAGTAGGTATTTCTTGGCATTACTGTGATTCACAAATTTTGACCTTAGGTACTCAGAAATACTGAATCAATATTAAAGATATTGAGAGAGGACTGGAGTTTTGCACAAGTTCGGAACATAAAGGTAACTTCAAGGGAAAACACCTAAAGAACAATGACAGCTTAAAGGTTTCACCTTTGGTTTTTAATGTCACACATTTTTTCTCGAAGAAAAAATAATTTTAAAGCCATTTCTGTGGCACCAGAGGATTGCAGTGTGAGGCTTGAGCCCAGCAGCTTCAGGGATTTCCCGCTCCATGGCAGGATGAAGGCCAAGCTCCTTTTACTAGCATGGAGTCTGAACTTACCTCTAATGATAAGCAGCTTATAAACACATATAAAACATTTACTTTTCAACCTGGTCATTACTTTGAGCTTTGCTATAGATCTGAAACAGAGATATGATCTTTAGGGTACTTGCTGCCCTTGGAAGTGTTAGAGAGGGAAACATTTGGCCCAGTGTGCTGGTTTTGGCTGGGATAGAGTTAATTTCCTTCATAGTAGCTAGCAAGGGGCTATGCTTTGGATTTCTGCTGGAAACAGTGTTGACAATGCAGATACATTTTCATTATTGCTGAGCAGTGCTTACACAGAGTCAAGGCATTTTCTGCCTCTCACCCCACCCCACCAGCGAGCAGGCTGGGGGTGCACAAGGAGCTGGGAGGGGACATGGCTGGGACAGCTGACCCCAACTGACCCAAGGGATATCCCACACCATATGATGTCATGCTCAGCATAAAAAGCTGGGGGGAAGAAAAAGGGAGGGTGGGGACGTTTGGAGTGATGGAGTTTGTCTTCCCAAGTAACCGTTAGGCGTGATGGGGCCCTGCTTTCCTGGGGATGGCTGAACACCTGCCTGCCCATGGGAAACAGTGAATGAATTCCTTGTTTTGCTTTGCTTGCGTGGGCAGCTTTTGCTTTATCTATTAAACTGTCTTTGTCTCAACCCATGAGTTTTCTCAGTTTTACTCCTCCGATTCTCTCCCCCATCCCACTGGGGAGGAGTGAGCAAGCAGCTGAGTAGTGCTTAGTTGCTGGCTGGGGTTAAACCATGACACCCAAAAGGTTTAATTAGTTCTTGTATAAGAAAAATGAAAGGAATGAAACTGTCTTTTCCTTTTCAAGAGCATTCTCTCTTATCCTGTCTGTCCACACAAAAGCCATGGTCTACTCTTTAGTCTTCTTTTAGATCTCTTCCTTCCAAAACAAATGCATTTGAATTGAACTGTACAAAATGCTTACATTCAGCCCTCAGTTTGTAAGTGCCAGTAGCAATACCAGCAGATGCATGACCCCAGAATTTGGTCGTATGTTATTGCAAATATTTATAGTACAAAGAGCTATGCTACAGGATTTGGAAAGATGAGATGTTCTGATAGTACACTGGTACCTACACAACCAGATGTTTATGATCAAATTAGAAAAAGGTTATACATCCTGTGGGAATGACTCAAGATGAGCTCGAGGTACTGCCAGAGCACAAAAAGCTGCAGGTTACCTCTTCCCAGCTGACATTTGGCAACAGACCACATGCACTTCCAGTCATTTGTATTGCAAAGTGAACAACAGGCATATAAATCACCTAAAATCTCAGAAGTTCACCGGACAATGCTACAGAGTAGTTGATTAACAGCACTTAGCCATGACTAAGCAAGAAGTGACATGAGGTTTACTCCATGTTTTACAGCTGATATTTTATTTTTCTTTTCATCTCTGCTTTGCTTTTGCATTCTACTTCATTAATTGTTTCAGGAAATGGTTAGAGTCTACAGGCTGCCTGGAAACTAGGGAGTTTTAAGAGAATGTACTGAAGCACATTGATCTGAATGATGTTGAAGCTATTTTTTCATGACGGTGCATAGCAAGTGACCTTACCTGATTGCACAAGTCTACTGCTCTTCCATTAATAGTTTACAACTCATGGTTCCAATTTTCATCCATATTAAATATATTATAAATCTTTAACTTGAGAAGCAGCCAGCCAATATGCAGGACTCTGTAATATATTGAAACTCCTCTGTTCTCTGAAATTGTGGTTAGCTCCTGGGGATGGGTTTCGCTATGTGCAGGCAAGGGCTCTCTGCTGGAATATGCTGTTAGAAAAAGCAGTGACAGGTAGACTTCTCACTTAAAAAACCCACACCCAACAATAAGTTTATGCAAGTCATCATGAATATATGAACACATGCACCCACCAGTAGACTTTATTGAACACAAATTATCCCCCTAAATATAGCGCAGGAACAGGACACTCTCAGCACTTAGCTCTTTTAGCATTTATTGAGTGACATTATATCATGATCACCTGCTTCAGAGAGTATATACAACATTTTAACTAAAAAAATTACATTTCTCTTTGTTCCTTAGCCGATAGTCTCAAACTCCTACTCAGCTTAGTGCTTGACAGAATGCCCATGCATTCTTTGCAATAAGACATGGAACAGAGACCCAAACTCAGAATTGTCCTTTAGCACTGCAGTTTTGACTGAGAAATGTATATTTAATGATTTGGTGAGGTTTCATCTGTCATATCCATCATTATTGTGCCACTATAACTAACAAGCATTTTCAGAAGATCTAATAAACTAAGAATTAAAAGTTCTGTTAATCATTTGATGCAACCACTGTCTACAGCATGAGGGAGATTTTTGTCTTTGCCATTTCAATCACTGGCAATAAATACAGAAAATTTGAAATTTTAGCTTTTCATTTTGTTTTTGAAGCAGCAAAGTGTCAACCATCATTAACTATGTGCAACGTACCTGAATACAAATGAGAAAGGAAATGTCAAGAAAGCCTTATCTATAGCACTGTTACCAGATAGTGCAGTAGTACAATATCCATATGGACAAGAATAACCAGAACAATGTTTGCCACTTCTTTTCAACAAGATAAAATCCATGTAGTTTAAACTTTAAAAATCTAAATTCTTTTTCTAATGAGTTTGTAGTGGCAACTTGTAGCCAATTTGTAGTTAATGTGGATAAACATAGATTTATCTACTTCACTTCTCCATAGATGAAAATTGATGAGAGGATAATCATTATTAAGACAGCCATTATGCTGAAGAGAAATGGATGAGGACTGTAATTTTCAAAGAAGGACTTTATGTTTACTTCACAAAACTTGTGCATGGAAAACTCCATGATGCTGCAATGCTTTGCGCACAGGTTTACCGAGTTTAACTTGGAAGGGCGGGACAAGGAAAAATAATCCATGCACTGCTTTTTCTCTTGTTGAGAAACAGTTATGAGAACTTCAGCATGTCCTGCCAGAAACAGAGCTATTGAGTACACAGCCGAAACCACACCATGCCCCCTGGCAGGAGGAGGAGTGGGTGCCTGCGGTCCTGCCGGAGGAGGCAGGGCAGCCCCAAATCCCAGCTTGATGGAGAGGGATGCATAGAGTCCTCTCCCACCTTCCCACCTCCCTTATTTCCACTACACTTTCTGTTATTAAAGGTTCATTTTGCTGTAAGATCAGCCTGCAGTTTCTCCCTAAGTTGCTCTCCCCACCCTGCAGCCTGTCCTGGGTGGATTAGAGTGGGACCAGGGAGGAACAGCTTTGCTGGGCTGCAGCTGGCAGCTGAGCAAAACTACACCTGAGCCTCCCCTGTGCCCAGCTGACTTAATGAGCCCAGTCTTGCTGGATGGAGGATGTTTAACGCTAAAATAATGTGGGACCCTGAGAAGCCAGCATTTCCCCAGGCACAGAGGTCTGCTACAAGCATTTCAGTTTTTTAATATCAATTTTTTTTATAAGCAAGTTTCATAAGTAAATTTCTCTATCAAAAACACAGTTTTGCTTATCCTATGGATGCTTTGAGAGCTTGCAGGTAAGCCTGGAAAGGTTTACAAATTCCCATTTTTCAGTTCCAATACCTGCAATTGGATAAGATTTTGTACAGGAGCTTAAACAACATATTTTATATTTTTAAGGGACCCTTAAACATGCCTTAACATACACTCTTCTGGCTAACAAAATCTATGTTTGTTGGTATTTTGCATACCTGATTTCTGATGCTATGGCACAAACCAGATCCTTGCTGAGGGAATTACAAAACTTCCTAGTAAGTCTGTGCTGTTCAAAACCCCCAAATAAATAAAAACTCCAGAGGTTTACACAGATTTTATTTCCTTTCTCACTAACCTTGCCAAATAATTCCTTTTCTGTAGTGATCCCTGCACACCATCAGACTTTGTGTGAAGACCAAAGGTCTACTTTATGGTGATAGTGCTGCTTTACTGTTACATTCCCTGTAGAAGTGAAACTAGAGCAATGGAGGCTCTTCTTTGCCCATTGGAATAACGGTATTACATTGACACAGGTGATATTAAACCTTACCAATAAAAGAAAAGGGTATTTGGTGTATACAAAGAAACATCCACTATCCTTGCCTTCACACCTCTTATGCAGGAACTATGGACCTGTGACCATGAGAGCTGGACTCAAGGGGAAACATGCTGCCCTTTTACTGTGTTTCCTCTTACTGATGGATTCTATTCACAACACAGTTAAAAAACTTTTAAAACTGACCGTAACTTCTACAATGAAACATGATTTCATGCTGCAGAGGAAACGGTTATGCATGAAGTAGTGTCTCCCGCATGCCTCAAAGTTTTATTCATCTTTAAGGTGGGACCTCAGACGTATGTCTCTGACAAAACCTTGTTTCAAAACCAACTCAACTTTACAAACCAGTTCTGCACAACCAGCATCAAAGGGTTTGTCATGTCTTCATGACTTCACGTGAGAGTTGTTCATTTCACAAAAAAGGAGATAAGTATTTCTGACTCCAGTTAACCCAGAGCTCCTTCTGTGTTACTCCTGACTCGCACACAACCTCCATCACTGGAGTTTCCACAGGTTACTACGGCCTTTCTCTGTGCCCTTAGTGTCCTCCCGCAGATGTAAGTGAGGGTTCCACTTGGCACCACAAACCAGAACTTATTTAATGGTTCTCTTGTGTTGGGAAAGCTAGAAGAAAATCTATTTCAGTCCTTTCCAGGTGTATTTGCAGAGCTAAGAGCAAGAAGAAAAATAAGAAGGAAAAAATTTAGGAAATTCATCATCAGTGGGCAAAATCAAATCCAAATCTCTATGCACACAGGAAATGAAATTGCTCCATAAGAATGTACCGCTTCTATATATTAGCTCTCAGGAGATAAAATGTCTTTTAGGACATGAATTCTGGACATTGCAGGCAAGCAATGAGAGAATGAAATTCCAGTTACTCACCTTGGGCACTAAGAGAAAAACTCTGAAAAAAACCACAGCGTTTCTACTGTCCCTCACAGCCCTACCGATACACAAGGGGCAGAGAGAGTTTGCGATAAAGGGGATCCCCTTTAGGGTCATGTCAGCATAATAGGGATGTTTTGTATTTTTGTTTTCCTTTATCCTGAGGTTATTCCACCTCCAGCCACCACAGAAAAGGGCATGTTGCTACTTAAAAAAGAAGAGTAACCTAATACCATTTTATTATCAAGCTCTGGTAAACTGGGAAACAGATAATAACTCTAGAAAAAAGCTCTTATCTACTTAATGTAGACAAGTGAGCATATGGACAAGAGGCCAAGGGGAGTCTCTGGTGACTAGCTCTGAACTTTGATCCAACGTAATGGTCACAAGAGACTTTCACAGGGACTGCAGCAAGGTGGAAGACAAACAAAAAAAAGGACAGTACATGGGAGAAAAGCACACAGGAAAAAAATATTTGCCTGTTTGATAGAAATGCATTAATGGAGGAAAAAAGTTCAATTCCTCAGAGTGTAATGACAGAACATCATAAAAACTACCAGAGGTAAATTTTAAATGTTAAAAAGCATATCAGATAAGAAAGTTAAAAATATAACTAGGTCAGAGGTTGCTATGCTCTTTTAGCTAGCCTTCGTCTTATCTCACACATTATAGCACAGCATTATGAGCACACTCACCTGGGAAAAGTATGGGTTAGCCCACTTACAGTGATTCCAAGGATCAGCTGTGGATCACTTCCCACTGCCAAATGGGCCCCCAGGGGTCCCCATCGGCTGCAGAGCCTCTGACACCAGGTCACTCAGCACAGCACCTCTGGTGACACTCAGGGGTGAAGGCCACCACTTCTCTCCGCAACTCCTGCCCCTCCACCTGCACAGCACAACCTCTCATGGAACTGCACTAGGAAATGTACTACAGAAATGGCCTGGACCGAAATAACCCTCCCAGATGAGCTACCTGACAGGCCCCGAGCTTTACATCCAATTGTCTGTTTAACACTTCTTTTTTTCTAATTTTTTTCCCCAACTAGAGCTGTAATGACTGCTTAGGCATGCTACAGTTTGAAAACTAACTTTGTGAATTTTATGCTTTTTATGTAGCTTTGCACATTTCACATTTTTTTCTGGCCCTGCTGGGAATTCTGCTATGGCCATTTTGAACTGAACCCATACCAGGCAGAACCATAAAGCAGTGACTGAAGGAATCAGCTATGAAGAACAAGCTAGACAAGTATATGAAATGCTGATCACCCCAAGACTGAAAAAATTTTATGTGCAAAATTAGATACATTCCTGGAAGCATGTTTGCTCTGCAACACTAAAAGCTTAATTCACTTGATGACTTTGAATAAGAATGAGCAGAACTGTTCTCATTTTTAAATACAAAAGATACAACTGCATTGCATTATCTTCCAGTTAGTAACACTTGTTGAATAATTATATTTTATTGTATCTCATTCTTTTAATATCCTTTCTCTGGAGAAATAAGGAGCATGCATGATTGTAGGCAAGCAACCACATCTGCTCCATTGTATTCCATAAAGAAGCATACTTTATGAGCACCATTTATTATTTACCAGATTCGTTGCTGGACGGTAAGAGCAGAGCTCCTCAAATTTTATTCTCAGTGGCAGAGGATGAAGAAAAAAGGAGTGGCAATTACTAGAGCAGCATCGCTGAGTGACCCCCCCACCTGCATGGCACAAGAGAAACTCCAGCACTGCCCTGCAGAGCCTGCAGTCCAACACCAGAACTCTTCTAAAATATTTTTGGTATTTTACCTGTAAACACACAATGTTTTTGAGCAGCATGGAGCCGGGAAAGGGGCAAGGAAGAGGTTTCTGCCTGGCATGAGATAGAGATGACCTGAGGGCCACTATGCCAGGCCCGGTCAGAATGGGGCACCTCCAGCATCAGTGGAAATCATAACAGCTTTCATATGTCTTCCCTTCCCTGATAAAGCACATCATTGTTGGAACATTCCCAGCCTTCTTGAAAACTGCTGGCATTTCATAGCTAAATATAGGAATTACATGATGAAATGGGTCATTAAATAAAGCAGCTGCTTTTACTGTAGCACATTAACTTCTGTGTTATTCTGGAAAACATGCTTATGCTTGGGCTGAGTGCGTGCTCCATTCCTCCAAAGCCGGCCACTGACCTTAAATCATTTGTCAAGCATTAAGTGAGTCAGATCCACACTATCAGAGGTCACTGACTGCCTCATACATCCATTTGCTATAAAATTATTTTTGTAAGCATCCAAGGTACTTCTTTACAGTAACCTGTGCATGGTACCTGGCTCCATTTTTTGTAATATCATATAGCACTTACAGCATCTGTCAACACCTGTAGCTGCTCCCAGGGTAATCTGGGAGGTGACCCTCAACGAACAACAGTTCTGATGAGGGAACAGGTACTCAGGTTTGGGGGCTTTGGGTTTTAGGTTTAAGGTAAACACACTGCAGCTGTATCTGTCAGCCCAGCTGATTTTTCCAACACACATAGAAAAACCTTGTGGGATTCACAGAGCAGGTGGTGCACACGAGGGTCTGGGGAATGGGACTGGGGGTTTGGTTTTCCAGAAAAAAAAGAGAAGACATCTTAAGGAAGGAAAACAGAGCACAACAGAGGAAGTATAAAGGGATGTAAAGGGGGTAGAAAGAGGGGAACACTCTGAAAGTCCATGCCACAGCACGCTTAGTGGTAAAATCAGATACTTTTGGCTTCTAAACAGACGGATGCTTGGAGCTTACCTTTTTGTTTCTGCTTGAGGAAACTCTGTGCTGATGTTCAGATGAATAGTCTGCCACCCAACACGCACTTTCAGTTTATGGAAATACAACTTTTAACATTTCAACTGCTTGTATCAAAAGTCATTTTGATGCCAGATGAGAGCTGCTCAACATTGTTTCATTGGAAGATGTTTTTTCTACAACTGCAATATGTTTTTCCTACCAAAGGAAAAAATAATGCAACAAAGGTAGAAGGAGAGTAACTCCACAGCAGGGCTGTGCAGTGGGATTCTTCAGACTAACCTTATTAAAAGGATTTTGTACTAAGATGGCCTCCTTTTTCTTTTTCAGGTTTCTTTGACTGCAGCTCTAGATATTGGCATTGCAATGGGACAGGCATCCCTTGCACCTACCGTCTACAAGAGCAAGTCCCACATGTGCCACAGTCAAAGGAGGAGACTTTTAAAGATAGAAGTGCAGTGTCTTCATACACCAGAGCTTTGCCTTACAGCTTAGGGTGCCCTCATCAGGTGCTGTCAGGGCCACGTACACATCTCCTCCTCCCTTGGCACAGATACTACAGGCACAGGTTGGAAAAGCCACTGCCAGGTCAGAACATAACTCCCCCAGCAGCCTCCTTGCGCTGGGGATGTCTGGGTAGTGAGGTAAATCTTCCCTTGTGAAAGCGAAGAAGATGGAAAAGGATCTGCAGAAACCAGCAGTCTGGCTTCTTTTAAGTATCAGTAAACCAGGAACAGGTTTCCTTCCCCATTACAGTAATTTGTTCTTTTTCTCTGATAGACCCATTTCCTCGCTGCAGCACTGCCTCCTGCAGCTGCCCGGGCAGCAGGCGGAACAGGATGCCTCGTGCTGCCCGTGCTGCAAATACGGCTCAGTATTTTCTGCCAACTGCTACATCTTCTCTCACACTAACCTCAGCATAAAATACACAATTCAAGGTTGTCTAAGCTATCAAAAACATGGAGCTGTCTTGCTGCCTCTTGGCCATGCGGGCAATCCAGTCCTATAGGATAGAGGACTAACCAGGGGCAGGACAGGAGGACAAAAAAGGACTGGAGGTGGGGTGGAGGGCCAGCATGGCAGCAGTGCTGGAGAGCATCCTCCGCTCTCAGCAGAGGGACAGAGGACAAGGGAGTCGCACGGAGAGGAAGGACCAGGCAGGGCTGCCCCTGTCACGCACAACCCAAGAGCCGTTGCAGCAGCTCTCCAGGGCTCTGCCAGGGACAGAGCTTGGCAGCAAGATCATGGGCATATTCCTAATTTCCTAGGCATATGCCTCCTCTGTCTATGCATGAAACTACACTTCTTCACCTTTCTTGGCCCCCCTTTTTTGGCTCCAGTGAGTTAATACATACTTCACACACAGTGGGGTAGGTATGGGAGGGGAGCAGGGACTGCGGTTCTCCTGCACACAGGCTGAGCAGCGTTGGTTTACACAACTCCTTTCCTTTCGCACCGCTTCTCAGCTGAGGTGGCAGTAATTAAAAGCTGTGGGTTGATACTTTTTAAACCCTTCTAACAGAGGGGCAGAGTTCCTGTGCTCATATCCTTCCACAGCAAAGGAAATTATACATTAGTCCTCAGAGAAATTAAACACCTATTTCTCCCCAGTATCAAAAACTTCAGTGATTAACCAGAATCTGAAGCTTACTCCAACAAGGAGATTTACTAACTGCTACTTTGGACAATTGAAATGTAAATTAAAATCTCTTAGGGCTGCGTTCTAGCAATTTAATTTTAGGCTGTGCAGAGCTGTGGAGGAATGCCAGGAAACAATCTCCCTCCCCTTGCTGAAAAGCCAGATTAACATAGGGAAGCTGGTTCACAGTCTTTTGTGCTGTCATTCACCCTACGCTACCTGTGTCAAACAAATAGCTGGGGATCAGGCAGTCATCAATAAGTCTCAGAAATGTCAATGAAATTTATATGAAGACTTTATACTTTTACTGGGTACCAAAAACATGAATCCTCTGAGGTGGAGCTGAAGAGAACCAGTGCTTTATACCTGTGAAGCACCAACCATCATACTATCTGCGCTGAGGCAAAATGGGTGAAGCTTCCTGCAGAAAAACTGTGTGGGTGGGACGAAAATACATTTCATCTAAGGTTGCTGAAATTGCCAGATCAGGGGTCTGTGGACTGTGCGGTGGCAGTCCAGGTGCTAAGTGTTCCTCTGCTAAACACTATGACATGAGTTGAAAGAAGTAACACTAAACTATAAACAAGTTATTTCCCATTGTAAACCAAAAGAGGAAGGCGAAAGCGAAGGCGAAGGCGAAGGCGAAGGCGAGGAGAGGCGAGGAGAGGCGAGGAGAGGCGAGGAAAGGAAAGGAAAGGAAAGGAAAGGAAAGGAAAGGAAAGGAAAGGAAAGGAAAGGAAAGGAAAGGAAAGGAAAGGAAAGGAAAGGAAAAGAAAGGAAAGGAAAGGAAAGGAAAGGAAAAGAAAGGAAAGG
>WEKW01000834.1:53037-83469 GCA_013389905.1 Sula dactylatra
AGGAGAGGGAAAGGGAGGAGAAGAAGGGAAAGGAAAGGAGAGGAAAGGAAAGGAGAGGAGAGGAAAGGAAAGGAAAGGAAAGGAAAGGAAAGGAAAGGAAAGGAAAGGAAAGGGGAAAGGAAAGGGGAAAGGAAAGGGGAAAGGAAAGGGGAAAGGAAAGGGGAAAGGGAGGCAAGGCATCAGACTTTTTCCCTCATTGCAATAAAAGTGAAGCAAGAGAAGAAGCCTGGAGGGAACAAATACTCTTCAGAAGCCATTAGAGTTAAATAAAGAATAATTTCAAAGACCAAAGATTTGTCCCCTCTTCTGCCACCCACTCTGTTGCCAGTGTGCAGGATCATTTCTATGGAGTCAGAGCAAGCATGTGGGGCAAAACAATGATCCTGTTAGTCTATGGCAGCCCTGCACATCAGGCTGTCCAGGCCTCTTTTCCCAAAATCCCTACCAAGCAAATACTCCCCCAAACGCAGTGGTTCAAGTAAGAGGCTGCTCCTAGCACTCCCAACTCCAGTATCCCACTAGCCTACGAACACGGGACACACCATCATTCACTGTTAGCACAGTCTGTGGCAAAATTAATACATAAGGCTACAAATTAGCCGACATGCTGGTCCACTCTAGAAAAAAACCACGGCAGTCAGCACCTAGGTTTCTTACTCATTTTTGGGGACCCCACCATCGCCAGTGTAACAGAGACACCACAGCTATTTTATCACTCTCCCTGTAAGTCGTATTTGCCAGCCACAACCACAAGAAGACTGCGTAATGTGATTGCCTTGTACAGTGCCCTGTGCAAATTCCCTCCAGACCAGACTATAGAATGCCACGAAAAGGCCATTACAAAATGAAGAAAGCAAACCCATATATCCTGACTGTTATTAAAGAAATGTATCCAGCCTACATTAACAAAACTAGGAAAAGATACTGTGTTCTATTCCAAAAAGAAAAAGCTATGCAACAAAATGTTCATTTAACACCACTGACTCTGTAACAGAGCAATATCCCTTCCTCAGAAATTAGGACTAGAGTCACAGAATTGCTTAGGGGCTTCAGTCTTGTTACTCCTCAAACCCACTCCATCCCTCCGTGACCATAAGCCTGCTCCGTTTCCCACCCATTTTCATTGCAAGTCTCTCCTCATTGCTTTTTGAGTCCCAAAGGCCATTATTCAGGAAGAAAGCTCCAAAACCAGCAGCGCAACCTGTTGCTTTACATAGTGCAAAGGATGTACCCATGGAAGGCGAGATTCATTCCTTAACTGTGATAATAATGTGGCAGTCCTTCCACACAGGTGGGTATGTTGTTACTGAGGACAGCGGGGCTGAGCCCATGCCCTGCAGCGTGCTGGCCAGCTGGCTTCTCTTGGAACAGCTGGGAGGAATTTTGGAGGGTTCTGAAAGCAAAATCATTAGAGGTGCATTCCACCACCACAACAGCAAAAATACGTCTGTAATCACAATGAGTTTGTCTGATTATGGGTGTAATTTAAATATGCTGGGAGTACAGGAAGCAACAAATACTCTGATTTATTGTAACAGGCACTGGTCCTCATTTATAAAAACTTGAATTTGTGCTGTACAGTGGTTCGACAAAAAGCCTCAGTAAGTCATTACTGACTGATCCAATAGTTACATTGAGTTAACACATGAGCAACCATTACTCAAGGTGACAGTCTCAGCACAACAAGCCCCTGTTGAGAGCACTTGAGTTTATGTCAACATGAAACAGATGAACCTAATGGATATCCGCCTGGATGAATCCAGCATCTGCACGTAGCCACAAGCCTGTCTGTACACAGTGGGACAAATTGACCGAGCAGTGCATCTCTCCAACGTTAAGCTCTGCACAATAAGACTGACATTTTTCTGCTTTTCTTTAGATAAGCCTGGGGTTTTGTTGATTTCCTTTGAGGGGGTGTGAAGTAAAAATAACTCCTAATTAACAACCATCAGTCACATCTGGCAATACGCTTAGTGTTGGGCGGGGGGNAAAAGTGGTGGGAGAAAGATTGGCTTTGATTTTCTCCATCAGACCTGATCTGCCTGGCACACTGGGGCATGAAGATACTCAAAGGCCTGGCTATGCAGTCCACTTTGGAGAAGAAAAGGGCTGTGCCTGGTTCTGGTGCAGGTTAGACCAATCTTAGAGGCTATTCTAGCCCAAAAGCTACAATCTTTAGCTAATTCCATAGGCTTACCTCTTTTATCAAAGATCTTGAAAGGTAAGTTTTCTACAGCTGCTAGCTGAGAAAGATCAGGATTTCCTCTGTGGTTCTCTCTTTATTAGGAGATATTTCTTTACTGCAAGAAGACATCGCTGTTTCTGAGCTGATCCCAAATTACTTTTGCTAAAACCTATGGCTGAGCCTCATGGTGCAAAGAGAAGATTCATTCCCTAACCAAGAATAGTAGAAACAAAATGCACACCAGTTATTTTTCTACTGCCAAAGTTACTTCATTGTCATTTTCTAATACACAATTCTCTAAATTACATACAGAAATTTCCTCCTTCTTCTAAAGAAAGTAATGAAAGTCAATGTCTGAAAGCAGAGTATTCATCTTCTGACTTTTTTTACTGCAGTTTTAGGCTTTTTTATCTTCACTGCATATTAGAAGCAGGGGAAAAACTCAGTAAGTAGCTAGTGAGATTGATTTCTGGAGCTGTTATTTAATCTCTGGAGTTTTTTCAGCACTTAATACAACGTAGCCAGTAGGGAACAGACACATTTTGTGTTCATTCATCTGATTAAGGAGAAAAAGTCCCTTCCTAGTGCCACGCAATCAGCGGGGGATTAGCCCAATTACCACGTTCTGAGTCATCAGGCCTGTAACCACCGTCCGTCAGTCTCTGCACAGCCCTTCAAGCAGGGAGAGGCATGGCATGGCCCTGCACCACTGCACCCCCAGCCTCCCTAGTGCCACCGACCCCAGAGCAGGGTCCGACCAGGGCCAGCCCCAGCCACTGCCAGCTCCCCCGACACCATGGCGGTGCAGGCACCAAGGAAATGTCACCACAGACAAGCCAGAGGAAAATTATATCTTTCTGGAGTCATTTATTTGGAGCTTGGTTTAAAAGGAATGTGAGGCAGATGGGGACAGAATAAATCCACGGTGAGAAGCGAAGTGGGATAACAAATAAGAAGACAATGCTGAACTCTCTTCTTCAGGGAGCACGGTAATATTCTATTCACTATGTCCCTTTAGTGATAATACACTGGAAACAATTCAAAATCATATTAATATAAATAAGGGGTAGCTGTTACCAGAGCTCAGTTTAAATGACAAAGCTCTCTATTAATGTGACTTCATTAGTATCCTCTTCCCTGGATGTGTATATCTAATTTGCAACTAAATTATTAGGGTGGGTTATGCTATACATGACCCTGACCTGATGCTGCAGTACCTTTACCCCCCAGAGAACTGGGGGTGGGAGAGGTGAGGAGCAGGCTGTTTTCTGAACCATTGCCAAACACTGCGATACAGCAACTTCAGTACTTGATCAGGCAAAACCTCCTCTAAAAGGCAATGGTTATTTGCAGAGAGAGTAAAGAGCGAAAGATCAGAGCTCCACTGTGCGGCACAGCCATGAGAAATTACACCACGTCTCTCTGTCCAAAGATGGAGAACACCACCTACAGAAACCACAGCAAAATTGGTCAAGTCGTCCTCTATCCATCACAGCATCTGCAGCTTCCTTCACACGGTGAGCAAGACGATGATAAATATGGCACGAGCATATTAAAGTGTGTCTTTTTCCTGAGCTGCAAATAAAGCTCCCTGCAGGATGTGCCTCCCCAGGAGCAAATGCCAAGGAGAAATCCAGAAACAAAGGGAGCTGGTTAATTGAGTGATGCTCCCATCCCTCAACACACACGATCTTACAGAATGGAGCATGCAGTCCCAATCTGGCACTGTTTACAAACACGGTGCAACTGGCACCGTTTCAATATCACCGTAACAGGTGAGCACACACATAGGCTGGGAGGAAATAGCATTTTTATTGACTGACAGATTGCAGTACTACATTACATTGAACATCCCGTTAAAAACGGAGTGAGCCCTGCCTAAAATATGGCACTGTGCAAAGGTTGGTGGTACAGTGGTCATTTTATCAAGGTTAAGGCTATGCTGTAAAGCTTTTCTGGAACAGCTATATTGGTTATGAGTGTTAAATAAATAAATAAATACAAATTGTATCTCAAAGCCAGCTTAGCTGTGCCAGGAACTTCCCTTCAAAACCCATTCCCTCTGAGAAATGTGTTTCATAAATAACTAAAAAAAAAAAAAAAAATTCAGCAGCATCTTTAACTTACCTCTGACATAAAAATACTGTTCTGGACTATCAGACAAGGAGAAAAATTATAGCAACTCACATTTAGGTTAGAAACATGTATATTTAAAATAATCTTTCATTGAAAGCAGAGCCAACCCTGAGTGCAGGCAGAGCTGACCATTTCATCACCTGCCTGTGCTCATGCCTGTGCGAAGGGGGATGTCCTAATACCCACCCGTTCCTGTCCTCTGAAGAGCAGCACAAGAATGAAGCTCTCACAAGCCTCAACCTCCCCTCCCATGCCACTTGTGCCTTCTCTGGAGTCAGGATCTGGCCATTCCTACCCAGAACAACAATGCTCAGGTCAGCTTCTGGTGCTGGGCAGCTCTGAGTCAGCTCTGGGGTTACATTGGCTCAGACATCCTAACTGGCCAGGCACAGCTTGAGTCTCCCACGGATCTTTGCTGAAACAGCAATTAATGAGAAACTAGAGATATTTCTCCTATTCGTTATGTCAGCAACATGTACACGGGCCCTGAGCATGCTGAAGAGCAATGAAACATCTGCAGAGTATTCACACATATGGCATTCCACCTTTTTAGACACCACAAGCCCCTGGTGTTAGCAAGAGCTCTACCGTCTCCCCTGGGTTCATAAATCTGAGGACCTATATAACTCTCAGTATCCCTTAAATTATACCTTAAGTTTGGACAGACCCAGCACAGAGTTTCTTTCATTGACTACATGTTACTCAGAGCCATAAGGCTTCTTGGATGGTGCACAGTTGGGAATGCATTTTGGGGAAGCAAATATATTACCACTAATTATGACACTGCTTATGAACACGGACAGAGAACACCAATGTTTAGATGACTAACAAAACATATTTACTACACATGGACACCCTTGCTCAGTTATAGCCAGTCATTTCTCAGATACTTCTGAGCCTGGGGGCTTTGATAGCAAATGGAAAAGTGGAGAGCGGGATTGGAAAGTAACCCGCTGTCCAGGAAGCTGCCGTGCAGGTCACACTCCATCCGTGGTCATTGTTGCTGTTGGTTTCCATAAGCCTGCTCATTCTTGCTGAAATAGGCTGCTCCCATAAAAAAACCCTCCAATGTGTAGAACAGATAGAAAACATGAAATTGTGCACGGAGAAGTGGGAGGAGGATTACCAAAAAGTGGCTTTTCAGTTATTAATTTCTTCAAAGTCTGAAGAAAAGTTAACCTATAGTATTTCTGCAGTCACTTCAGCCAGCTCGTGTTCTTAAAATTCATGGAAATTATAATTTTGAAAACAGCATTTAAAAGCCACACTGGATTCCAGACTTTTTTAAATCATGAGACAGAATAATTGGCAGACCACAAGAAATAAGGCTAGAAGGAGCCAAAATGCACTGAAGTTGAAAGATACCTCCAAGAGCTCCAGTAGGATTTGGTCCAGAGTTTGCCTTGTACTCTAACTATCCTAAAGGCTGCTGGCAACGACATAGTATGATTTCTCTTTTTTCATAGTGAAAGTCACATGAATTGATAAGTGCTGCCTCATTTGAAAGCCAGGTGCTTAGTCCCTGGCTCTAATAACACTCTGCAGACTGACGACTGATTAATTGACAGGCATTTTTGGGATACCTAGTGATGAATATCAACAAAGTGAAATGTCAGCGAGTGAGACATATTGCAAGGCTTACGTGGATTATGAGAAGTTGTATTATCAAATAAGAGAATGAAGTCAAGGGATAAGCAAGTGTAGAATCAGAGCATGCAGGAGGATAGTGATAGTTAAGTCCAGGGAGATAATTTTATAAACGTAGTTTTAACGGCTTTACTCAGACTCTCATATTTTCTTGTATAACCAGTAGGTTTATTCAAAGATCGTGTTAGTAATCAACTCAAGTAGGAGTGGCAACGTGAGTAGAAAAGGGACTACACAGAGGAATAGTTACGTTGAACAAAAGCAAAATTACAATTTCCCTGCTGCCTGCTAATGACTTAATGACCTCAAATGTGATCCATAGGGTGCTGCAGGAAGAAGCTGTCTTTTGAAATTCAAGCAGGAGTTTCATATCTGTTATGCTAATTTCCAGACACTAATGTGACCAATTTTATACATAAACAACAATTTCATCTGTCATTTTGGGCTCAAGTTGCAATCCTTTTCAGTAAAAAAATATCAGCAAGTAAGTAATAATGTCCCTTAGGCTAGAATTCTGACCCTGGTGTCATCCGGAAAACAACCCATGTTAATCGCCCAACCGCAATGCCATGAAAACAAACACATCAGTTTTTGAGCAGTCGCCTGTTCTTATGTACCTGTTACTGGGTGCATCATATGCACCATCTTACATTTATAATCAGGATGGCCAGAAAAGAAAAACTCAGCTTAACAAAATAGTTCAGATTTCACCACTGAGTTTTGCCTGTTATATGGATGAGCTGGAAAAACTGTGCATGGCTTTGGGAAGGGACAGGAGAAAAACACGTTGGTAAGACGATTGCTGTGGATATCCAGTGTTAAATCACCAGTCCTTGAGGTGCCTGATTTCCCAGCAGTTCCCCAGCCATGATACTGTGCAATCAATATTCCCCCCTGCACAAACAAATTAAATGACTGGCTTCTAATTTGCAGCCTCTAGACCTCTAAGGAGGACATGGAGTGATTTTAAGTTGTCCAAGAAAGGGACTTACAAAAGCACCTACACTCTACATATGGTTGGGTGGGGAGTTTTTTGGTGTCCACGAATTGCTAGAAACTGAAATTCTCTAAATGAAGCTTTAAACAGGCTAATGGGACTGGTAACCACCAAAATCATGAGGCTTGACCTGCGGTCTCGTAAAACTAGTGCAAGCTCTACTGCCATCAAGGGCTCCCTCAGTCTTTTTGCTGCACACATAAAGCCAGAATCTGAGGAGCCTTTGTAAAAGACATGTCCTTGAAACATTTGCCCAAAACTTTTAATTTTAACAGTTGGAAATTTCCTTACATCAAGAACTTTCCAGTCACCTGTAATAAACACACGCATACACAGTTTGCACAAAGCACGTCAACATTGCATTTTGTAAGCTTAGAATCAACAATTCAGCTGGAAAATTAAAAAAGCCTCAGTATTATAACCAAACAAAACTATCATAAATTATTATGAGAATAAATATATATTCTTTTTAAACATTGTAAAATCTGAGTTCACATTTAAGCAATTGTTTCATTGTAACAGCGGTTAAATACCTATAATTACATGTTGGTTTCTATTGTTCAGAACATTTTATATGCACACATAAGGCAAATGCTTAGATATAAATCCCAGGCGGTGATTATTTTTAATAGTTCAATTATTTTCTCGTCATAACGACTGGGGTACAATTCTTGTTAAACTCTTCAGCATTCCTTGAAAAAGTTACGTAAAAATCAATCTGATTTACTTTCAGGTAAGGGCTTACCAGCTCTGCTCTCCCCCCCTTCTCTGCTCAGATAAATATAAATGTATATTAGCTATGGGGAGAATCAATGAAATTATACTAAATTTGCAATTCAGCCAAGAGTCTGCAAATTCAACTAATTATTTATATTTTGAGTCTTGTTGATGCTGCTGTTATTGAAAAGCTCAACAGCTCATCTCTTTAATGTAAGCAATAACTGAGGCTTTTACACCTCCATTTCATTAAAGTTGAAACATTTTGTGGCCTAGTTAAGTGGTTTAGGTAGTTTTCTAATTATTTACTGGAAATTGTGGAAAAAAAGTTTGGTCTCCTGAAACACATTTTATAAAGTAGCACATTTTCAATAGGTGCCAATAGCTTATACATGCCGTATAAGAAGATTTAGATGTTTGGACCTTTTAAAATCGTAACTGATGGTGTTTATTTCCCCTAGGACTTCTCTGAAGAGCTTTTGGTGAAGGTCAGAGAGCAGTGGGTCCCTCCAGACCCCGATCAGCAGGTCCTGCTCCAGGAAGCTGTGTAAAGAAACCCAAAAACCATCATTGTCCCTATTCTGGCAGTAAGAAAGCAATTAGCCTGATGTTAGAAAACCCTGACAGGGATGAGGAAAGCCTGCCAAAAGACTGCAGGGCAATGAATTTCAACCCGCAATATGACAAACACTGGTGCAAATACCTCAAAATCAATTTGAATCCACAAGGATGAGTTCACCACAAAGACCTCCCCTCCCGCGGTTGCTAAACACCCCGTGACATTTATCAGAGGAGTACAGGTAACAACCTCACTTCTGCTTGGCAGATTACATTCTGCCTCCATGAACTCACCTTTAAAATCTCAAATGGATTGCACATTACTCATTTCCTGTTCCAAAATGTCCATTATTAGCAAAAATGACATTTCGGTAGAGAGAGAAATTATTTCAATGTAATCTGCAAATCAATTTGTAAGGATTTCAGCAAAGCAATTAGGGGGATTTCTGGACTACAAACACTGTGTAATGTGAGATTTCATCTTGACTGATAGACCTGTCAGGATCCATCCAAAAATAGAGCTGCGTTTCCCTCCTCTCCACCCCACCTTTTCATGAGTTATATCTGAAAGTTCTGTTCTTTCCTGTATTTATGATTGGTGCCTTGGCACTTTACCCAATTTTAATCCATTTTAAACCTCCTGTTGTCCCACTGAGCAGAACAGATGTCAAGCAGGACTGGAGAAAAAGGACAAATTGATGGCACGTCTACAGTGCTCAGGAGCCAGCAAAAAGAAATGCAAACCCCGTTAAACCTCTGAAGTGCACCGAGTGCTTCTTGGGCATGGGAAAGCAAGACTGACCAAAGCTGAGTTTGGGTGCATCATGCAGCCTGCAGGATGACAACCATTCTCAACATTTCCTAATAAAATAAATAAATAATACAAATAAAATGCAGGATCACAAGTTACAAGCTCTGCCAACAGGCCCCAGGGCATCATTTTAGGAAGCTATATGGCTGCTTCTTTTTTTTTTTTTTTTTTTTATTAAGATTTTTTTCCTCTTTTCCTCTAAGTGCAGTGAATTCATAGCTGTGTTCCAGTTTCTTTTGAACTAGGCACCAGAGACATCATAAATAACAACCTTGCTGCCATCTCATTAAGGCTCAGAAATTTTCCAGTCATTAAAAAACTGAATTCCTTTCACATTTGCAGGTTGTACTGTCTCACTGGCAACTCCCTCTGAAAGGTTCCCTGACATCCCAAGCTTAGTGCAAATAAAATCAAAACCTTAATTCATCCTCCGTCTTCTCCCCCAGTTCTTTGTTAGAAATGTCATATCCACAACACTTTATTTTTGGCTCCACATCTCAAGGGTCATCTCCAGTTCCCCTTTCCCTCTTTTACAGCCCATGTCAGTCAAATTTGTTAAGATCCATTATTTTTCTTTTTCTCCTTGAAGGCATTCATTTCCCAGTTTGATTATTACACTTCTCCTTCTGGGACCCTTCACTATAATTTTTTCTAGTCCATGCAAAACCAGTCTTCCTTTCAGCCTTGCGAATCACCTCAAACCTAGCTGGCAGATGAGTTTAGATAGTTAACCTAACCTTAGTTTAAGTAATTAAATCTTACACATGTATAAGGAAATGTCTTATGAGAATCTGGTATCCAGACATCGAGCCTAGCTCTTGTTTTGATCTGCACATCCCTGCATCATCTTGCTAGGGTAGGAAAGAAATTCATGAAGTATTTAACCAACTTCCAGAGCTTTTGTGTTGGAAACAGAAATAAACACTGAACAGCTGAGCTGGTCAAAAGCATCCAGCTGGGATCCTCTTCCCTAAGCTACAGACACAGTCATGCTGGCTGCACTGGGAGGGAACGCAAGCACAGATAAACAACACATTCAAAATAATTAGATACCCACAACACTGCAAATGGCTTAAATAGGGGCTTTCATGCTCTGAAAGAGTGGGATGGAGCTGTTCATGACAGATTTTTTTGTGGCTGCCTCTGAACTGACAATTAAACCGAACAACGGAGCCGAAGAACGAACGCGAGACAAGAGCAGCCTGCACCATCCATGCAGTCAGAAGGAAGTTTTCATTTCCTACTCTATGTACACCATGTTGCAGCCCTTATACACAGACAGTTCGCAGCCCTTAGGAGCAAAGCAGAGGATACGTTGTGATAGAGGAGTGGAAGCAGTTCTGGGTGAGCTGCTGGAAGCACAGGAGATTTGAAGGTAATATGAAATGGCAGATGGAAATCTAGCATCCACGGACCAATGTGAAATCCAAAATATTACAGAATTAACAACTAGGAGTGCCCCAAACATCCAGAGCTTCTAGCATCAGGATGCTAGAGGAGGCCACCTGGAATATTTGTTTCTATTATAATCCAAAGTTATTGCTCAAGTAAAATACATCTTTACACATCAAGTGCCTGGAAAGAGAACTTTTATCATTGCTCATTGTCATTGCAGGCAAGATTGGAGAATCCAGCTGAGACAATCCTCTCAATATGCACTACACAAAGTAGGAGACACAATCCACGTGGTATAGACCGATGCAAATGGGCCAGAGCTGGGGTTAAGGAGGGATGGTTCTCTCCACCTTGCAGGTGAGGCAGGTAGGCACTTTGCCGCAGATCACCAGGGAAATCCATAGCCACATCTCAAATTGAACACAAACACTTCTGGGCCCTGCAGCATGGTCTTTGAGTGGCAAGAAAGGTGACGCTCAGTGGGTCAGCACTAATAGCAGCAACGGGGTTGTGCCTGCATGAATCTGGTACATTTATTAAGGGAAGATGAATGCATTTCACTCACTTTGTCCCAACGTTTCCAGCATGTTCCCACACCAGGGCTTCTCTGCCCACTGCTGGCACATGGGAGTTCACAGCTCCATTAGTCACTTCCCATTCCCCTACCTCGTAGGAAGGCATTTTCCTCTCCCTTTGAATAGCCCTGCAAGCAATTCTCCTTCATTTGTAATAATGTCAAGTTCTTCCTAAAATTTGTCACTTCAGACGAAAAACAGGCATATGCAAAAACATTGTGAAATTAGCAGATTTCAATGCACAACCAAAGCCGCAATCTTTTCAGCCTTGCCCCCAGCTCCAGCAGTCAGAGGCCTTCATTTTTTGCTTGCTCCTGTTATGCAGAAAATATCAAGTAATTCAAGTTTGGGAGGAAACAAAAGTGAAACATGACTGCTTGTGTCAGAAGCCACCACCAGCCTTGCCTTCACAGTCAAGCTCATCAAGAGGAGAACTGTGCGTTTTCTCAAAGCATCATGGAGAGATGAAGAGATGAATGGAGCAGGAAAAGCTGGTGTCAACAGCAAAATCTGTTACTGCAGCTGCACCATTTCAGAGCTTTAGACAGCAAATTGAGTATTTGCCCTTCCCCACAACTTCCCGGGGAGAGCACACTATTTTAGAGGTATGACCAGGCAAGTCTAGATATAGGCTCAGCCCCACCAAAACTTCACTGTAAATGGATATAGGGATTTGCAATCAGGTCAAAATTCTGGAAGTATTTGGCCTTAGGTTCACATCTGGCATTAAACTCTGGCAGTTTTTGTTAAGCAGGCAAGACAATGTTTTTCTCATCACATCTTAATGGTCTTCCCATTATCTCCCAGTTCACCAAGGCAAAACCCTATTCCACCTATGTCTGGTTACTCACCCAGCCCCCTTTTACCATACCTTATCATGCAAACTGAATACTGTACCTGCTTACACAGCCTGAAGATGTGACTGTGCAGATTTTCATTATTCTCTTTGCAAACCATTTGTCCTGATTTCAGCTGGGACAGAGTTAATTTTCTTCCTAGCAGATGGTATAGTGCTGTGTTTTGGATTTAGTATGAGAATAACATTGATAACACACTGATGTTTTAGTTGTTGCTAGGTAGTGCTTACACTAGACAAGGACTTTTCCAGCCTCGCATGCTCTGCCAGGCGTACAGGAAGCCAGGAGGGGAGGGGGCACAGCCAGGAGAGCTGATCCAAACTGACCAAAGGGATATTCCACATCATGTGACATCATGCCCAGTATATTAACTGGGGGACTTGGCAGGGAGGGCTCGGGGACGGGCTGGGCATTGGTCTGTGGGTGGTGAGCAATTGCATTGTACATCATTTATACATTCTTTTATTATTATTATTATTATTATTATTATTTCTTCCTTTGCTGTCCTATTAAACTGTCTTTATCTCAAACCATGAGTTTTACTTTTTTTTTCCTCAATTCCCTCCCCCATCCCACCAGCTCAGGCAGGGGAGGGTGAGCGAGCAGCTGTGTGGTGCTTAGTTACTAACTGGGGTTAAACCACGGACACCATTCTGTATCCTTTTGTAATGGAGGTAGATAAAACTGGTTTCCCCCTCCAGGCCCTAGAGTATTTTCATTTTTTAAATATCAAGTAAAAGAAATAAAAAATCATGTTTAGTGACTGCTTTTACCTATAGTTATGCCTAAGATATGCCATTTTGTGGCACATTAATGAGAAATATGCATGTCAGAACACAGAAGCAGTAAGTTTTGCCCACAGTCCGTTGTACAAAGCATTTATTTCTGGCTGTATTCAGGCACCACCTGGCTCACCATGCAACCTGACAGCTGCCACTGGTGGTGCAACCTCCTGAGCAGTCCTCGTTAGTACAGCTCCTTACCCTATCATTTAAGAAAAAGAAATTACTATGGAATAGTTCCCAAACGTGCACCTCTCCCTACAACTAAAATTCAAGGGATGAGGCAAAAGACAGAACATCTGGCAGAGAATGGTTTATTTTGTATGTTAATCAGCAGTGGAGAACAAATAAAACATGTTCTGGAAATAGAAAATTTACTTCCTCCAAATCATTAGAGACTAAAAGTATATATGCCTTCTCTGAAAAGGAAAAGCAAGTGACTGACTGCATACAAGAGCATGTCCAGTCAAAGGCAGGGTAACTCCGCAGTGTGGACCCTGTTCAGCAAGCAGAGGAAGCACACTGCCTCCCACAAAGGCTGGGGTTCCTGGATAAGGGAAACGCCTTCCCTCCAGTTTATAGACTTCAGGCATTATTTAAGGGAGTAAGGTCAAAAAAAATATTTTGCCTTTTTGACTTTCTTGTTTGGTATCTTTTTAGGCTCTTTGATGGTGAGTCCTTGGAACTGAAAGCTCAAAAAGCAACTACAGGAAAGTGAATTTTTATTATTCTCCAGTCTTTTGTCAGGACAAAAGCATTTGCTTACTGAACTACCTGTGGAGAAACACAAAGCAACACTTCAATCACCCATTCCAAATCAGAAACACAAGGTAAAGACAAACAACTGGGAGCATGCTCAAGGATCATAAATTTCCTTATGTGACTTCATTTGTCTAAAAAACTTCTGTTCCTGAAAGTAGAATTAAAAATTTTAAAAAAATTTAAAAATGTTATCCGTTAAAGCAAATTCTGGAATGGCAGAAAGAAATTCATAAAGTGACCACGGTATTGCTTTGAGCATGTTTTCGGTGCTCATGAAATATAATGAACATATTCAGCTGACAGCTCTGTAAAATAAAAACTTCTATGGTTAGGAAGAGCTGAACAGGAGACAGAGTATGCTTCTTGCTTAGCTGCAAGCATGTCTCTTTAACCCTAACATATTAGGGAAGCATATCTAGAGGGGAAAAGATAGTTCAGTTGTCGTGTCAGAAATTAATCAAGTATCCAAGTATCTGTTTGGATATCCACATGTCCAAAAATTGTTTGTCACGAATGATTATGTTACATTTAAACCGTTAACAGGAACAGGAGTTTTCTTATTCCTTAGTCAACCAAATCTGCCAGGCAAAAGAGATTTTTGTTGCTTTGTTTGGCTGTGTGATAATTTGCATATTACAAATTGTTAATAGTTATTTACGATTATAAAATAATAATTAAAATATTAAATAGACCAGTTTTATGGCATCAATCCAAAATCATTTGCTGCAGCATATAAGCTAGTGTATGAAATTTGCTGAAGCCAGAGTTTCACTACGGCTGTAAAAGCACAAGACTAGCATACAAAACGCAGCGTTCAAATACAGAGACATTTAGGAACCTTAAATACCTGGGTTTAGAGGCTGTGAGATCTGTGGTGCCCAGAACAAGAGAAAGCGTTTACAAAGTATACACAGTCCTATTCTTTGGTCAATCAGTAATCATAAAAATAGTTTATATTTGGAGCATTTCATCTCATCTTCAGGATCTCTCATAGAGGAGTATGGTGATAAAACATGGGCCTTGCTTTGGCTTTCACAACACTGAAATCAATCAAGTATCTGTATGTAGGCCAAAGGGACGATAAATCCTCTTTGTCACACCTACACCAATTTTCTGAAAACAAAAGATGTAACAATTTACAGAACTTCAGATGCCCTATATTTATCCTTTCTCTGAGAGCTAGAAGTGAAGACAGAACCCACCTCCCCCCTTTTTTTTTCATAAACACCTTTTTTAATAGACTCTCTTTTTTTTAGCGGGGCAGATTTCTTTCTACAGCTCAAAAAAAAAAAGCTGAAGCTTTTGCTTGAGGCAGAAGATGTTTGAAGTGTTTGAAACAGAGCACTCTGGGCTCCATGGAGTGGCCTAGATTATACTTCATATAAATGAAGTTGTTATGTTAACCTCAGCATTCATCATGAAGTATGACAAGGTTCAAAATGCCTTAGATTTGTTATAAAAAACAATATAATGAAAAATCCTTCCTATTATAACTGTTTAATTTACTACCTCCTTCTACATATATATTCTAGTTACAAGACATGTTTGTTTTCTTTGTTGGTAAATATTAGAACAATATGACATTAAATTAGAAAAAATATGTGCTGTTGTGAACTCTTAGTTACAGAATTACTTGCTTCCACTGCTTTGCCCAGATAATTCACTGATCTATATACCCTAATAAATATCCACACAGGTCAGTCTCAAGCACAGATCCTTGTCAGGCAGAGGCATCCCAGTGTCTGGAGCCAAGAGAACACAAGACAGATATTTTCTCTGCATTGTGTCCAGCTACCTTTGGTTACCCCCAGCCGAAATTACCCGGTACCCAATTACAACCGAGTTAGTTGGCAGCAGCCTTCATGCAGGTTCGACGTGAGATGTGAACTCGTGCCAGTGGGTGTGTAGTGAGACTCATTAGCCACTCTGTAACAGTGACTGAGCAGGTGTCTGGAGCACCGGGACTAAAAACACAACTTGAAGTCTAGGGTAGAGACTTAGATACAAAAAAGACATAGGAAGAAGAAATATCAGAGGCATTAAAGAACACCCATGTGCAGAAATATTAAACGCAGGAGGACTCTCCAGTTTAGGAAAGCAATAACTGAGGAAGGACAGCTGGGACCTGTTGTACTGAGAAGGTGGAAAGAACAGTTGCTGTTTCTCATCATACAACGTCATGATACAATCAGGCACCAAGCTTAAAATAACAAAAAGGAAGCGTTTTTTCACATAATAAATAAGCACATCATGTAACCATTGTTATACAAGCATGCACAGGTAAAAATATTAATTACTTCAAAAACTGTTTTAAAAATACATGACTGCCCAGAGAAAGATCACTACCCACTTGTCTTCTTCCTTTTCCTAAGCATCCGGCCAGTTACAGGTGCCAGGGATGAGATATGGACTAGGAAGCTATAGGACGCACTCACTTAGCTTCATTAGGTAGAAAGCACTCACCTCAATTCACATGCTCAGGGAGTTCAAAGCAGCAGCAATAACAATGAAAATTTAAGATTTGCCCATCAGAATAAATAATATACTGAATAGGTAATAAATACATATCGAGCTTGTTATTGCCATTCTATGCTACAAGAATTAGAGCTGAGAATGGGAGATTGCAAGCAGCTCCACTATTCCTTACCTGAACTGCAGAGCTTCTTTCAAACAGAAGGTCTTTCAAAACAGAAGGAATCATGACTAGTTTGTGTGCATAATATTTACTTACTTTTATTGGTATTGAAACAAGCAAAAAAATCCAGGTTCTTGATGCCCTTGCCACCACTCATAAATGCAATTTAGTGCACCAAACCCCAATATGTTAAAATAATCTTTATAAATAATTATGAACTGACACTTAAGAGCTAACATAGCTGAAATGACAAATTAGAAATGTCATCTCATGATGTGCGTTAGCCCAGTGTCACTCAAAGCCAATGTATTTTTACTCATATCAAATTAGAATTTCCAGCTACTGTGGATTTTTTTCCTTGAACAACATAGAGCTGAAAGCTCTGCAAAAAGAAACCTGACTCCAGACCATTTCTTTTGGAGCAATCCATAAACCATCTGCATGTGCCACTGATGTTGGACATGGGAGCAGGGCTGCTGTGCGTCAAAATGCTCACGTGACAGAAGTGTGTCTTTGGAAAACAAAAATATAGAGGCTAACACAAAGGTCTTTTATAAGCTGACAAAAAGATTACAAGGGTGAGTGAAGGAGACTTGGACAACAATAAAACCAGACTGTTCTTCCTCCAGAATTCCCAGGCAAGGGAACAAGTAGAGCTTTCTGGACTCTTAGAAGAGCAACATCAGACACCAAAGCATCCTTCTTGTGTAGGAATATGTGAAACAGAAGTGCAGTATGTGGAGTATTATGTATGGAAACGATCCTTGGGGGAAAAAAAAAAAAAGAATTCTCACCTGGTTCTACCTTTTGTTCCATCAGTAGTCAATATTTGCTGCTGGCTGTACCTTCTTCTCTGCTAACCATCTTAAACCCTTTCTTCAAGCAGGTATCACTGAATCTGCATTGTTTTTGCAGCTGCAGAAATGCTCGTACAGCTTTCCCAGGCAGTGGTTTTTGAAATGTTGTCACTCACAGGCTTCTATATTCAATGTAATGAGTGACCAGATCAGCAACAGGGACAACAGTTACTCTGCTTTAGCCATTGCTTGGACATTGCTAGTTGAAATCAAGTCTATGAAATGATACTGTGCACAACAGACCCAAGCTGTTGGATCTATTTTCATTTATGTGCATCGGTGAAACCTTAAAATGAATGCCCTTAAGGTGGTTATCACCAGCTGGAAGGTGCAAACAGTTTGTAATTCAGCCTGCACACTTAACTGAAATTCAGAAATGCCCAGCTGGTTTCAAGGAACAGCTAGGATTCCTGAGCCTTTTGTCACATCAGCAATGTCACATCAATAACACAAAATGAAAAGCCAGAAAGTGAGGGCCCTTATTCAAACAAGAGCTTCTGCATCGTCAAAAATCCTGAAAAGTTTGGGAACAGCAAGAGAACTCAAAGAGTAAGGGAGGCACAGACTTCAGCTCAGGGTTATTTAGCATGTAATTTGATTTCATGTGCTTTCCTGCTTTGTATTCATTGATTTCAAATCCTTCCTCGGTACCCATGTCTGCCACAACAGCTATGGTAAATTGCCACCTCAGATTGGATAGGCAAGTGGCCAGCTGAGACTATGGATATAATTAACATGTCTACTTTAACAACCCACCTCAAACTTTTTAATTTATAAACAATGCATCTATGTAAAAACATCTTCTGGTCACAGTCCTTTCCTTTTATTTTTTTATCATCTGCACCTCATATTTGTTATATTCCGTTCACTCATCACAACATCTCATAATTTAAATTGTAAGCTGTTGAGGACAAAAAAATATTCTGTCTTGCTCTATTCTTGTGCAACGAGACCATGAACAATGAGACCTTGCCACAATAGCTCCTCTGGAAATTAATACACGTAATAATATTACTATAACCTTCCAACCATTTCCTTATCATTTCTAAGTGTATGATTTTCCTGTATTTTTTAAGCAGAGCAGTGGAAGCTGCTGTCTGATTTGCATTCAAATGTGAATAGGATGCCAAGTGCTGCACCTCTTTGCACCGTGTGCTCCTTACAGTGTGCATCTTCCATAAAGAAAAATGTGTTGTAGCAGCAGCAGATTAAATGAATCCAGACAGTTTTTGTCCTTCGGGGAAAGACGCCTTGCTTCTGTCACGCTCCAGCCTGTCAATGATCCAAAGTCACGGGGCAGCAATCCGCAGTACACGGCATCTCAGTATAGCGATGGAGATCAGAAATGGAAATTGTGTTCTTCTTTAGGAAAGAATGATCTTTCATACAGCACCTACTGACCAAAAGGCTGCAGCTCTGGTAGGTAGTTATCGTTTAAGCAGCCGTCGGCTTCCCGCAGACCAATGAAGGAAGCAGATGGGTCTTCACACATTCCTGCTGCATAATTTCCCTCTTCCCGATTCCCCGAACACAGAACACACAAAACGAGACACTGACAACAAGAAGTTCATCTGAATGTTTCCGTTCAGCCAGATCTGTTTCAAAGAGCAAACCTGACATCAAAAACCCACCTAGGGAGTGTTTCCCACCAAAACCCTGCTCAGAGAGAACATGCACAAATGGAAAGTCTTGCCACAGGAAAAAAGCTCTTGGGTTTGAACCACCCATCCATTAGTAGCTGTGAATAATAACAGCAGCCTGTAATTATGAGTGCTATGCCCTGAAATGATCGCTTCATATTATTTTGCTTACGGGCAAGGGTGTTTTTAACATTTTAAATTTTTTTTACACTAAACAACCAGAATTAACATCACAATTCTTTTGATAGTGTGATTCTGTGCATTCATAGAAATGAAAATCTATACAGGAAATTTTTTTAAAAATATTTGTCTTCTGAGAGCCATGAGTTATAAACAAAGTCCCTCAGATGTCACCCACAAGAGCTCCTGTTTTTCTAGAGATTTGATGGCTCTTTTTGACACATGCCTCCAACATCCCACGTCCTGCCTAGCTCACTACTCCACAACCAGTTCATCCACACAGAAAATAAACTTATTGATGCTTTTATCTCTCCCTTCCCTATTCCAAAGCCATCCTGTGACTCCAAGGACCAGGCCAGACTGCTTTCAGTGCTAACGGCAGCTCTGAATCACAAGCACCAGCAGGAGCGATTGCTGACAGAAACCTCACGCTCCTTTCTTCACCCCTGGGAAGTTAAGATTTTACCAGTCACTTACAAACGTCCCACAGAGACTAGTTTAGAAGTATACGTTTATTAGACTTCAGTCTTCCACCTGGCAGAACAAACAGATGCAGAGTAACCCAAGGCTTTAATAATTTTCCCTCCACAGACACGGTTCGGCCATATAGCTAATTCTTGCTGTAGATTCTGCTCACTGAAGCACTGCAAATTACCCACACAAGCAAAAAAAAAAACATTTCCAGAGAGTAGATTTAGGTTAAGCATCATTCAAGGATTTGCATGCAAGGGTCTCACCACACTGAACCATGAAGACATTAACACCATGATACATTGAAAAGACACACTGAATGCATTTGTTTATTTAGAGCACAGAGAGGAGCCAACTTTTCATTCCCGAAACAATCATTCAGCAACAGTTGAAAATTAAAACTCTTCAAAAGTACCCAGGAATAGGATGTGGTGGTGATGTTTGGCTTTAATTAAAATATTTAGATATCTGGAACTGAAAGGAATGCCAACAACCTCCAACTTACTGGTAGAGAGAGGAAAAAAGATACTTCTGGTATATTCTTACCACTTAATTTCAGTTCACACAGTTAAGAACAGTAGCCCTAATCAACTTGATTATCTCCTTGTGTCGCTATATGTTGAAGATTCAACGTCATGTAAGATCTCTAAGTTTTCTAAGCAGCTGGTCAAGGTATGCTGCACGGTCCACCTGCCCGGCAGACCTGAGTTCATAATTCTCAGCTGAAAAAAGTCACCAACAACCAACACTTCAGTCTGTTGCTACGAATCACAGTTCTGTTAAGACATCAGTTGATATCAATTGTTCAGTAAAGCAGAAAGGGTCTATTCACTTCTTCATAATGTCTGTTTAACAATGTTTGTTAAAAACGGTCTTCACGAAAGCTTGGGATGCACTCATTCAGACATTTCTTCCAGGTTTGTGGACAACATCAGGTCTTACTAATTGAATGTTCTCTACAGTTACAAGGATTAAGAGGGTGACAACTGAATGAATAACACTATAATAGGTGTACTACTCTCTTTTTCTTGTTTTAAGATATTGTTCTTGCAGGCTACAGAAACACTCCTCAGGTAATTTTTGCTACAGAAAATTATTCTTGCAGCCATAATCAGTGAGGAAGTATAGTGACTCAGACAGGTTTAGGTCTGCTAACACGAACGGAAAAAAGCAACTTCTTGAGAACAAACTTCTTCACTGGCAATAAGCTCCAACTGACTGTAAGAAACTTTAATAAGAAACTGTAATTAAGAAATGTAGCATTTTTCCAAACAGTTTAAATGTGATTAAAAGCTTTTTAAAGAAGTTCTTTTTTATAACATTACGTAGAAATACTGGCTAACTACAGCTGAAGAGTGGAAGTAAAATTTTTAAAACAGCACTGAATTCTAATAAGGAAAAAACCATTTCTGCAGTTTGCTACATATTCAAAGGTAAGATCGCCTCCTAACTAGCCTTTTGAGAAACTGGATCTGAACCAAGAGTGTTGGCAGCTGGGCTTACTGCAGAGATTAGAGTGGCATTCCTTGAGAACTGGACTTCACGTGTCTTAAATTCTGCACAAAGTTAATTTAATAAATACTGAGACTACTGTGTAATAAAACAATATGTGGCAAGAACTCTGCTTGCGAAAATGTGAAAGGTCTGCTACCGCTACAGCTATTGCTTTTTCAGACACAAAAACCATCTATTGAAAGCACTTTAGCTGAACCCGTTACACAGCTATATGGTATACAGAGATATGATTTTTCCCCTCCCAGATCTGTATTTGAGCACCTTAAGTAAGTGTCACACAGGCAAACTGCTTTAAAATAGTTTTCAGTTACCCACACGAAACAAGTGGTTCTTCTGTCCTCTGCAATCTGACTTGATATGTGCTGGAAGCCCACATTGCAGTTAAAAAGAGCAAATATCCCGTCAAATCTGCTTGATAATCAATTTAGGTGTGCCAGTTTGGCGGCTGTGCTTCAGATTAGCTTTGGCCTTCAGTTTGGAAGCAGCTAAGCTGGCTGAATATTCTACTATTTTTCTTTCTGATAAGGATAGCAAGGTTGGTTTGTTTTTCCCTCAAAAGTGAAGTCAAATTTGCATATGCTCCAAAACAATTTGGAGATCAAAAGGAAAACATTGCATCTAGAACTGGCATAAATATACCGTCATGAGGCCTCCTGGGTGTAAGAGGGGAACTTCTACAGGATGTTGGTCAAATGTGTTTACTGGAAAATTTACTTAGATTTTTTTTTATCTATATGCACTCATTTCATTTGGTGTAAACTTTAGAAGGGCAAAGGGAGGAGATAATTTCATATGGCTTATGAAAGTCTTTAAAATTTTTATTGTGTAGGGATTTTTTTCTAGCTGATACTTGAAGAGAAAATGAATGAAGTGGCATTCTTTAATCCAAAATTGCTAAATCCTAAGATTTCAAGGTAAGGCCTTACGTATCTCATAAAAGTCAGTTTAAGCTGAAATATAGAGGCAATAGACAGAAAGTCCACAAAAATCAGTGATTAAACTAAAAGGGATTTTCAAATGTATTTTTCCACTGCATAATACATTTGAAATTTTTACAAAACAAAATTCTAGTATTCTTTGAATGAATGTTAAAAAGCTGAGAAATATTTTTTTCAAGGATCATTTCTAAACATACTGAGTAGAAATAGGCAGGGAGAGAAGTACTGCACTTCTTTCAAATACGCATGCACTCAGCAGATTACTATAGCTGCACTACCAACATACTCAACTATTATACCTCTTAATACACCCCCTACGACTGATTTGAAACATATATTCAAATAACACTCCGCAGCTTGGAGGATTAGATTCTTATCAAAAGCAAAAATAAATCCTAGTGTCATAGACTGTAATGGCCAAAAGGGCCAGTCGGATCATCTATTTTGAACAGTGCAACACAGACAATTACACTTCATCCAGTAGTTCATGCATCAACTTGACTAGTTCAGGTTGAGCAAAGACACTTCTGGTCTAACTTGATTTTTACTGAAATTCATTTTATACGTGCTGCCATTAAGCATGGCAGAGACTTTCTGTTTGCATAACACCTCCCTTGATACAAGTCTGATCCTGAGTAGAACATAATGTTCTTCTAAAAAGTAAGTATTAAGGTTATGCTATATCTGCTTCTGCTATCCTAATGTCCTTTTCATTATCCCGTGTTCATGAACCATCTTAATTAAGGTTCACAATTCTATGACAAAACATCTTCAACTTGGCTGAGAACTTTCATTTCAGCTAGAAACACAGCATCTTGTCATGCTTTCATTGTAGTTATCATTTTTGTTTTAAGAGACATTGAGAGTTCATACTCCTTCCTGCTGTTTGCAGCCTAATCACCAAGTCCTGCTCTCCCTCGACAGATCTACGTTGACACCACTTTCCTGTCTCCAGCTATTGATCTACTTTTCGCCTACCTTAAATCCACTTGTAAAGTCTTCCAGTGCTTCCTCTGTTAACAAGTTAGGATTTAGTTATCTATTCCTATGTTTCCCAGCCACAATTCACTCTTGACATTATTCCAACCATTTTTATACCTGTTTTCCAATCAATTTACCTACATAAATGCTTCAGGTTCCTTGGGGGATTGAATTGCAGCCATTGATCATAACCTTTGTCCAATTCAAATGCCTTAGATCCTTCAGCATTTGAGGGATTTAAACACATCTTAGCAAATAAGTGAGCTACGGGGTGAAAGTCTTTATATTTTTCTTTTTGAGAACTGGATACCAAAGGTAGAAGCTTTGATGTTGAGATGTGCTTTTGGTGACGGCATTAAGAGTACAGAGCAAAGTGGAAAGAAAGGTTTGTACGCTCAGAAGGATCTGTTAAAATCACTGACATGGACTAGACTTCTGATTCAGACGGGCCAGTGAAGGATAATAACATTTTGTAC
Organism: Sula dactylatra; assembly: GCA_013389905.1. Taxonomy (NCBI): domain Eukaryota; kingdom Metazoa; phylum Chordata; class Aves; order Suliformes; family Sulidae; genus Sula; species Sula dactylatra. Next base: position 76,153 of record WEKW01000834.1, read on the forward strand.
CGTCTGCTGGAGTAACAAACATAGAAGGGAAAATAAAACATGAAAGGCAGTGATTAGCAAGCACAGCAGTAAGGGTAGGTTATTCTGCTAATGTGAATGAAGTAATGGACTTCACAAAAGTTCTAAAAACCACCATCAGTAACATCTATTAATGTAGCAGATGAGGAATAAACAAGATGGTGAAATAAAGAGACTGTGAACAGCAGAGGTTAGTTAAAAGATGCCAGTTATTCAGCAGACCTACAAAAAGAGGAAACAAAAAAAACCTCACACCCATACAATGACCTAAAAGGACAAAGTGATTCTTTTGTGTATTTTTAAGAGACTTGAAATAGAGACAGATTTTAGAATATGCTATGTATGCTTTAAAAAAAAAATTTAAGTATCATGATGTGAAATCTACCCAAAAGAACCTCTCATACTGAGTCCTTGACTACATTTGTCCAGCTGTAATTCATTAGATGTTTCTGATATGTACTTCGGAACACAAGGAAGCATTGGTAACTATATTGGGATGAGCTTGCCCAAAAGCTCCGGGTTACATCTGCCCTGCCCTAATGATTTAGGTACATATAGGGAAGAAACAAAAAGCGTAAATGTATCCTTGAAAAAAATCTGGGCCAGGAAGCCAGAAGGTGATAGCAACACAGGTAACACAAATGTCCTTGACAGGCCAACATGCCTAAGTAAAACTAAAAAATTCTTGCCCTAGGTGCAAGGTTTTAAGTGTTCTCCTTCCTTAGTTATGGTAAAAAAAAAAAAAAACAATATCCCAGGGAGCTAACCCTGGGTTTCTGGAATCCTTTTATTGCATTTAGCGTATTATCAGATTTGAGGGAAAAATAGGTCTTTCAAATAGTAAAATCTTTGACATATTAAACTGCCATAACCATTTAATAGTAGAAACCACAAAAAATTCCACATTTCACAGCCATGTGAAAATAACAGCACCACAGAGTGAGCACCTGCATCACAAAGAGGCTGCCCTATCCCATCCTCAAAATCTGTTCTTGCTGCCTTGTGTCTTTCAATTACCTGGGCTTGAGACTGATTCACCATCTTCAAGGGAATTTGTCAGTCATCCCCACGTAGTCTGCTTTGGCTCACACTGCCGACTGGTCTGAGACTGTGCAAACTGGAATCCTTTTGGAAGCAGTTCACCTAAAAAGCACACTCTGAAATGCTCCTCTATCTGCTAATAACCGCTCCAGCCACACTGCAACACTAAAACGAGTCCAAAGTAAAACTCCTCAAGCATGGCCAGAAGGAACGCCACGTGCTCGGCATCAACCGCTTTGCTGCACGGACCCACTCCTACCATGCCATGGTAGTGGCTGCTCTCGCCTTTCCCCTTTGCCAGGGCAGCGTGCCACATCTCAGCTGAGCATGTTGTAAGTCACACGCAGCTCGTGAGCTCCTCACCCTTCCTTCTGCAGAACACCCAAGAGTGAAGTTCTCTTCTTCATTAGAACTTGAAAGGCTTTGAAGTCAGAGACTGTTTTATTGTCTTTGATGCTAGCACTCCAAAAGATTACAAGCCATGGATTGGCATTCCTTTTGAACCATCCTCCTCTAAATTTAACTCTGGTACACTTAAGATCGGATGTTGTAAACAACAGTACTTCCTGCGCAAACACCATGGCTGGGGGGCCTATCTTTTGGCAATAGGCACAGTCGTGTGCATCCCCTCAGAAATGCAACTAAATATTATCTTAATATCTCATTTACTGACCCAGAATACAAAAGCGTCTTGTCCAGAACAGTTTCAAACTTCAGAAGCTTGTGTCTCCCCTTTTTTTTCCAGATGCAAAATATAACAGAAGTTTAAAGAGACGCTTAGAAGGAGAGTTGATGCCTGCAAACAGATCCATCTGCAACGCTGTACTGTAAAAATACACTTTCTTTTCAACTTGTAAAAGAATAGGGCTTGGGATTTGGGGTTTTGTTTTGTTTTGGTTTGGGGTTTTTTTTATTTTGCTATTATTTTTGCCTACTGCATAATCATACCAGGGTCACTTGGTTTTCAGAATCCTTTTATCTTCTGACTAAATACAACTTTTAATAGCACAACTACAATACAGGAAATGTTTTCAAATGAATGATTTACGTACATTTAGTGATTTTGCCTTTCCAATCTCAAACAGCTCCATAATCAAGGAAGAAGTGATTCTCATTGAAATTACAAAGCAGTAAGAGTTTAAAACTCTACAAGACAAACAGTTCCTCGGTGTCCAACTGCTGGAAAGGAAGATTCTTATTTTGGATTTTTCTACACTATAAAATTAAAAATATTCTGCTTTCAAAAAAAAAAATCAGAATGGTCAAAATGTATGAAATATGAAATAAATTGCTCTTTTCTTAAAATAGTAACAAGAGCATTAATTTCAATCCCCTGCTAGTTACTTGTAACTGTATGCCGTAATTTGTACGTTTTTCTGTTATATCTTTTATTATAGTCCACCTGAGAGGTAAAAAAAGGGAAGAAAATATAGTTCAAAGCAATTTGTAGTACTATTAATGGAGAGAGGTAAACTCACAATAATGAAGTAAACCAACGAGGGACAAAGGCTTTATCACATAGTGTTATGTTTGTTGCATTTCAGATTAGTGTTTTTCATTCAGAGGATTTGTGCACTTATATTCTCTTTCCTGTAATACAGACTTATTTTTAAAATTTATGCTTGAATTTCTAAAAGTAACTTTATTCTGCCAATGTAGGAATCCATTGCAGAATACATGAACAAGCAGCCATTCCCACCACAGCAGGTACAAGTAAAGCTCAGAAATTAAGTGCTAGGAGTTGTATTCACACGGCAAGTGACAACGTCCACACGAGCAGGGTTAGGCCATAACAGACATGTTTCTACTGAATCATAAATTACAATTTGTGGGCCTTGGCTGGGAAACACCACCTGCATTCAGTGTGTCGACCAACTCATTCTTCTCCCAGCTGTTTCACTTAGGAATACAAATGTCACTGCAGGTCTGAAACGGTTTCACTTCAATTAAAAGGATCCATGACGTCCACTAAGGCACCTCCAAACTAGAGGACAGTTACCCCTCGAAAGGACACTTCAAAACCCTAAGGTCAAGTTTCTTAACCATCTAACACAATCCATGGACTTCCGCACATGAGGTGCTACAGGGAGTTTAACCAACAGGAGAAACCAAGCCCACGGGCATTCATAACTCCTTGCTTCTTGGGCCCGATATCTAAAGGAGTAAGGGGTTTGGGAGGATACACAAAGCAGTCCCTAAAGAAATAAAGGAATAATTAAAGGAAGAAAAAAGAAACAGTGAATCCTGGCAGACCCTTTTCTAACAACAAACAATATGTTTTATTTTTAAAGCCTGGTGTTGCACTAACCCTGTGCAAGTTATGTACCCTTAAAGGTCCGCTCTACATGTAAGAAGTCACCGAGTTAGTCCAAAATATTAACAGTAATTGAATAGTCTTTAGTCCAGTTACAATATTAATAGCCTAAATCCGTCAATTACTGTAGAGAAAATAAAACCTCTAACACAATAAAAGTAGCAAATGTTACATACTCACACACACCCTTGTATCTATTCCTTTCTCTAGTGTTGCACACACCTTTCCACTGCCCATTGGGGTCCTGGGATCAGCAGCACCCTCTTCCACGCAGCAAACGGCCAGGGTCCCACGCTGTTCATCAGGAGTAGTAGGATGCGCACGGTGGGGATTGTTCCTTCTCCTCTCTAGTGTCCACGCGGGGTAATAGTGCACAATTCCAAAAATGGTCCACTCGCTGTTCTTTCTTCATTGGAGTGGCAATTTCACATTACATCCAAATAATTACATCTAGTGTAGTTTACTCACATTGCCTATTTGTTCCTTCTTCTCTCACCTCTAAAAAGTTGTTTGCACAACTCTTTAGGTTGTATTTCTTTAGGTATCAGCACTTGGCTCTGAGTGATTTGACTATATCCATGGGGCCTCTGGCACCTAAGACCATAGATTAATTGATTCTACATAAAATAACTATTTATTACTTGCTACCCCTTAGTTACAGAAATATATCAAAATCATTATAAACATAGGCAGTACACCACACAATTGTGCAAAGCTAGGCTGTCATTTGACAGTTGCTGTTACGGCTAAAACAAAGCTTAAGGTAGGGCAAGATAAGCCCACAGAGCTTATTGAGCTCAGTGAGTCTTCACCCTAAAGCCTTGCAGAGTTAATACAAGTTACTAGCAATGACAATACTGTGTTTATGTGGTTACAGGGCCATGTTGGTAGTTAGGTCACTCTCCAGGGAAGGGGTAATGTTGTCTTGAAACTCCTTAGGTATCAGATAAAATAAAATGCAGGCCTTCCAAATCCCCAGGAGAATATTCTAACAGTGTCATATAAAATACCAGCTCTGCTTAGAGCTTCCACCCACCGCACAGTGGCAGCTGCTCGATTGAATGCTGGTCCTGTGTTAAGTGACTCGGGCTTTGGGCAAATGGATGTAATTTAGGTGACCCAGAGCTGCATTCAGACAGCTGTTTAGCTTAGCAGGACACAGGAGGTTCCAGCCACGCTCAGACATTGAGGAAACTTTGAAATTGAAAAGGAATATACACTAATAAGTTTTTAGCTTCTTCAAGATGAGTCAGTTGGTAGAGCATCAGCTTTTTGGATTACCTTCTTACATATGGGTGTCTAAACTCTGTGTATGTTCTATTTCAAGCACCAAAACCAGCTCTCTAAATTTAGTGTCAAGGTACACAAATTAGGAGGTTGATTTCCCTCAGTTCCTCATGTAGAAAAGAGACAGACAGACTCCTCCAGGAGGTAATTTTGATCATAAGAACTCCTGCTTAATTACCATCCAAATACAGCTAAAAAGAAAATACCACAAACTTTTGCTTTGCAATTTATTTATTAAGAAGAAACATGTAAAAATGACCACAAAATGGGATAAAGATATTTAAAAACTTTGAAGAAAAAGCAAAAAGGTAAGTCAGACAAAAATCACCTAATAATTGGGAAGGAACTTTCATTTCCCATCCTTCAACATGCCATGTAAAACAGTATCCTAAAGCAGCGAGAGTAAATACTGGATGTAATTACAGCTTTGGTATCTATCTTTCTTTTCTTCAGCCTATTCAAAGCACTAAATGCCTGCGTCTTCCAGGTAATGAAATGCGTACTCCTTAGTATTGGGACAAATACAGCTAGAGAAGGGAAAGAATTAAAGAAGGGAAAAAACCAAAACAAACCAAAACAAAAAAACCCCAATAATACAGCTGCTTAGTCTTCAGTAAAGTATGCTTCCAGTCCCTCCAGCTCTGCATCAGCTGTTGTATTTGAAGAGGTGGGAGTAGAATTTGAATTCATGCTTTCCTGACTATTACTTTTTTGTTGAGAGTTTCCTGAATTACTTAGTTCCTTCTTCAGTTCTCTACCACCAGTTAATAGCTTTTGACTCTCTGTAAAATACTGATTAGGATGATTCAGAGAAAACCCAATGTCATCAACCTGCACATAAAAGGAGAGGAACAGCGAGTTATTATATTTATTTCAAAAAGTCATCTTTTTCACATTCAAGAACAAATTAATTAGCAGTTTAATAAGTTCTGATTTTGTTGAAGAAAAAGGCAGCAGTTTGTAAATACTATCCCAGTAAATAATAGCATGACACAGTTTTACTTGCATCACAAAATTCCTTCCCTCATGTTAGAAATAAAACAACTGCTTTGGCATATTCAAACAATATTTCACACTGTCTTTGCTGTAGTAAAGAAAAAACCTCCCCAAAACATATAAAACAATATAAGTAAAATGCCATACCTTTACAGATGTAGGACAATTGAATCTACACCTTAAAACAGCATTTCCTTACCCAAAAGAGGGACTCAGACAAGTCTAGAGTGCAAATGGCAGTAGAGAATACTACTACAAGTTGTAACAACTGCACAGTGTAAATCTAGATCTAAAGTATCAGTGTGAAACTGTGAATGGAAGCAGGTAGCTTCACCTCTTTCCCTGTTTTCTCCAGTAGACACAAATGCAATATTTAAAAGGCAGCAGGCTAAGATAGAAGCCCAATAGATCAAGCTTATCTCTGCTCCATCAATGCCAACAGCATCCTGAAACTAGATGCGCAACCAATACCAAAGGACATTTAGTCTTCAGTGGCAAAGAATACAGAAAACTAGCATAAGGTGCAGCACATTTTCATTGTTCCTTTCTACCTAAGCAGGCACATTCTTTCAGCTCCGTAATTATTTGATAGATGAACATTCAACTGATGCTCATCAAATATTTCAAATCAGCAAAGCTTTCAGTTTTAAAAGTAAGCTATGCTAACATACTCAACAAAAATCTCAGTTATAACCTTTGTATCTCTTTTCAGGGGCTCAGAAGCTGGAAATTCTTACTTTAAACTGTGCTTCCACCTCATGTTCAGACAATCTGCACCTTTTCTCTGCCCGTCAGTTCATGCGAATACTAAGAAAATTTTGAGAAAAATACTGCTCTTAAATAATGTTGTAAAATTTCCCAAGCCTGGGACACAATGAACCAAGGAAGCCTGAGAGCTGTATACTGGTAATTTTCTGCTCCCACTACCTTCCTTTTTTCCCCAGAGGGGTGGGGCCATTTCAAGCATAACAGGCAACTTTGCACACATGGAGCATCTCATGAGAACATATACCGTGGCTGATTTAATATGCCAAAACCCATCAGTTTACATTTCAGCCACTTGTGAAAAATCATAAAGCAGAGAATCAATGTGCGTTTTAAATACAACCCTGATTCAATGCATTACCACTGTGTAGCTTAGCTCCAAAAGAAAATGGCTACATGCATAACAAAATATAATTCAGACACAAATACGACATTAGCAACTGTAGTAAGTGACCTTGCTTGAAAAATCTAAACCATAAGTGACAGGCCTAGCACACTAATTTGGCACTCAAAATAAAAGGTACAAAGTACAAAGAAAAAAAAAAAATAAAAAAAGAAACCTGAAGCCACCACTGAATTTCATTTCAGTCTTATCTGGATGAGTTTCACCCAGCCAGGTTTCTTCCATGCATCAATTTCCATTATATGGGAACTAAATTACTTCTTTACATCAAAAAGGCTTAAAAAGAAGTGATACAGTGAAAAGCTGGCTTTTCCAGAAGCGGCTCATCATTAGTTCTATTTTTTTTCACCTTAAAATCTCAGGTTTCTTCAGACCAATTTAAGATTCATTTTGTAACTCTTAATTTTGTTCTAAAAACTCTTCTCTCCCCAACAAATTGGAATAAGCTGTAGAAGCAGCTCATTGAATTAATGGAGTGTGTTTTCAGAGGTGA
>WEKW01000835.1:9228-27523 GCA_013389905.1 Sula dactylatra
GGGGGGTCCTGGGTAGAGCAGGAGGCCGAGGGAGGAGGAGGAGGAGGAGGAGGGGGCCGCGGCCTGGGTAAAGCCGGGCCTTGAGGGCAGCGCAGGGCCTGGGGTACCATGGAGGGGGCCTTTGGGGGGGGGTTAGACATGGTTATGAGAGGAGCAAGGGTCTGGAGGAGGCCAGGGAGAGGGGTGGGGGGCTTTTAGCTCCTTTGGGGGGGCTTTTAGCTGCTTTGGGGGGCTCCTAGCTCCTTTTTTTTTTTCTTCCCTGAAAAAGGGGGGGGGTTCCTTAATGAGGTCTTTAATGACGTTATTTCTCCTGGGCAGCGCTGGCCTCATTAACGTCCCCTTTGTCTTCCTGCCGCTTCTTAAAAAAAAAAAAATATATATATATTTCTTGGCTCAAACAGGGAGTGCAGGCGAGGGCAGGAAGGTAACGAGGGTTTGGGGGTACAGGGGGGGTGTTGGGGTGCAAGAGCCTCCATCACCCCCCCCTTTTGGTAGAGAAGGGCTCACCTCCGGTGCTCCCGGGTATTAAAAAGTTTATATATATGTGTGTCCCCCCCCCAGGAACCCCTTCTTTCCTCCTCTGAGATGTATGTAAAGCACCTTCTTCCCCCTCCCCAACGTAACTTTAGCCGTTTCCTTTATTAGCATTTTTTTTTTCTTAGTTGAGACCATATAGGCAGAAAGTTATTGGCAAAAATAAACAGCTTAAGCGTGTATGTCTTGGGGGGGGGGGAAGACAAGAAAAAAGGGAGGTTTGGTGCCTTCCCTCTCCCCTGGGGGGCAGGTGTGCAGTGCAGAGAGCTGCTTTTACGCATTAGCATGCCTTTGTCTCCGAGGAGGTTTGTTTTCCATGTGATGCAGGGTTGGGTTGGTAAGTAAGCTCTTTTATTGAATAATTAAATTATACCTTTTCCTGCCTTTCCCCCCGCCCTCCACCAGCTCCCTCCCCGCCACCAAATAAGTCCTGAGATCGTCTGCAGGGTCCGTTTCGTGTAAGCAGTTGAGTTGATAACCGTGTGTGTACAAACCAAGCAGAATTCTTCCCCCTTTGTAATGACGGATAGAGTTGTGCGCCCCGCCGATGTGAGTGTTTAAAAGACAAAAAAAAAAGAAAAAAAAAAAAAAAAAAGTCACAAAAGCACACAATTTACTCCCAAATATGTCTGTTGTGACGTTTCCAGGTGAAATAGCACCGAGGTGCCTCGGTAAAACTCATACCACTCTGCTGCCCCTTGATGCCATCTAGACGTAGGATGTGGCTCCATTGCTTTGTCTGCAAACTCCATCCTCATTCCATTACGTTGACTGTAAACCGGCTGCCCCTGGGTGTGGGTCTGCCCGTAAAGCAGAAAAAGATGTTAAAAAGTTTTGTTAAACCACTCCGAAATGTGTCAAAAAGAAAGAAAAAGAAAAAAAAAAAAAGGTGGCAAAGAAAGCAAGCACCGTTCCCCAAATGTCATCACACATTTTTCCCCCATCCCCATGTACAGCCTCGTGTCGGATAATTAGAGGAATTGAAGTAGCGACGTACAGTGCAAGCACCCAGTTCGTAACAGATCTCGTTAGCGTCCTCGATTCTTTTTTTTTCTTTCTTTCTTTTTTTTCCTTCTCCCCTTTCTTTTCCTTTGTCGCTCAGGTGCGTTACGAAAAGCTCAAGTCCGTTCCTCACGCCACTTCACACGATTCAAGTCCGAAGTAAGAACACCACGCACAGTGCTGGGTATTCCTCCCCCCTTCCCCGTCCAATTAATTTAATTTCTTGGGTTAGTTTTTCCCGGAGACCAAAAACCACACACTTCCCCCCCCCCGCCCCGTGTCACCCAGCTTACATTTTCTCAGGTGGAGGAAAAAACACCCCAGTTTCCTCCAAGCACACTGATACAGTCGTGTGAAATTGTGGTGGTTTGTTTCCCTCTTGTCTTTATTCCCTGAAAATAAGGAAGAAAAAGGTGTATCCGTCTGCTTAAACTGTAAAATAATGCAAGCACTTGTTAGAGCGAGTTGGAGGGCTCTTCGTTAGAGACGTAACTGCATTTTCACATAAACCAGTGTCCGGTGATGTCCTTTACGCCTTTTTTGTCGCTGTTCTTAAGTGTTTATGCCGGGACCCTTATGGTCCTTCTGCGGTTTATCCTTACCACGAAATCATAAAGCTGGGATTATTCCCTCCCCCCCCGGCTTTTGACCAAAGATCCGCTGTCAGAGCTTGCAAATGTTACTGGAAACGTTTCTGGTTCCGAGAGAGCGGGACCTCGTAGCGCAGATTTCCCCCCGCTGCTACATCCGATTAGTAACGTTGTTCTGTTCTTTTTCTGAAGGCACCTTAAGGTTTCTACTTCCACTCTTGATCCCGGCAAAATCCAAACTGGTTTTTCATTGTCCGCTGCTGACCGCGCAAGCGACGCTTGGGTTTTTTTGTTTTGATTTTTCTCAAATCCGTACCAAGATGAGTTGGAAAGGACAGACGCGGTAGGGAAGAGAGAAAATAAGCTGCTGGAAAACTTCAGGTTCATTTTCTCCCTTTCGAGGGACGGAGGAACCTGGAATTGTTTGAGCGGCAGGAGTTTTCAGGGATTGTACTGCCAAGTTTGCCGGAGTTGTTGACTGGTTCCGTAAAGCGAGTGGTATTTTTATTTTTATAAATATATATATCGTTAAATATTAGCAGTAGGAGTCAAACTTCTTGTCTGGGGCTCCTCCTTGTGCCTTGCTTCCCCTGACCCATTTTTAATCGGGCTTAACCTCCTCCTAGCTCTCACGATTTGCTAGGGATTACCTTTTTAACCGGGCAAACACGCCGGCAGGCGTTTACCACCGGTCCCGTGGAGAATCGGAGCGACTCCTGACAGCGAAGCAAAGCACCCGCCAGGAGTATTTCTTTTTTCAATTGCAGGGACGGGGGTTGGTTTGGTTTTCTCGAAGGGTTTCATCGTTCAGCTCCTTGGGTCGAGCGAGGCTTTGTTGTGCCGGCTTAAAGGAAAGGCTAAAGCAAATCCTAGACCCCAGCAGCTTTTTTTTTTTCCAGGGCCCGGGACGTATCCCGTTGCTGTGGCATCAGCCGTGCTGTGGCAGCGAGGACGTCAGCGCTCAGCGTTAGGATTTCACTGAAGGATTCGGATGGGAGGAGCGGGAAGGAGCTAACCTGGGAGCAGAGAGGACGTTCAGAATTAGCAGCTGAGTCGAGCACGTTCCCCGAGAAATCTTTTGAGTTGTGACCAAATAGCGCTCGGAAGTTTCCCTCGGTGTAAACGTCGCTTAAAAACACGTGTTTCGGGGATGTCAGGAGGAGGATTTGCCCCGATTATGGCCAGGAGCGGGCGAAAGGGATCTCTCTCCCAGCCTCCTCTAAATTTGTGCAGCACCTTTGTTACCCTAATGAAAAAAAAACCCACCCCAACTATGTAGAAGGTACAAAAAACTGATAAATTTTAATGACTTCTGCCCCAGTCCGCGCAGTTTGAATGAGGCAGCGCGGCCCCGCTGCCTTCAAAGCGGCGCTTCTTTTATTTCTTGATTGATGTATTTCCCCTCGGTTTCCACTCGGAATAAAATGGAAGGCGGCCGCAGCGGCGGGCCGGAGGAGAGCTTAGTTCCTTTGGGATTATTCTGGAATAATCAGTGTTTTGGTGAAGGAATAAGAGATCTCGCCGAATCGTTTTCTCCGGCGCGGAGCGTGCAGGTGTGATGCTGGGGTAGGATAACGTTTCCTCCGAGCGAGTCGTTGGCGAGGCAGTAAACTTCTGCTAAACGTGCGAGGAATGACCTTTAGCTGGACGTAGCGCTCGCGCGGAAGAGCCCGGCCTCGCGTTTTCGCTCGAAAACCTTAAAATGCAGAGAACGAGCGAAAACTACGCGCCAGCCCTAAAAAAGAGCTAAATCCCGCGTGAGGCAGCGCGATATCCCTGCCCTGTCGCGCGCGCGGAGGGGTCTGCTTTCAACTCCCGCTCTGAAACGGGTTGCGGAGGCTCGCTCTGGCCAAAAAACCCGCTCCCCCTCGAGCTCAGCCGCTTGGTTTGTAGTTAATTTTCCGTTTTTTACTGGGTTTTATTGAGCTTACGATTTTAATTTGCCTTCTGGTAATCCCCCCGCCCCGCCGCCCCACGGGGTACGCTGTCAAATCCATCAGATCGTTAAAACCCAACTTTAAACTTAACTCCTGGCGGCTCAGCTTAAGGCAGAAGGTGTTTATATCCGAAAGATGCGCACGTGCGTGCGCAGCGTTAAGTCCCCGTCGAGCGTTCGGCTTAAAACCGCGTGAAATTAGGAGCGAACAATCCCTTACGGCGAGATTAAATCGCACGGGTTTGCAATCCGGTGACTTCCAGAGCGTTTGCGCTTTATTTTCAAAGCCTTCCCGGGCTGAAAAATAAAACATTTCCACCTCCCGCCCCCCCCTCGCCGTGCTTTGCATTCCTGGAAGNCACCCCTTGTGCAAAAAGCCGCCGTAGAAAGGAAGGTTTCTTCCAGCAGGTCGGCTGTTAAATCGGGTTTTTTATAGGGGTATCGGATAGAAGTTACTCCGAGGCGCGCGTCCGCCGCGCCTACGTATAGGGAGCAGGTGGGAGCGCGCAAAGCTCTTTTTTTCCTTAAAACCAGTAAAAACCACTTGTGTTTTTCCGAGGGTGGGAGGCGAGAGGCTTGTTTCCGACGGGGTTTCTTCCAGGTGTAACGAGCGAGGAGCAATAATACCTTTAACAGGGTTAGGAGGGTGCGATATACAGCAAATCCGCCGTCTAGGCCGCTCGGTTGTCGCTTCGTTACGCTCAGTCCCGATTTCACCAAAGCCTCAGCTGCGTAAAGCGACAACATTCGTTTTAAGATAATATTTTCATTCTCGCTTTGCTCTTCAGTGGCCGGAACAGCAAAACAACCCCGCTGAATTTCCCCGTAACGCGGCCGCCCCTGTTATTCTTCCCGTAGCGAAGCGCTCTCGCCGTCGGTGTGGCAGGATAACGATTGGAAAGGGCTTTTGTTTTTTTTCCAGGCGCCGTCACCGCCGTCTTACGTCATTGCCGTGGCGCTGAGGTCACAAACCCCTCGCGGCAGCCGCCGTGGGTCCTTCCGTGAGGATGTGTGCTGCGCCGGGGACCGGCCCCTATAGATCGGGCGGGCAGGAGCGATAGGAAAGCCCGAGATGAGCGAGGATTCAGGGAAGAATTTTCCCCCAGTCAGTGTTTTCTGCGATACCAGTAGCTTCTTAACAGACATGGCTTCTTCACCGCGTACCCGCAGCGACTCTCCACGGTGAGCCGTCCCCCAGAAACGCACGACGTCGCTTTGATTTGCTTTTCATCCTTTTCCCCTCCCGCCTTCGAAAACCCTTCGGTCGCTTTCGGACGTCCCTGCCCGCCCGTCGCCGCGTTTCCGACGACTCCGGTCCGTTGCGTTTAAAACCGTTAGGCCGACTCAATGCTTCGATAACACTCGCCTGAAGCTTCTCAGAGCGCTCCTAAAGAAGCCCCACGGTCCCTCTGAGAGGTCGGGGGATCGTTTCTGGCCCAAATCTGCTCCAATCCCGCAAAGCTGGAGTTAAAAAACGGCAGGGGATGGTGTTGCCCGCCTTAAGATGTAGTTTGGTGCTTAAGCGTCTGTGTAAACCCGACTTCTCAGACTTCCCTCCTTGAGGAGACGCGTGTTGGTTAAATAATTAATATTCACCTGCCAAACAGCTCAGCGATCGCTTTGACGGTTCGGCTTCGCCCCGTTTCGTGGTGCTTTTCAAAGAATCCTTGCAACGGCCGCAAAATTTTTACGCTTTGCTCTCGGGAGCCTTTTTTTGGTCTTCGTTTCTGCAACCGCGGCCGGTTCAACAACGCGCTTGTCGCTCGGGACGCGGCTCCAGGGGTGTAGCCTCCTCCGGACCTTGACATCGGAGCAGAGCGACTCCAGGCAGGGTAAAAGTGTCCGCGTTCTCCAAAACGAAGGGTAACGATCGCTCCTGAAAATCGCAATTTAAGGCGTTAGCGACGCGCGTTTGTTCCTCTCCGAAGGCGGCGGGGAAGGCGGGGAGCGATCGCCGTCCCCGGCCGGCGAGGACTTCTAGGAGATGGTAAACGGCGCCGATTCCAGCGGAGCGATGCCGGAAAGGGAATAGCCCTTTTGTTTTTTTGCAAAGACGGATGGTCTGAGGGCGTTGATCGGGCCGCAGCGGGCTTTATAGCGGCTCCCTGTTTCCTACAAGCCTGTCCCGTGGCCGGGGTGAGCTGTGGCGGCGTTCCGCTTCGCTGCGCTCGCCAGCCCTCTGCCAGCAGGTTGCTGGATCCAGAAACCTGGTGGCGTTTCCAGTTTGCAATCCATTTATCGATGAACCCGTCCCTCTAGGGAAAGGAGAGAGGCTTTGGCACGACTTTTATTCAACTGTTTAACTACACGGCTACTTAAATTCCTTTCCATAAGCTTGTTTTCGTGCTGGTTTTACTTCTGCCCGGCTTTGTGCGGCGCGTGAGTTTCTCAGGTCTTGCCCCAAGACTGATCTCGCCGAACACAAACGCCCCAAGGATGCCGCGTTCCTGCGACGGAAGCCGCTCCCACCGACACTCGCCTTTAAACCTCGTCTCTACGCCTCGGAATTGCGCGTCAGGTTTAAGAGCTTCGTGACTAATACTTAAGCGAGCTTGATTTTGGAGCTAGTCTGTTATTAGAATGGTGCGGGCGCAAACGAAAACGAGAGGGGAGCTCTGCATCGGGGTCGGACCTGAGCCGCGAAGCCGAAACCTCCCCGGGATGCTTCGCGGGGGTCGCCGACGCCGGGTTTTGTAGGGTTTTTTAATGCGTTTGGGGGAAATAACTCAGTTTTTCTCCCGTTTTTTTTTGCTTTACAAACGTAACCTGAGGCTAACAACGGGTCAGCTCGTTCGCGCAGGGCTGCTTTTTTCCGAAAGCCGTTCACAACCCCCGTTTCAGCTTCCAGACCTTCCGAGCGGCGGCAGCTCCTTCTTCCAGCCGAGCTGCCTTCGCCGCGGCGCGGCTGCCGTTCCCATTGCAGTGCTAAGGAGGGGACTTTATAGCCGCCAAAGGAGCCAGCCTTTCCATAGCCCCCCCAAAAAACCCGGCCAGAGGGGTGCCTGCGGAAGATCCACCTCCTATACGCTCCTAAATCGTTCGTGAGCGAGCGTGACGTATGTAAACAAGCCGGCGTTTATGTTTTTAATTATAGCTTAAGTGAAAAGGGAGGAGGAGACCCCGCTCTCCCTTGAAATCACGCAGCGACAGACTCGGGACCCGTCGGGAGAGAAGGAAAACGCAAGGCTGCCGCCCGAGCTCGTGCCGCGTTACGCATTTAATCCGTTACGAGGTTGTAAAGAGTTTCTCGTAACCCGTATCCGAGTAATTTTTAATTGAGTTTAATTGCGTGGGGCTCGGGGAATCCCGAGCTGGCCACAGCGGCAGGTGAGTGGTGGCACGAGAAAGTGGAAATAACCGGGCACGCCTCTAGATTTGGCAAACCAACGCGATGTTTCCTTATTCTTGTCCCCTAGAGGGGCGAGGGTTTTATTAAAACCCCGATTTCAGTTCTCGGAGCGGAGCGAATCTTTTCGTAAAGCACCGATTCCCGTTCTCGGGGCTTCGCTTGCGCTAATTTCGCGCGGAGGTCGAGCGCCGTGACGCCGCGGCTTCGGTTTGTGCTTTGCGAGGCGCTTCTTCGCCGCGTTTAACTCCGGGCGGAGCGAGAGCTCGAGCGGATTTCGGTGGCAGAGGTGAACAGAATCGGTGTTCGGGGTCGGATGCTTAAAACCGCGGCAACGGGGAATCTGGGAGCCGAGTGCCTGGCTGGTGAGCGGAGTAAGCATGTTTTATGTTCTTTTTTTATGTCTTTTGAATGAGGGGAATTAAACGTGCCTGTCTGCTTCACAGGGAGGATGGAGAACTGGAAGAAGGGGAGCTGGAGGACGACGGAGGGGAGGAGGCGCAGGATCCCTCCGAATCTCAAGAGAGGGGTCGGAAGGAGAAGGGGGAGAAGCATCACAGCGATTCGGATGACGAGAAGGCCCATCGACGGATGAAGCGCAAGCGTCGGAAAGAGAGAGAGAAAGAGAAGAGGAGATCCAAGAAGAAAAGGAAATCCAAACACAAGGTGAGCCGCGCGCTGCGTTTGCCTCCCGGGATCCCGGCTCCGGTCTGCCTTCCCCTGCCGTCTCCAGGGAATTCCCCCTCTGGCGTTACCCTGGGCAGTTTGAGGCTCTTCCCCCTAACGATAATTGCGAGGTGGGAGCGCTCGCGGGATTTCTTGGGGTTCAGCTCCTTAACGCCTTCGTCCTCTGAGGGCCGGCAAGCGCCGCGGCGGGGCACCGAGGTCCGCGGGGAGGATAAACACGCCACAGCCCTCTCTCGTCCGCCCGAGGGTGCAGAGCGGCGAGAAAACGGTGTTTTGAGTCAGGGAATTACTCTGGTAATTAATTTTGAGTTCGGGACTTACTCTGGAGTTAGGTATTTACCTCAAAGGGGATCGCAGACGGCCGTATTTGCAAAATCAAGGACGCTTGTTACTCAAGTTCCGAGAATTTCTGGAGCGCGGAAGGCGTATCCTGTCTGTCTTCGTCAGACGACCCGCTCACCGCCTCCCAGTTTGTAAGGCAGTGAACTCGTGAAGGTTCTGTTAAGCAAAAATGGAGTTTCCTCAGATCAAAAAAGCGACAAAGGGAGGCTTAGCTGCGTTGTACCGAAAGGCCGGAGGCCTGGCAGCGGCGTCGGGAGCCGGGGCTGGGCCTGGAATAAAATTACACCGCCCGTTTTCCTCGCCTTGCAGCGCCACGCGTCTTCCAGCGATGACTTCTCTGATTACAGCGAGGACTCGGACTTCAGTCCCGGTGAAAAGGGACACAGAAAATACAGGGAATACAGCCCTCCCTACTCCTCCGTAAGTACCTGCCGGCGGACGGGGGGGAAGGGGAAGCTGCTCTCCGGTTCGGAGCCGCTGCGGGATTTGAGCGCGATGGCCCCGTCTAGCTCCGTGGCCGGGCCACGCGCTTCGGCTCCGGCCCTTTCGCCTGTTTATTTGTCCCCCAGCTGTTATTCGGGTGGGAGTTTTTAATGATTTTTTTAAAAATTAAGTGGTGATGTTAGGCTCGATACGCCCCTTTTCGTCCTCGCTAACCTCTCTGCCTTTCCCAAAGTCCCACCAGCAGTATCCGTCCTCTCACAGCGCTCCCATGCAGAAGAAGAGCTACTCCAAAATGGAGAGCAAGAATTACGGCATGTATGAGGACTACGAGAATGAGGAGTACGGGCAGTACGAGGGGGAAGAGGACGAAGACATGGGGAAGGAAGATTACGACGACTTTGCGAAAGAGCTGAATCAGTACCGGAGAGCCAAGGAAGGCTCGCACCGGGGGCGAGGTACGCCTAAACCTTCCTTTTTCTCCCCGCGCCTCTCGCGCTCGTTCCCTGCGGCTCGTTTAGCTGATCAGCGGCCAAACGAGGCCCGACGCACGCAGGAAGGCGAACTGCCCTGCCTGCGGAGAGCCAGCTGCCGCGGCCTGAACCGCACGGCAGCGTTACCTTGCGACGGGGAGGGGAGGGAAGTCGTTTTTTTCCCGTTTTCCGCTCCGAGGGGAAAGTTCGGATCCCCGTGGATAATTTAACGTCTGAAATAAGCATTATTCTTGCTGGCGCGGATCGTTTTAGCAGCGCGTGAGCGGTTGAAAAGCGGCGGTTGGAAGCGGGTGAAATAAAACCAAAACCTTGGTTTGAAAGGAAAATGAAGTCGACTGGTAGCGCGACGGCTCTGCTGTCGCCGCGCCTGGAGCACGCGGCTTTGCGTTACCCGTCTGGGGTAACCCGTGCAGCAGCTGACGCGATCGCACAGCGTTGGGGCGGTTAGGGTTTGGTTTGGGTTTGGTTTTTTTTTGAAAAAAAAAAAAAAAATGGCTATAATTCGGCTTCTTGAAAACCCATCCTTTCCGATTCGCTTCGAAACAAGTTTTTAAGATGCTGGTAAGCCCGTACCGAAAGGTTATTCTTTATTTTGCCTCGTCGGGCGGGTCGTTGCACTTCGTCGACGTCCCCGAGGGGTGAAACGCAGCGCAAAGCCGACCCCGTCCCTTTGTTTCGCCAGGTGGCCGTGGCCGAGGCAGGGGGTACCGAGGGCGAGGCGGCAGAGGGGGAATGAGAGGAGGCCGGGGCATGGGCCGAGGGAACCGCGGCCGAGGCAGGGGCGACCACCCCGAGGAAGAGGAGGAAATGTACGACGAAGAGATGGATGTAAGTGCCGAGCCTGTGACTTTGCTCCCGGCGAGCCGCGGAGGCGAGAGGATGTTCGTTTTCGCACCCGGGACGCCGGCGTTTGAGGAGGAACGGGCTGCCCTACCTCCACGCTCACTAGAGGCGCCCGTCTTCCTCGTTCTTGCAGTACTGCGATAACGAGGAGCCCATCGGCGACGACGAGTACGACGACTACTCCAAGGAGCTGAATCAGTACCGCAGGAGCAAGGAGAATCGCGGACGGGGTGAGGGGGGCGACGAGCTGGGCTGGGGCGGTCCCTGCTTTCTGCTCTCTCACGCCTTTTTTCGGAAGGAGAGAAATTAGAAACGGGGCGGGGGGGCTGTTTCAGGTCTAAATCGAGGACGTGGTCGCGGCCCCAGAGGAAGAGGAAATAAAGGAATGGGCAGGGGACGAGGCAGAGGTGGAAACAGAAGTGGAATGGGGAAAGGCGGTGGAATGAACGAGGACGACGATTACTACGATGAGGACATGGGAGTAAGTAGCTCTTTGTTTTCTAACGGCTTGCTGCAGTGCCGGGCGCCCCCCCTGCCCCCATTCCCCTCCGTAAATCCGGTCGGGCTTCGAAGAAAGCCCTCGCAGGAGCAAAAAATCCAAACAGATCTTCCCCAGGCTCCACAAACGCTGTCCCGTCTCTGAAGGGGACGGATGTTTTGGATTCCCACCCGCTGACGGGTCCCTCGAGCCGTGCCCGGGAGCCCGCTAGGCTCGGCGCGCTCGTCTTTCTCCCTCCCTTTTTCATCCCAAATCTCCCGCGTCGTTCCCTCCCGGGAGGCGGCCGCGTAGGAAGCTTTACTTTCTCTCGTGCGATCTCGTCGCTTTTGTATTTCACGGTTCTGTGGCGACTAACGTAAGGTGCTTCCCCGTAGGATGGAGGAGGCGGTGGAAATTACCGGCGGAACGACCACGACAAACCCCACCAGCAGTCGGATAAGAAAGGGAAGGTCATCTGCAAATACTTTGTGGAAGGCAGATGCACCTGGGTAAGGCAATAATTCAAGAACATTTCCGTAGGTCCCGCTAGACGCGCACGGAGCCGTCGCTGAAGGCTCGGCTCCAGGTTTTAATCGATTTCAGGGAGGGATTCGTGCCTGCACGGAGCGTTTTGTAAAGAGCACGCGCCTCCCTGTCCCTCGTAGGCGCGTCCTGGGCCGCTGGGAAACGCGTCCGCGCTTCCACCTGCTCACGCCCTGCCGCGTTGTCTCTCAACAGGGCGACCACTGCAACTTCAGCCACGACATCGAACTACCAAAGAAACGGGAGCTGTGCAAGTTCTACATCACCGGCTACTGCGCCAGGGCTGAAAACTGCCC
Source organism: Sula dactylatra (assembly GCA_013389905.1). NCBI lineage: Eukaryota > Metazoa > Chordata > Aves > Suliformes > Sulidae > Sula > Sula dactylatra. The sequence continues at coordinate 20,761 of WEKW01000835.1, forward strand.
TTACATGCACGATATCCTTTTGGGTTTTAACTGTTTCGTTAAGCCAGCCTTAAATCACAGACTCGTAGAGTCACGGAACGGTCAAACCGGTCCCGTTTGCTCTGCGTAGATGCGTCGGGGGCGATAAGGGGGGAAAAAAAAGGCCGTTCCCGGGTAACCCATCCTCCGCTGACGGGCTGAACGACCGGGGCCGCGGACAGCCCTCCCGGTTCCTTCTTTTTTTGCCTTCTCCTCACCTTTCCCGTCGAAGAAGTGAGGTTTGCGGCCCTTGCGCTTGCGGGAAACCACGGCAGAAAGGAAAGCGGCGCGTTTCAGGCGACGGTAGTTTAATATCGGTGCCGTGAGCGCGAAAATCCCACGCGTTGAGAGTCGCGTTTCGAAGTGAAAAGCATCTACAGCCTCTCTGGCTGCGGGAGTAACTCCCTGTTGGGGTTTATTTTCCTTAATAAACGCTACGGGACTTCCCTTGCAAGCTGTTCCACACCACGGGCAACTGCATCAACGGGGATGACTGCATGTTTTCCCATGATCCGCTCACAGAGGAGACGCGGGAGCTTCTGGACAAGGTACGGGGGGGGCGTTCGCGCAGGTTCACCCTCTTATTTTTCTTCCGCGGAAGTGGATCCTGCAGGTGGGAAGGGCGGGAGAGGTTTTCTGGAGCGCATCGGGCGGCTCCGCGGACCCGTTCTTAACTCCTTCGTCTTCTCAGATGCTGGCGGATGATGCAGAAGCGGGGGCAGAGGATGAGAAAGAAGTCGAAGAGCTAAAGAAACAGGGCATCAATCCTCTTCCCAAACCACCCCCGGGGGTCGGCTTGCTGCCCACGCCTCCTCGCCCTCCCGGACCGCCGGCTCCAACGTCTCCGAACGGGAGACTGATGCCCGGCGGCCCTCCGCCGCCTCCACCGCCGCCGCTTCCGCCGCCGGGGCCGCAGATGCCTCCTCCGCTGCACGAGCCTCTGTCGCCGCAGCAGCTGCAGCAACAACAGGACATGTACAAGAAGATCCCCTCGCTGTTCGAGATCGTCGTGCGACCGACCGGGCAGCTGGCGGAGAAGCTGGGCGTGAGGTGGGTGTCGCCGTCTCCAGGTAGCGGGAACAGGGACGGGGGGCAGCAGATTTTCGCGTCCGACGCCGAGCTCTGCCCTTGTCGGCGGCCGCGAGCGCGTAGGAAAGAGGTTTCTCTCCAGTTTCGGGCCCCGGCGCAGGTGCTGGCTGCTCGGAGAGCCCCGGGTCTGCCCCTCCAGCAGCGGAGAGCGCGTGTTAAAGCGAATTTTGGTCTTTTTTTCCCCGCTTTCAGGCACCCAGGTCCACCTCCCCCCAGGTTCCCCGGGCCTGGAGGACCCCCAGGACCGATGCCAGGACCCATGCACCCCGACATGCACCCCGACATGCACCCCGACATGCACCCCGACATGCACCCCGACATGCACCCGGACATGCACCCCGACATGCACCCGGACATGCACCCGGACATGCCGATGGGTCCCGGAATGAATCCCGGTCCTCCGATGGGTCCCGGACCCCCCATGATGCCCTACGGACCGGATGATTCCCCCCACTCCGGCATGATGCCGCCCGTCCCGCCGGCGCAAGGTTTCTACGATAATTTTTACCAGCAGCAAGAAGGTCTGGAGATGGATCACGGCATGATGGGAGACCCAGGTACGTCCCGAGGATCTGCCGGGATCGGCTCGCGCGTGCTTTGCCGGACACGCCGGCTCGGACACGCGCTGTTCCCGGGGTGCCGGGCACAGCGGCAGGCCGAGAGCGGGGAAAAAAATGGGCTTGTTTTTCGCAACTTTGAGATTTTCTCTTAACGCACGATGATCTTCCCTCGGCAGAAGACTACGGTGGTTACGAGGATATGGAAGGGCCTCCGGGAGAGCACATGTTCCCCGATCCGTCCTTGGATCACGATGCCTTGTGCGAAGGAGGCCCGCCCGGCTTGGCGAAAGCGCCGGGCAGCATCCCCGATTTCATGCCGTCGGCGCAGAGAGCGCTTTACTTGAGAATCCAGCAGAAGCAGCAAGAGGAAGAGGAGAGAGCGCGGAGACTAGCCGAGAGCAACAAGCAGGAACGCGAAAACGAGGAAGGCAAGTGGCAAAATACGACGTTCTCCGTTCAAAGCCGCGCGCGTGGGAGGGGGATGACTCCGATCCGCTTCGGTTTCTACCCACCCGGAGGCGTGATCGCCGAAAAAAGAGGGGGCCGTGGGAGAAAGGGGGGGGTCGGGGAGGAATTTGTTGGGGAACGAGGGGTGCTGAGCGCCTCGAAGGGAACGGCCGGCATCGGAAGAGCGCGTTGCTGGTGGAGGAAGAGGAGCAGGTCTGTCGAAGAAATGGGAAGAGCCGGCCGGAAGGCGAAGGAGATAGGGGCTGCTGGCTTAACCTGCGGTGAGATTGGCGTNGTCGAAGAAGTGAGGTTTGCGGCCCTTGCGCTTGCGGGAAACCACGGCAGAAAGGAAAGCGGCGCGTTTCAGGCGACGGTAGTTTAATATCGGTGCCGTGAGCGCGAAAATCCCACGCGTTGAGAGTCGCGTTTCGAAGTGAAAAGCATCTACAGCCTCTCTGGCTGCGGGAGTAACTCCCTGTTGGGGTTTATTTTCCTTAATAAACGCTACGGGACTTCCCTTGCAAGCTGTTCCACACCACGGGCAACTGCATCAACGGGGATGACTGCATGTTTTCCCATGATCCGCTCACAGAGGAGACGCGGGAGCTTCTGGACAAGGTACGGGGGGGGCGTTCGCGCAGGTTCACCCTCTTATTTTTCTTCCGCGGAAGTGGATCCTGCAGGTGGGAAGGGCGGGAGAGGTTTTCTGGAGCGCATCGGGCGGCTCCGCGGACCCGTTCTTAACTCCTTCGTCTTCTCAGATGCTGGCGGATGATGCAGAAGCGGGGGCAGAGGATGAGAAAGAAGTCGAAGAGCTAAAGAAACAGGGCATCAATCCTCTTCCCAAACCACCCCCGGGGGTCGGCTTGCTGCCCACGCCTCCTCGCCCTCCCGGACCGCCGGCTCCAACGTCTCCGAACGGGAGACTGATGCCCGGCGGCCCTCCGCCGCCTCCACCGCCGCCGCTTCCGCCGCCGGGGCCGCAGATGCCTCCTCCGNGGACGGGGGGCAGCAGATTTTCGCGTCCGACGCCGAGCTCTGCCCTTGTCGGCGGCCGCGAGCGCGTAGGAAAGAGGTTTCTCTCCAGTTTCGGGCCCCGGCGCAGGTGCTGGCTGCTCGGAGAGCCCCGGGTCTGCCCCTCCAGCAGCGGAGAGCGCGTGTTAAAGCGAATTTTGGTCTTTTTTTCCCCGCTTTCAGGCACCCAGGTCCACCTCCCCCCAGGTTCCCCGGGCCTGGAGGACCCCCAGGACCGATGCCAGGACCCATGCACCCCGACATGCACCCCGACATGCACCCCGACATGCACCCCGACATGCACCCCGACATGCACCCGGACATGCACCCCGACATGCACCCGGACATGCACCCGGACATGCCGATGGGTCCCGGAATGAATCCCGGTCCTCCGATGGGTCCCGGACCCCCCATGATGCCCTACGGACCGGATGATTCCCCCCACTCCGGCATGATGCCGCCCGTCCCGCCGGCGCAAGGTTTCTACGATAATTTTTACCAGCAGCAAGAAGGTCTGGAGATGGATCACGGCATGATGGGAGACCCAGGTACGTCCCGAGGATCTGCCGGGATCGGCTCGCGCGTGCTTTGCCGGACACGCCGGCTCGGACACGCGCTGTTCCCGGGGTGCCGGGCACAGCGGCAGGCCGAGAGCGGGGAAAAAAATGGGCTTGTTTTTCGCAACTTTGAGATTTTCTCTTAACGCACGATGATCTTCCCTCGGCAGAAGACTACGGTGGTTACGAGGATATGGAAGGGCCTCCGGGAGAGCACATGTTCCCCGATCCGTCCTTGGATCACGATGCCTTGTGCGAAGGAGGCCCGCCCGGCTTGGCGAAAGCGCCGGGCAGCATCCCCGATTTCATGCCGTCGGCGCAGAGAGCGCTTTACTTGAGAATCCAGCAGAAGCAGCAAGAGGAAGAGGAGAGAGCGCGGAGACTAGCCGAGAGCAACAAGCAGGAACGCGAAAACGAGGAAGGCAAGTGGCAAAATACGACGTTCTCCGTTCAAAGCCGCGCGCGTGGGAGGGGGATGACTCCGATCCGCTTCGGTTTCTACCCACCCGGAGGCGTGATCGCCGAAAAAAGAGGGGGCCGTGGGAGAAAGGGGGGGGTCGGGGAGGAATTTGTTGGGGAACGAGGGGTGCTGAGCGCCTCGAAGGGAACGGCCGGCATCGGAAGAGCGCGTTGCTGGTGGAGGAAGAGGAGCAGGTCTGTCGAAGAAATGGGAAGAGCCGGCCGGAAGGCGAAGGAGATAGGGGCTGCTGGCTTAACCTGCGGTGAGATTGGCGTCTGCTGCCGACAGGAGGAGGAGGAAGAGGGGGCGCTTATGGCTTTCTGGGAATCTGGGGTGCGAACACGAGAGCAGGGAGGCCGAGGCCATCACACGTAGCCCCCCCGGTTCGGCAAAACGCGGGGACGGTTGGGAATTGGAGCGGAATTGGAGCGGTGAGGGGAGAGGGGACGCGTTTTGGGGACCTCCTCATCGGCGTCGCGCCTCGGCCGTCCTTTCGTTGCCTTTTATCAGCCGCTTTCTGTTCTCCTTCCTCCCAGGCGACACCGGGAACTGGTATTCCAGCGACGAAGACGACGGCGGAAGTAGCGTCACCTCCATATTGAAAACCCTAAGGCAACAAAGCTCCGGCAGACCCCACGCCCAACCCTCCCACGGGGAAATCGGGCCGCCCTCCGGCGTCAGCGACCCTCGCCTGCAAAAAGCCCAAGCGGGAGGGAGCGGTCGTCCCGCCGATCCGCGTTTACGAGATCCCAGGCTTTCCCGAAACGCGGACCTTTCCGTCCCGTCCCTCCCCGGGGATTCGGGACCCACCGACCCCAGGCTCGCGCGACACATTCCCTCCTCCGCCCCCAAACCAGAGGCTCCTCATTCCAGCGTCGGCGGCGGTCAGAAACCCCCCCTGCTCCCCGACGAAGAGGAAGGGGAAAGGGCTTTACGGGATAAACCGGTCAACGTCCCCCTGGATCCTCTCCCAGGCCATTCCCTGCGGGATCCCCGCTCCCAGCTGCAGCAGTTCAGCCACATCAAGAAAGACGTCGTCCTCAACAAACCCAACTTCGCCCGGATGATCCTGTGGAGCCCAGAGGATCTCATTCCGCTACCGATCCCAAAGCAGGAGTTTATTCCCGTCCCGGCTGCCCTTCAATCCATGCCGACCCTCGATCCGCGTCTCAACAGACCCCAAACGGGCCTTTCCGATCCCAGGCAGAGGGGGGGAAGCGCGCCGGGGGACGCCGGCTCCTCTTCGGGCACCGGTCTCCCCGATTTCGAGCTCCTGTCGAGGATATTAAAGACTGTGAACGCCGCCGGCGGCCCGTCTCCCAGCCAGAGCGACAAGCCCAGCGACCCTCGGATGCGGAAAGCCCCNAGAATCCCTAAAACCGCAGAGCCGGCGGCGTCGGCCGGCGACGCCGCCCCGGCCATCGCTCCCTACGACCCTCGGCTGCTGACGGCCGGCGGGCTGAGCAAAGGCAGCGGGCAAAGCAGCGTGCTGAGCGCCATCAGCTTGTACGATCCCAGGACTCCGAGCTCGGGCAGCAAAGCTTCCGAGGCTCCTAACGAAGGCAGCTCGTCCTCCAAATCCTCGGATTCCGCCAAAACCACCGGCAAAACCAAGGAACCCCTTTTCGTCCGGCGATCGGCGTTGGATCAACCCGAATCGGAGAAGGCGAGCGCCGAATCCGCTACGGACAGGTACAACAGCTACAACCGGCCGCGTCCCAAAGCCGCCGCCGCCGCCGGCGCCGCCGCTCCCCCTGCCCAAGAAACGACCCCCCAGCCCGGCGTGCACAACCTCCCGGTCCCTCCCGTTTACGGAATGGTCAAACAAAGCGCCAAATCCGGCTCGGGAAGCCCGTTTGCGGGGAACAGCCCGGCGCAGGACGGCGAACAACAAGACGCCGCTTCCCTGAAAGACGTCTTTAAGGGCTTCGATCCCACGGCTTCCCCTTTTTGCCAGTAGTATTCAAAAAACTTAAAAACCCAACCCACAAAACCACCAAACCCGACGCCGAAAAACCAAACCCCGGACCCTGACTCTGCTCCGCGCGTCGAATTAGCAGCGCACAGTGTTGGTAATTTGATTTCTTTGGGGTTTTTTGTTTGTTTTGGGGGGTTTTTTTGATTAATTTTTCATTTTAATTCCATTAGCGCTCACTTTAGCCGTATAACGTGTATATAAAGCCCGGTTTTTCGCTGTAACTAAAGAGAATTTCCCAAACCGCGTTTTAAAAGAAGAATCAAAGGCTCCCGCGGCGATGACGACCAGCGTTTTCTTTATTTCAGCGCTTTTTTTTCACACACACACCCCCCCCCCAAAAAAAAAAACCATCCCCCCCGATCGAAATCATCCGGGAAAGAGGAAAAATAAATCCTTAAATCGCCGCGTTTCCAACCCGATTTCTCCCGGCTCCGCTCGGGGAGGAAAAAAAACCACCGCGATTCTTATTTTCTTGCTTGAAGAAGCCGCGGGGTTCGCTTTCACCCCGGAATTAACAAAAAAACCTCTTTCTATTCCATTTTTTCTTATTTTTTTTTGGGTCTAAAATTCCGCCGTGGCGAATGGGAGCGACCGTGGCAAAAGAACAAACCACGCCCCCCCCCCCCCCCCAAAACCCCCA
>WEKW01000836.1:0-54595 GCA_013389905.1 Sula dactylatra
GGCAAACCAAGGGACTTCTCAGGGTCTTTTAAGGATGTTATATCTTCTAGGGAATCTTTCGTTGCTGTGTCAGACTTGCAAATGTGCATGCTGCAGTGGTTACAGTATTTGAACTAGGAATCTAGAAAGGGTTCATACCCTTTATTTTTATCACTGTGATTTTATTCTCTGTGGTCATGATGGCTTTTCTTGGTCCTCTTCCAAAAGGGAACTGAATAATACTCTCCTTGCAGAAATGATGTGAAGTTTAACTGTATGATGATTTTTTGACCCTTGGATGAAAAGTCCTGCTTAAGCATGTAGTAATGTTCTGCCTGCTCAGCAAGCTGTATTGTACAGTGGGACAGAGCTGTGTTCTGCTCAATTCTGGAAACACAGAACAGGGCTTGGCACTTCAGGTATGCCATGTGAAATTTTCTTTCAAAGATGCATAGTATTATTTAGCTATAGCTACACATTTTACATTCAAGGATGATTCAGCTAAAGCAAGGAGTGGTGGAAGTAGCTAGTAATTGAAATCTACCTTCCTTTGTCAGTTCTTTCTACATCACTGCTCCCAAATTTTTAGGATAAAAATAGTCTGCACAATAATAACATTGAGCTCAGAATTTTTATATGAATTCAAAGGAGAAACCATGAGTACTCTTTAATAAACAAACATTTCGGGTTCCAGGCTGGATGTTCCAGTTGGCAGTCGGACAAATTGATCTGAAGAGTGTCCCTCTTGTACTCTCAACTCCCTTTATGTCACAGATTCATGGCTCCTCTTTCCTGAGAGTGTCCCTACATTTACTTTGCATGAACAATGCAACCAACTCAGAGTTCTGCTGTGATACACCACTGAGTCGGTATATCTTCAGATAATGTGTAGTTTTCCAGAGCTTTTTTGAAGCCTTTCCAGTTCTTGAGATTGACATTAGAGCAATTTTAATCATGAACAAATATTATTTGACGAGCTACATTCAGTTTCCTGATACTCCTTCCACTGTTTTAATAAGAAAGTAGGTTCCTCCATACCTTAATTTTTAGTATTAATCTGTGTAATGATGTAGAGGGGCAGTCAGTGGACATGCTTCCAGCTCCAAACCCCTCGGTTGCAGAGTCCCCCTTTTTATGGCTTGGATATACCTTTCTCTGGACAACAGTTTTTCAGGCATTGCAAACTGGATAAACGCTACCTCAGCCATAGGTAATGGCTAATAGAGGTTTAAGCATGTCATTTTGCCCTGCTGTTGTAAGTATTCTTTTTCTAAAAAGAGGGTTGTGTGAATGGCAGGTATTGCAGGGACATTGCTGGGATTAGTTAATGTTTAAAAGGTGCTTTGAAACTGAATTCTTAGTATTTAGACAGCGCAAGTAGAGAACAGCATCGGAGGTTTATATAAAAGCTTTGACCTACTGATGATCTTCCTTTAGTAGTAATATGTCTACTTTTATCTTAATTGCGAGTTTCTCATTTTTTATATATATTTTTTTAGGTCAAGACAATCTTTATGCTTTAGCTTCCCCTCGGTCTAATAACCTCTTCGCAAATGACTGAGAAAGAAATGTGATATTCCTGCTCCCCCCACCCCACTCCACCATACACATTCTCCAGATTTTGATAGACTTGTTTTATTTATTTCCAAAATTATATCCGCAGGAAACAAGCTGTTTAAATTCAGATTATGCTGAAGCAAAATGGTCCTGGTATGAGAAGCAACGTGCTGTTTTATGAGCGCAGAGTCCCTTTTCTCATAACTGATTGATAGTAAATATTTTCCTGAAGAATTATTGCCAACCATGAACAGTGCAACTGTTTCACTTTTTTTTTTCCGTGCTACTTGCTGTACCAGCCATTGTCTGTAATTAAGATCTACAATTCACAATGCAGACGTTTGCACTTCCTCTGGGTCTGAGCTATTTATAAGGCATTTCAGCTGTTCAGAGTTTCTTTTGAGTGTTAAACTACATGTAAACAGGCTTCTTTGGTCTTCAGTTAGGCAAACGCTGTGGAGTGGTTGTCATTTCTGCTTCTCTTATCACCCAAAATGAAATGTCAATGAAGCCATGAATTAAAAAATAGTTACACTTGGGGTTTTTTTTAATGCAAAAGAGACTTTGAAGAAATAGTAATAGAATAGTTAACTCATAAATTGCTTTATAGCTGAGGGTCTCTAAGTGTGTTCTGGAGATCAGTTCTCAAAGCTCTGCAACAAGGATGGTCAGTCAGGTGATAGGCAAAATCTTGATAAGAAGAATCACTTCCAAAGTTTGGTCAACTCGATGGAGATGTTTCTACTTTTTGCATCCCTGGGTTTGGAATCTTGAGAAGGCAACTGTGTTACCTGTGAAGGTGAGTCCAGTAAATACTGGAAGGGCTCCCACACAGATCTTAGAAACTCCTTCTCAGGTTTGACAGCTGTTAAGGAAAAACTTTTTTTGCGGTGATGGCAGTCAAATGGAACAGGTTGTGTGCAGAGGCTCTGCAGACTCCATCCTCGGAGGTTTTCAAGACCAGGCTAGATGAAGCCCTGAGCTACATGGTCTGACCTCATAACCTACCCTACTTTGAGCAAGAGGGTGGGCTGGAGAACTCCTGAGATCCCTTCTAAACTGAATCATCCTGGGGTCCTCTCAGTGTACAGGCAGTGAAGATGCAATAGGAATCTTTTAAAATTTAGTACTTGACCCAGCATCCTTAATCAAAATTCCCCTGCACTTGTATTCTGTGTAGTATCACGTGCTGTGGTTCCACCCCAAGTGTTTGCTGGTTTGGTGATTGATACTCTGCATAAAGAATTACAGCCTTGAGGTCTTCATTCAAGTCCAGTCATGTTAAGCTTGTAAGGAGTTTTCACCAGGATAAGAGTTATGAAACAAACTGGACATGCACTTATGAAGTGCTTTGGGATCTTTTGTGCTGGACCTGTGAAACAGTTTGGAATCCAAATCATTCATGACTTTAGTGGTAAATGGCAAACAATGGTAAAATGGTAAAAAAGTGGCAAACAATGGTAAAAAAGTGGCAAAAATTAAGAGAAGCATCGTTTCTTAAGTAGTCACCTGCAGTGGCAGCACCCTCAGATGGTAGAGAATACAAATACCATTATGTCATTAACTAGATATGTTTTCAGTATTTTTCAAATGCAAGAATTGAAAAAGTTGTTTGAAAAATACGTCCAGTCTTTGCGCTAAAGCCTGTGGTGTGAAGCGCCGGAATAATCATTTCATAGTGTAGCCCACTGCAGGGAAGCCATTGGCGTGGCCAAGTGTCACATTTCAGAAAGCAGAGTGAGTTCTGAGGTTAGCCTAGCAAGAGAGCTGCTAAAATTGAGCCCGTTTTTGTAGACCAATGGGGGTTAACATGGGGTAGGCTCCAACATCTTTGCTGTTAGGAGCGGACAGGGGAGGGGAAATAGCATGGAGCGAGTTCATCGTCAGGCGTGTACTGCAGCATTGCCCACTGATGCATGCCGGATCACCCGCACGCAGAGATCACATGGCTCCTCCAAAAGTCAAACGATCAATTCGCCTCGTTTTGGCTCTGTACTTAATGCACAAACAGTGCGATCTGCAGGGCTGTAATTGCATTGTTAGGGCCAAGGAACAAGCCTGTGCCTTTTCAGCAGACAGCTGGCAGGGAAAGAGGCATGTTGTTAGGAAAGAGAGAGGCAAGGCAAATAAAATTACTGCTAACGCTCAGAGATCGGCAGGAGTCCTACTTGCCTAATCTTACCGGTGGGAGCAAGCGGCTGTTGTAATCCAATTATAGCAGCATAAGCAATTTGTTAGACACTCCGCATAATGTAACAATTTCCCAATAAACTCTGACTTGTAATAACGTCGGCAAGAGCCCACATAAATCTGCCCGAATGGTGGGGGCTGGAGTGTTCGGCTGGGGGCTTGTAATTTGTGCCATCAGCACGTTTTGTGGAGTGTGGTGTGGTGCAGTCTTTCAGTGCAGGAATTTTAAGGAGAAAAGCATGGCACGCCCCTCCAAGCGAAAACCAGTAGCAAGGGTCAAAAGAGATACCAAACAAAGCTGGGAGGTGGCTTTTCTAGGATGGAGGCAAAATCAACCCCTAAATGCAAGGGTGGAGCTGATGAGGATTTAAAAATATTAAAAAGCAGTAATGAAAATTGTAGCGTTTTCAATTACAGCAGGAGGAGGAGGGGGAACTAGAATTACATCTGTTTTGGAGGGGAAGGGAGGAGAATACCCTTACTTATATTTAAGCTGTTTAAATATTAAAAAAGAAGCTCAAGTATTGAAAGGGATGCTCTGTGCTTACAAGACAGAGAGCCACGGATCCTGTCCCAAGCAATTCATAATCCACAAAGGGAAAAATTAAACCTTTTCTGGTATCCAGTTACTCTCCCGTTGTCTTTCGTGCAGCTCTTAGCTGGCTTCATGCATATTGGCACAGCATCTTGATGATGTGTCTGAGAGATAAAACGTAGGTCTAGAACCATTCACTTTGAGCGTACCCCAGTGAATTTAACTTTTTTGGCACAATGATGAATGTCCCCTCTGGTTCATGCAGATCTACACAAAGAACTAATCTAATTTAGATATTATTTAAAAGTAAAATCAGTCTGCTGCACTCTGCCTGTCACTCTTAGAGCGTATTGCAACTTACAGCATCGTAGACACCAGTTTAAGGTTTTTGTTTAGCAAGATTTAAGATATCATATTTCTGTTAATCCCTCTATTTAGCATTTCCCTTTGCTAAGATGCAGATAGGCAGCAGGCAAAATAGTGTAGGTCCCTTCATGTACAGCATAGAGACTGTCAGAAGTCCAGGATTTCCAATGTAGTTCTTTCCACTGCTGCAGTGTAAATATGCCTGATTTCATACTGCTAACAATACTTTATTAATTTCTGAGCTATGGGATCCTGTGAGGCTTCAGTGTGGAGTGACATTTCTGCTCTGACTCATTCCCAAGTTGTGGCAGCACAGTGTCTTTTCGTAGGGGAAAAAATAGTTCCCAGCCACACAAAACAGTTTCCTTTATCGTTTGGAGCCCCTGCTCTCAGTCCCTGTGTTTTGATGCTGGGCTACGCAGGCTCCTTTGCTTAGCAAAAAAAAAAAAACCAAAACAAAAAAAAAAAACAAACAAAAACAACCCAAACCAACAAAAATACCCCAAAACTAAATTGTTGACCTTGTACATGGAGCTCACACAATTATGCCTGTACTGTGTTTGCCTTTAGAGTAGTACCATATTTTGTGCGATTTTGGGGTGTATTTACATATTCCCCTGTCATACTAGTACTGAGATGATTTTTATTTAAACTGTAAAATAGTAGCTGAGATGTGCAGGCAGGCTGCCGTGTGGATAATGCTGCATATTTTGCCCTTCTTTATGTGGAAGTCATGCCTCCATTGTTCTTAATCTTCGTTGTCTGCCAGCGTATCAAGATAACAGGCTGAGATGGCAAGCGTTTCCAAAAGTATCCTAATAAATATTTTCTTTCAACATAAATATACCTTAAAAACTGTGTTTAAAGAGGGCAGGTATTATCTTAGTTTACTGAAGCTGCATCAATAAACTGCAGTGCTTCTAATAAAGCCACTCAGTGTCTGGGTTTAACTAATGGCTGATTTTCACGGCTTTGACAGTGAGCTGTGTGCGTTATTTTCTCCTGATATTGTAAAAATAATGAGAGCAAATTAGAACAATCAGTTTACCCAGATAGCTGCTGATTGGAGGTGATGGGCAATATGGCAGCGGGTAATCCATCTTCGGGCTCCTGTCACATTAACTTCAGCAGTGTGGAAAAGATCAGGCGGAGCGAGCGGGAATCCTGCCCAATCAGAAAGCTGAAATTAATGAGAAGAGCATTGTTCTGTGATCAACCTTTTAATTAGCAAGAGTGGAGATGGAGGGAGTGATGAAGCTGGCAGCACAGCTGCACAATGCCGGGCATGTTTTCGGTGAGGGGGAGGAAAAACATGGGTTTTAAATTACCCCTTCTGTGCTCCCTGTACACCGGCAGTGTGTCTTCATTCTAAACCCCTTAAAAGATCTTAATAAACAGCCGCATCCAGGTTAATATTGCAAACGTGGCTGTTACTAATGAGTAGTTTCAAAGTAGGTCCTTTCGGGGGTCATTTAGGAAAATGTTGATCACTGTTTACAAAAAGAGAGAGAGAGAGGGTTTGGTGTTGGATTTAAAGTTTCACTGCATCAAGGAAAGAAGAGGAGGTAGACGGATAAAATTAGAGTAAGGGACTGCCTGTTTTATTACTCCCCTCCTTATTTAGTATATGTTTGAAATAAGATTCCTCAGCATATATTTGAAATGAGACTCCTCAGTTAAAAATACTATGCATTGCCATGTGGCTTTCAGCAGCAAAAAAAGAGAGATAAAATACTGTGATGATTTCCTAATGCTCCTTTTTGTTGGTTTTGGGGGGTTTTTTGGTTTTTTTTTGTTGTTTTTTTTTGTTTGTTTGTTTTGGTTTTTTGTCAATAGGGTTTTTTTTGCATCAATATTTTTCAGTTTATTTACTTACCAAGAAGAAATTATAATTTGAAATATTTGGCTGCTGTAATTGCTAAGAAGATTGACTTGATTTTTTTTCCTAGTGGTTTGATAAAATCTGTTTTCTCAAGTACATTCTAAAAATAGTCACTGGAATTAATGACTGTCAGATCTGAATACCAGTCTTAGGAAATTTGGTATTTTTGTAAAGGGAAAAAAATAATGTGGGGAAAGGCGTGATCTTAGGGGGTGATTTCTGGGAAGGAAAATAAGAAATATTATGAAATAGTAATAATGTTTGCAGTGCAGGGGAATCCAGCTACTTCTGATTAACACGGTTCCTGGTTTTCCTTCCTTGTGTTGTGTTCTTCAGGCATTTCTTTTCTCCTTCCCCGTAATTCCCAAAGAAGTTTTAATGGTTGAAGAGTGAGGCTCCGTCATTCTGCGTACGGTGTCCATGCTGGTTTTCTTTCATTTTTCTAATCAGGACACAGGCTCTCTTCACTTCTAGGTATCCCACTTTCTGATACTGAGAAGCAAGTAAAATCTTACCAGTTTGCAAGAGAAGCCAAAAATCAGCGCATTGCACCCAGCAAACTGTACAGGCTGTTTGTGTGGCTCTGCTGTAAGCTCGCACCCACCCGTCAACTTTGCATTGCTTACTTTTAGGTAGGTAGCACTAAAGAGATGGGCTAGAAAGGAAAGCTTGTGTGAGCGAGGTTGGTTTCTTTGGATTTTAGTTCTAGGCAAATCTCACCATCTTTGTTTCCTGTAGTATTTTGACCTTTCTTACTTTTTAACAGTGATGTATCCTCTTCCCTCCCTCCTTTAAAAATGTGAGGGGGCTTTGTATGAGTTTGGCGATATCCACATAGTTTTTAGAGCTTGAAAGACATTGCATCTCTGCAAAAAAGTTAACCTGGTAAATCCCAGACCTTTTGTACTATCTAAACCAACTGTATTTCTAATATAATAATGAGTGGGTCTTGCAGTTCTGCTTGTAAAGATTGTCTAATTAATTTTGCTTTATAAGAAATGGTTTCAATTTTTTATAACTTTGCTACTATTTAACCCTTTAAAGTAAAATTTGATTTTGGCCTCAGTCTGATTCCCCTCCACTTCCTGCAGCCTGAGGCAGAAATAAAGTTTGGTGTGCGGGATGAACAGTATTCACTTAATGAACAGCTGTTCAATATTTTATTTTATTTGTGATGTTTGTTCTGTGCCCTGGGCTGTATTTATTGCATGCCTTTCAAGCCCTGGTCAGAATATGGAAATACAAACTTCCTCCTGGGGGTTTCCCTTTTAGTTTGAGTGCTTCACAAACCTTAATTAAACCTTCCAGTGTTTCTTGGGGCGAGGGCTGGACTCACAGCATCCCTTTTTTGTAGACAAGTTCAAAAGTTACTTTTACAGCTGAAATCTAGGGAGGAGATAGTTTATAGTAAGCAACGAGGTCTCACAGGAGGAATATTAGATTAGGAATTATGGCTCCAGATTTTTAGACGTCTTTTGTCTTTGTCATATTCTGCTTTTCCATCTCAGTCCTTCCATCTGTAAAAGGGGATAATGCTGCTTAACATTGCCTTATTAGACGTTTGGGGATCTGGAAACATGGTATCAGTTGTACTTAGGCATTATTTTTGTTTATATACACCTAACAATGATTTGGGCTCTGTTCCGCTGGCACCTTCTCTCTCCCCAGGTCCGTCTGCATTTTTAAAAGGCTTTGTTAGACATGCATCTTGGGAATGATGCATTTGCCAATGATTGCAGTCAAATTTGCAATCAAATACGATCCTTACGGGAGGCAAGGGGAAAGTCTAAGAAAAAGTGGACACTTTCTAAGCCAAACATGCTTCTTGTTGTTGCATAAAACACCAAAAGCTCTCAAAGCCTTTTGTTCTCATTTAATAAAACACAAAACCTGGTAAATTATTCCATAGCTGCTTAAATCAGTTTGTCAGTTCCCAAAGAGGTTCCTTTGTGGGCTGAAACCAAATGGTAAATTCTTGCCCAAAAGTAATCTTACTGCAAGAGAATAACAGGAAAGAGGCGATGTGTTGCAGAATTCACCTTAAGTATGGAGCCACTACTGTGACTCTGTAATGGCATCTCCCAGCATGGGGTATAATATCATAAATAGCTTAAATACGCCACATGTGAATTAATAGGCAGCCTAAGGATTGTTAATGTTTACATACATGTTAAAATGAACATACAGCTAATCTTAATTCTTTCTTAACCTAATAAAATAATTTTATTCTGGCTCCTGGCTGGGTTTTGCAACTGGATGATTTTCAGTGCTAAAAGTTCTTGGCTGTTTTTTGGATCTTCTTTTCTGTTAATGTAATTTAAAATGTTTCACATATTTTTCACATTCAGTTGTCTGTATTTTGCATTTTCTCTGTGCAGTTTTCCTGCCTCTCTCTTCCCCCTGCCCACATGCGGCTCTCCCTGTTCTGGCCCCTTCATTTGAGAGCTGCTTCGAGACTGGGGGACATTTGCTCCCCAGTAAGCTGGGGGGAAAGTCATTCTCTGGGGTGTTTTTCTTCACCTTTTTTGCTTGATCTCTCTGAAGTTTTTCTTTACCATCTTTCAGGATCAGAGCTGTGTGTAGAGTGTTACTACTTAGTGTCTTCTCCCTGAGGCTTTGTCAGCTTAATGTAACTGCAACACCCTGCGAAGTAGCCGCATAGTACTTCAGGAGAACAAGGGGTGTCTTAGCCAGGCTCAGGCCAAAACCTGAGGAGAAACAGGAGTAAAAGTTGTCCTTCAGCTCTACTGACAGTCTAGTTTTCTGCTTTAACTGCAAGTTCATCGTTCCTTTCACAGGGGTATATGCTCGCTTTCTGGACTCCCACTGATTTTCATCACACGTTCAATAACCATCACCTCTTCATCAAACTCTCTTTAAAATATTCCTCGTGTGAATGTAACTTTCTGAACATCAGGACTGACATAAAAGGGAACCCCATAGAGCAGTATACCTACATCTGTAAAGCTAACAATGACCTGAGGCCACCACAAAGGCTTTGATGTACAGCTGGGTCCTCAGACAATGTTGTGTGTGCTCTGAGGAGGATACAGCCACACTGGCTTCTGCGATCTAAAGAGATCCTCACCCAGCTAGGACTCTTCTCTAGAGAGGTGGCTTTCATCTTTGACTATGCTACCCAGAATCCCTGCACAAACTGCTGCAGGGCATACTGCTGCAGGGCATACTGCTGCAGGGCATACTGCTGCAGGGCATACTGCTGCAGGGCATACTGCTGCAGGGCATACTGCTGCAGGGCATACTGCTGCAGGGCATANTGCAGGGCAAGTCGGAGAGACAAGCCAGCCTAGTTTGGATCTAATAAAGAAAATCATTGAGTAATTAGAGCCTATACAGGAAGAAATTTTCCCAGAACCCTTCCCCCTCTCTCACCCTGCCCTGTAGCTTTCAAAGAGCTCCCACAACCTCAGTAAACACATTGCTAGAAACAAATGCTCAGGCAACCAAGCACACACCAGACCGTGTTTAAGTAACAAAAGTTCCCAAAGTGTTTCCCGTGTGATGGCCCCAAGCAGAATGCTAGGCTTCATGGATCCTATACCTGTGCACTTCCTAGAATATGTACACTTTGTTCAGCACAGCAAAAGCCTTCCTGAGTACTGCTGGTGAAGCCAAAACCAAGCCTGTTTGTACTATATGTTAGAATTTTCCTACCTCTAGGTAAACTCTCTCTATTTTACTTATTCCAATTATCCATTTCTTTCTTTGCTTGTGAGGGCTAGCAGACTGTCTACTAGCTGTTGACAGAACAGTGGCAACATTTTGTTTAAAATATCTCTCCTCCCCACCCCCACCCCCCCAGGTTAAACTGGGTTACAATTTTCAGACTCAGTTTAACTTAGAAGATTTTTTGTGTGTTTGAGAAAATAATAGCAAGTCTCATATATCTAAAGGTTTTGTATGTTTTTTCCAGCTGTATAATCAATATTACTATTCCCCAGAAATCCTTCCTTGCATAAAAATTACAATAGTATCTTTTTATAGGTGAAACACTTGAAAGTTTGGAAAATACAAAGTTTTTACTTGATTTTCACTGTCCCCTTTTCATATACACAGTAAGAGTCAACATGTGATACATGGTAACTTTGTTTCTCAAGTAATGCAACATGGTATCTGAGCTATAAAATGTAAGTACATTGAATTGTGAATAATATAAAAACACAAGGAGAACATTCATTAATAGACATAATTTTGTAAGTTCACATGTTAAGATTTTAATAGCTAAACAGTTATTTATAAGCTATTACAGAATGTAATTTGTCTTTAGAGAGATTATAAAATCTTAGCAGTACTAATGAAATCAATACATATATTAAAGTACTAGTCCCTAAAATATATCTTGTAGTTCACATGAAGGTGGGGTCAGAGAAATGTGAATTTATAGGTTGCATAGATAAGTTACTAGTTGGGAAATGGGAGCAGCGCTGTTGAGTCTGCAGTCTCATCTCCTACAATAGTGTTTAATAGAATAAAACAGTTCTCATTGGAGAACTTGATGTCTCACCCTTGGTTTACTTCCAAATATGTAACTGTCTTTACCTTCATTTCTGACCATTTGTCACCATAGTAACTTCTTTGCATCAAGTCCTGATATTTAGAATCCCTTCTAATATGAAAGACCAGATCAACAGGCTTCAAATCCTGTCCTCAGGTGGAGACACATTTACCTTCAGAGTTTCCTGATACTGAACTAAAGAACTCTTCAACTTATGTGGGGCCTCAAGTGGCTCAACATAAATAGTCTGTCTGGAGGTCAGACACTTGCCTCCATCATTCTGTCTCTCGAAGTGGATCACCATTGACTGGCAGGACAGGTTTTGATCCTGCTGGTCATAAGAATTGATTTGGAGTCATACTGGGCTCCAGATGGTACCCGTCTTGAGTTTTTGCTCATCGCAGTCCCAAGAATGGCAGATACCCATTGCAACCTGTACCCAGATAACTGGTCAATGAAAGGCAGAAGCTAGCAGAAGACAGCAGCAATGTTGAAATCAGCCATGTATCTTTTCTTCTAATTATGGAGACAATAGATGATTGTTCCTGGAGACGATAGAGTTCATAGTCACAACAGCTGACTGCCCAGCAGGTCACAGCCTAATCTTCCCAGTCAGTGGTAAGAGACCTGAAGGTAACTTCTCCAGCAAAAGTGCCTCCATCCTAGGGACTCTGAAGGTCACGTGCATTACTAACATCCAGATCTTACCTTCATCTAACATCCAGACATCACATGAATGAACAGCTTAAAGGTTTGCCCTAGATCCTATGAGGGTTTAGCTGAAGGCAGTGAAGGTATTGTTACAAATGCATCAGAGACCATGAGGGGTATCCTGTTGAACCAACTACCGACACAGTGAATATACCCTCAGGGCAGTCTGAAGTTACCTATGAAATCACCTGGAGCTGAGACAGATGGATAAAACCATACCAGAATAAATAGTGTTCCTGTGTGTCATGTACAACTCAGCAGTTCAGCACCTAGTGGAAGCGTGTAGCTTGTATGTTTCATAAACCTGCAGGTATGCTCAAGCTCTTTGGGCACATGACAGACTGAAAATTGACAGCTCTTTTTCAGGGTAAAGCAGTCGCCTGTCATCCGTGATAGGGAATTAAGCCCTACCTTTGCATATTTAACAGAGTGGAGCCCACAGTCCCATTAATGCTCTCTGCTCATCAAAAGTCAGTTTGCTCAGTTACCAGTCAACAAGTTTGCATCTGTGCCCTCTCAGGTATGCTCTGAGCTATAAGGTTCTTGCAGAACAGGACATTGCCTGGTTTGTGTCATTCTACCTTCTGGGACCTCACAGGTTGCTGGTTCGAGACTCTTGCTCTTGCAGATACTACTTTGTCCCTTTAGTGAACTTAGCTAAGTTTCATCTTACAACCAGTTGAAAGTTGGTCCAAGGTCTTTTTTCCATTCTGTTTCCATCAGAAGATGATTCCAGAACCTAATTGTTCTAACGACTGGAAATCCTCTTCGATTTTCCAAGCTAGCTTATTCATGGAGCGATTGTACCACTGGTTCTTCGGCTTGTTTCTTCCTTTTGTTTTAATAGTTCCTCTTCCCTTTTTGTTGTTTATCCCACATATTTTTAGAGAGCAGTCATATCCTTTTTGTTTTATTAGGATAAATTGAATGGTCGTTGGGGAGTGGCTTAGTTTAAGAAATGAGGGAAAAGAAACAGTGAAGATGTTTGAGCAGTTGTGGTTGAGGAGTTTGTTTTTGTAGGAGGAATTTATTTATGTTTACTTTTCTGATTGCTCTGTCTTACACAGATTGTCGTATTATTGTCCTAAACTGTACTGCAGCTATTAACAGTCTTATGTACATGTAAAGATGTAATTCTTCTGGCTGATGCAAAGCTTATGGTTTAACTGTCACATTAAGGCAGTGACACAACCTGCATTTCTTCGAAAAGGAAAAGGAAGCTTGGGCAAATATCTGCATGTTCCTCCTTGCTATTGTCAGGTATCCTGGTCCCTTCATTCCCTTGGAACGTTGTTCTGTCCTTTGCAGTACTCAGCAAATACTGCTGCTTGACTGGATTAGGTCTCACCAGTAGTCACTGCCATTAATTAGCAGATTTTGAAATTTACAGTTTTCTCGGAGGGAACCTGGGATGGGAAATAACTCATGTTGTGCAGTAAAAGAAACTGTTCCATATTTTCCATCATGTATGTTTAATACAATCTGTAATTTACAAAAATAGATTTGAATTAGTCTGCCTATGGAAGCTCATATCCAAGATAACTTCAACAAGGCAAGTAGTCCCTTGTTGCTTGTGACTGATGGCTTAGTTGAGGCTACAGCTTGGAGACAGACAGCAGTACTCACTGTATACATTGCTGAACCTTATTGTTGAGGAAAATTAAAAATGAGCAACCAAGTAGTTGATCTCACAGACCTGAAAAGAGTATTCAAAGTAGCTGCAATTACTTATACATAACAGTGAATCTTGACAGGCAAGTACTCCTTACCTTCTCAGCTCATAGAGTATTTTGAAATTAGGGAATGAAACGGACGCTGTATGTAGCCAGACTGTTTGGGTCCTGTGTCCAACAGGCAAACTTGCCTTCATGATGCCCTGAATTTGTGAAATATGATAGGTCTGTGCTAATTGTATGCACAGGCTCAGATTTAACTGTCTTCTCACACCCATAAAGTCTGAGATCTTCCTGTTGCTTCTCAGCACAAAATGAAACCCTTGTAACAGTGACCACAAACTGAGAATTTAGTTAAAATACATGATGATTAAAATATTTCAGTGTTGTTTTTTCTGACCCCACTTCTGTCAATTTAAACAATAGCTTTTGTGCTTAGACTAACATTCATTTAGAAGAAAATAAAAGTGAAAAATACTTAACTATACTACAAAAAAATTCAGATTGTTAATTAAGACTTGTAATTTCTCAGTGAAGAAAGCCCTCTTTCTGACAAGTAAACCTTCCTTAAGTCTTTGATCGTAGGTAATAAAAATGTTGTGTAATTAATGCAAATTATGTGCATGTGTTGTTTTCTTTCAAGTCATTGGATTTTACAAAATTGTGTGAACTGCAGAGTTGAATCAGGTTGTTCTCCTGGCATGTTATTTTAGATCTGTCAGCCCTGTTCTGGATCATAATTTGTAATCCCAGACAGTTCTGAAGTGGGTTGTAATGGGCGTATTTTGAGAGTTGATTTAGAAGATTGCAGATGATTAGGCCTTGCAGGCAATTAATTCGTTGTTTGAGACCTGAGTTTTGAAACTGGTTCAGGTCATAAGAGAAGATAGGTTTGGAATTTAACAATTTTTGGAGAGAATCAGCTGCAGTTCTTACAGAACACACGCATCATAACAAAATCAACAGTTTTTGAAAAATTTTAAATAGTTGGGGGATGGAGTTGAAAGTCAAGATTGGATGTCCAAACAGGTCCCTTGAATACTGCATGCTCTCAACTTGTGACACCAGAGAGCAGGTGTACCTGCAGTACTCTTTAAGAACCGGGTATTTGGTTGCTACAAAGAATGAATGATACAATAGCAAAGGCCTGTGAAGCCCAGAGTTGGAAAATCTTTAAAAAAATAATTCTCTATGCAGCTTCTTTTAAAAAGAATTTCAGATTTTGCTTATGATAAATGAAATATATCAACATCAGACAACTGGAACTTGGTTTTAGTCAAAATCTAAATTGCTTTTCTCTCCAAAAGCCTGAGAAGTGTAGATGAGCTTTGACTATGAAGTTAGAAACACACTTAGGTTGGAAGAGACCTCAGGAGGTTCAACCTTCTGCTCAGAGCAGGGTAAGTATTCAGTTCATTAGTCCCAGTTAACCTCCACTGCTAGGTACCTGCTTCTCCCAAGTCTTACATACACAGAACATCTACCTTATAATTCAAAGTCTCCCACTGCACCCAGAAATGAAGCCATCACTTGGAGTATGTAATGTGTTTGCATGAGAAGGGCTACATTTGGCACTAGCTGCTGCCTCCCTATATCTCCTACGAGAGTACCAAGGACCTCATTAAGTTACGCAGTCTGGAAGTAACAAAGGCACAAAAACAACGGCTGCAAACTGCTTCCTAAATGAAGATGGGAGATATATTGCTTCTAATATACAGAAGTGATTGGAGATCTTGAAAGTTTCAGTACTTGGGAATGCATGTGTGGGGAAGTGCTGCTGATGCCATGTCTTAATGCAGTTTGGTCAGCACAACCTCTCTCTTACCTGTCTCTGATTCGGATCCAAGCCACAACTATTTGGAGATACGGCGGAGAACAGGTGGACTGCAGTGTCAGCCTAGAGAGGCACGCAGCTGAGGGTTGCCAGCATCACTGACAGATCTGCAGCTGTGGAGTTCTGGCTTTCACTTCAGATGTCCTTTCACTCCTGCTGGACAGGTCAAACATTGGACTGTAATCCTCTCCTGCCACGTGCGAGAGGTGTGGGGAGAGAGAAGTTGTCAGCACTTTTCTTCAAGTCCTCTTAAGGGGATAAAAAGAACGGCCTTGGATGCCATCTGCACTGTGGGAGGGAAGGTCTGTGTGTCAGGATTTGGGTGCAGCAGCAGGACTGTGTGCAGAGTTCGGGCGCAGAATGGCAAGGACAGCTGTCAGTCGGGACTGAGGGACACCGGTAGGCAATGCCAGGAAGTTTTTGTCAGGTGCTTCCGTCATCTACTTGGGTCCAGTTACTTCTAGTCTTTCTTACTGGACTCATCAGAGATGTAAAAACATAGCTGTGGATAGCCTAACACATCCTATTGTATTTCCTCATCTCTGTCACATACTAATATTAAAATCGCAAACTTCTAAACCCAAGGAACGTTCAGAAGTCCCCTGGTGGTTACATACTGAAACTGCTGTGATGAGTAAAGGAACTTAACCAGAGTGCACCCTCCCTAGGGTGCCTACCTTCGGGGGGCGTGCAAGTTGTTTGCACGTTTGTATTGATTTTAGGAGTGGTATCTGGATGCAGTGTCTCAGTTTGAGAAAACTCGAGGTGAAATTTTTTCTTAATGCACTTGACTTTTGATTCTGCTTTGGAAGGCTGCTGGAAAGATTAGTACAGCTGCATTTTTTTCCAATTGGTGAAGTAGAAGCCATGCCTTTTCTAATGAGTCTGTTTAGTTTTTAAGTGACAAATTAGTTTGCTGGCACTTGAGGGGAAGTTTGCATTTGTGTAGAGTGTGGTGTGGTGTCATCTGGTGACATTGCCCTCACCAAGCACCTTTCGTGTGGAGGTCTTGGGAGATGTTCCTAGCATTAAGCCATGCTTTGCCTCTGTGTGAAGTGTGGACTTGTGAAATGGAGTGACTTGCCTGGCAGCACAAGAAGGCAGTGAGAGAGTTAGGAGTAAAACTTGAAAGACTTGGCTCCCATTTTCCTTTCTTATTTTTACATTGTACTGTCAGCTTTCAGTTTATCAGGAATTAATAAGTAATAGCCTATGATTAAAAAGGGCTGACACTCCGTCATGAGATGTTTCGCTGTCTTCAGCGTTGTGCAGAATTCAGCAGGGTTACACCTTTTGAGTTTTACTTAAGCAGCGTTACTCAATATTTAATGCTGAAATAGAAGCATGTAATTCACAACTGCAGGCGACCTGTCAGCTGCATTGGGATGTTTGTCAGCTGCAAGGGAGGGTGAGGTAGCAAAGACTTTTTTTATGCTGTGAAAATTGAATATTTTCAACAACTTTTTCCTTTAATTTCTTGCTACGTTTCACATTGTACACACAGCTGACATGATAATCCTTCAGCTGGTCCTAAATTACATTTTAAAATAGAGATCAGTTAATTATAGCAATCTGAGTATTTTTAATCGGTTATAGAGGGAATTTCTCCTGACACTTGTTTCTCCTGAATGTCAGATAAACTAGTGGATGTATTCTTAATTATTCATGTGACAGCAAAAAGTAAATCAAATAAAAATTACAGACAACCCTATGCAAGACTGCTTTGGATGAGACCAGATAGTCATAGTTTAGCATCTATGGCTCTTCTGTTTCAAGAGTGCTAGAGGGAGCTCTAACCCCTCAATCAAAGGAACAGGTTATGAATGGTGCATCTGCCTAGTTTGGTCTGTGGTAGGAAACGTTGAATTCTCTTTATTTTTAATTTTATTTTGTATTGGAAGGTTGCATGTATTTTTTCCAGGCATGATCCCAAATTGCTCTTCCTAGATGAGAAGATGCAAATAGTGTGTTTTCGAGTATACTAATATTAGACTTAATACAGGCTATTGTGAGCTGGCTGAAAATACAGGAAACAAACGAGAGATAGCACAGAGGTGTTTAACAAATAGCATGCAATGGTAAAGTCTAATATTCCCTTCCTTTCACAAAGGAGGACAATTCTCACAATAGAAGACCTAATGATGTTTAAAAGAGAATAGATTTAAAACTGTTGGAAGGAGAAGCTACTTTACTCAGCATGTAATTGATTCTTAGATGTTTAGCCAATTATTATTGCAGAAGTTAAAGAAAGAGTTGGTGATTGTTAGATAAATTTACAATGGGATGTGTCAGTGCATGAGGATGGAAAAAGTTTCTCATGTGATATGATCCACACTGATTACATTCTTGATATGACAGGAAAGTAACTCTCAGAAGTGGGATGAAAAAAAGAAAAGAAAACTTAGCCTGTATTTATAGAAAGGGAAATGCAGATAGATTAATACTATTTTAACTGTTTATTAATCTCATTAAAAGGAATAGTGGAATCATGCCTTCATGTGGAAGAACATTATGTGGAAAGTACAGTATGTTGAAGGACCAAGTGAGGCTAGCAGTCCTGTTCTGCCCTAGTTTACTGGGGCTTTTATATGGCTTATCTGTTATATTCAAACATTTCCGCTTTGATTGAGTCTACTATAGGGAGTAGAATACTGGAAGGCTCCCTTCCTCCTTTAGTTTTTCTGAAAGCAGCAAGCCAAGGAGGAATCCATAGTGCGCTAATCTATGACTTGGGCTTCTGGCTTATGCAATTTGAGTATCAGCTAATAGGGACAAAGTCTGCTCAACTGTGAAAGTGAATATGCCTTCCTGAAGCGCTGTTATGGTCGGAGCTGGTCAATTGTTGTTGCAGAGGGTATTGTTTCTTGCCTTTTTTCTGAACAGTGTTTGGCCTCACCCAACCTAATGCAATTTCTGAAGATATAGAATTCATTAGAGAATGTCCTTAGCTTGTATTTTTGGAGTCTGTTCCTCAGTTCATGAATCTCTTGCCAGGTACCAATGAAAGAATAGACCAATACAATCTTAAGATATAAAGTCATAGAAAACTTTGTTAGGATGGACCTCTGGAAGTCTCCAGTCCAACTGCCTATTCAGAGAAGCATTACCTTCACAACCAGCTCATTTTGCTCGGGACCTTGTCCACTCATATTTTGAAAATCTCCCTCTTAATGTCTAGAGTTTTGCTTGCTACAGCTTTTCCCTGTTGCCCCTTTTCCTGTCATTATGCACTTCTGAAAAGACCCTGTCTTGCTTTCTGTTGTAACCTCCCCTTAGGTAGTGGAAGGCTAGTAGATAGCCCCCAGTCTTGCCCAGGCCAAACACATCCAGGTCCCCTAGCAATTTTTGCGGTCCTTCATGGCAATCACCCCAGTTTGCCAGCAAGGTAACATGTGACTGCAAGGTTGCAGAACAGCTCCTCTCAAGAAGACAATGGTCATTAGTGAGTGAGAGTTATGGGAAGATCTTGTACAGGTTGTAGGAGGCTACAAGGCAAAATCTGTCAAGAGCTTGGATGCAGCACACTGACCAGCTTTACCTGACGCTGTGCAAGAATATTTCATGGACTTTACCTCTTACAGTTGTCACTGTGGTGGCTGCTAACAGCAGTAGTATTGGTATCAGCCGGCGTGAGCTGTTGAGATGTCCTCTTCTAGATCTGGCTGTACTGGTGGCAAAGAATACCACGCAGCCTTCGTCTGGCTGCTGCAGGTTGCTGCCCTCCAGGATCTGTCAGCAAAACTGCAAACCTGCTTTCAGTTAAGATGAGGTGTTTTAGCTTAGACAGTTTAAATAGCAGGTCTTTGCTAACAAGCTTATTTTGACTGAAGTGGGTTAGGGAGTGCTCATGTAGCCAACTCTGCCAGCAGATCTAAGAAGTACGTTTGCAGTGGGAGCAAAGCACGTACATGAATCTTGCGGTTCTTCCAGAACGCTGCTGCATTTCGTTTGTTGCCTGGGAAATGGTGTATGATATCCAGCATGACATCCAGTTCTCATTTTGCCTTGGCCAGGTAGTTTGGTGCGCTTGTGCCCTCTCTGTTGTTGGTAGCAAAATGCATCTTCAAGGAGGAAACTCATGGAAAATAATAGTGGGTAAACTGTCTTGGAGGGCCTGTGTTTCTTGATGATAAAAGCTTTACATAGAACCACAGTGTTTTGAAAATCTCAGTAGTGTTATTGAGAACAGATAACAGGTCTTTTGGGTCATTCTTCCCCCTACTTGTGTGTTGTTCCTGGTGGTATAGACTTCACTGTTCAGCCATGTTTTGAATCACTTGACTCTACCTGCCTGTTCATGGCTGCTTTTCTCTCAGAGTTAAGGGAGTACTTGGAGCAAAAAGAAAATCTACAATAACACCCTTAAAGAGGAACTTCACTCAGGCAGTAGATCATGCTTGGGTATTTTAAAAACAGAAGCAACTGTTCCAGAAAACTACGAAACTGCTGCTTAGAGCATAGCTTACGCCTTTCCCTGCCATAAATGAGCCCTTTGCTGCTACTGGCCATTACCCAATGACTTTAGTAGACTGGTTCTCCAGGTGATAATGTGCATATTCCTCCCCTCCGTTAACAGTAATAACATGTAATGGTCCCAGCAGTTCAACTCTGGTTCTGGTAGCCATGCTGAGGAAGAAGGCGTTTCCTTTGGTGACTTCAACTGGAAGTGAATTGTTGTTACTGGAGGATCTGCTTTGAAATTTGTGTGTGATCACTTTACAGCTAATAAAAGGTACGCTCTGAAATCTAGCTCTTTAAGAGTGATGGTGTCTGCCCTTCCCCCATATGTCTAGGTGTGCATTTGGTTAGGGATCGTAGTTTGGGAAAGTAACATATGCCAGTGCTGTGCTGATGCAAGCAGATTTCTCATCAGTGCTTGTTATTTGTAAAGACAACTTGGAGATAAGGGAGGAAGAGGAGAGGGACTTCCAATTCACATCCATTGCTGGCATCAGAGAAATTTTATTTTGGAGGGTTTTGCCAGCACTTAAAATCTAGATGGGAGACCTATATCAAAGGAAAGCTTACAGTAAGAGCTATGAGATTCCAGACAATTAAACTTTATTAGTCTGTCTGAAACATTAAGTATTAGCTTAAAAGAATAGTTCTTTAATCTCCTCTCCCTGTTGCTGTTTACTGTGTAGCAGTGTGGGAGGGGAGCAGCTTCTCCAGCAAGATATTATTGCTGCTCTTTGTATAGCTGGTGTGCAAGTGCCCATGGCTCAGTCCTGCCTCCCCAGTCCCTGGAGAGACTCAGTATGTTACTTCTCTGGTGTCTGCAGCTTTCTCTGGCCCTAAACCAAAAGAGCCTTCTCCCTTTCTTCTGTGTCTGAGGTAATATCCTTAACCAGGTGCCCTTCAAGCTGACACCGTATCATGGGTACTGAGATGGTACCTGTGAAAACTATTGGCCCCCCAGGATTTCAGAAAGTGCAGCAGGTTAGGCTGCTGTGTCCAGCATAATTCCAGTGATCTTTCATCTAGACGTATCCTGTCTTATCAAAGTTTTTCTGCAGTGTGGTTAGAAACCAGATGTGGACAAAGCAGCTGAAAGCCCCAGACGGGCAAAATTGCTAGTTCCTTGGGTATCCAGAGGACTGTTAATTTCAGCGTGAGCATGTATTTTGAATTTTCTCTTGAAAATAAATAGTAAAGATGCTGTGGTTTCTTTCATGGTGCTTTCTTTTTGATTCTCATATGTGATTGATGATCATCTACTTCTGGGTTATGTTCGTTTTTCAGAATGTTTCAGTGAGCCTTGCAGCGTGGAAACTAATTCAGTACTGAGCGAGTAAGTCCATATATGTGCTAAACCCATGGTTAACCTCACAGAGACTGTTATGTGAGATGGAGGCGGACAGAAATGGGTAGATTCTAAACCGAGCTTTTAAAATAAAAGTAAATGGAGTGAGTTGTTTAATGACCTAGCCATTGTAGCTTTGCTGTCAAGTCAAACAGTGGAAAAGCAGGTTCATCCTGCAAAGGAGAAAAATGAGGAGCCAGCTACCCAACTCATGTCTTTCAGGTGCTAGGGCTCACAAGATCCTGCTCTTTATGGTGAGACACCCCCTCGCAACCCCCCAGTTCTCAAAGCAAAGCAGCTCTTTAATAGGAAACTGCCAATAAAGAGCTGCAAAGGACTTCTTCCCTCTTTGCTTATCCTTGGCAGTCTGGGAATCAGTTCTGCAGCATTTGATAGTTACAAGCCTAAAAAATAAGAAGCCAGCCATAGAAGTTGAACCTGTATCCTCTTAATTACGCTGTTATTGCCTTTAGGCCATGCAAACAACACCCTTTCAACAGGATTCTCAAATACTAGCTCAGCCCTTTAGCATGGAGGCCTGGCATACATTCTCAGCTCCATGTCACCATTTTTGTTACATTGCTACACTGGAGTGGTATTGAGTGGTTCTTCATCGTGGGCAGTAGCAAGCAGTTTCATGGCCACACAAGTAGCTTTGGAAATGCCAGCCATGCTGAGGTTCTCTGGCTAAGAGCAGCTTTACAGGCATCAAACCGAATCATCTTGCTACCACACTGGTACTTTTTAATCCCTGTGCTTTTCCCACACAGCTTCTAACATGCTCCAAAATTCCTGAGCTTTGTGCCACTGCTGAAACTAGTTTCATGTCTGGATCCACTGTTGTGGGTATTTTTAATGTGGTTAGTCTTGAAGAATGCTCAGTATATAGAGACAAGTGGGGCTTTGCTTTCATTGTGAAGTTCCCATCTTCCCCCACCCCCCATCCCCGGACATAACACCTCCATGGTTCCTTTCTTTGTCATCCCATTGCTTGTTTTTTTCCCCAGTGTCTTTTATCTTGTGAGTAAAGTTTGAACAGTACGCAGAAAGTTAACTGCCTGGAGTCTTTTAAATATAAGTAACACGCACCCAGTAATAAGCTGTCGGTTGTTTTTTTGCTGCCTGCAAAGAAACATAAACACAGCGCTCATTTCTGGCAGGTTTTTACTGTCAGAGTTTCTCCTATTATATTTATCTTACAATTTGCCAGGGGGTGAAGTTATTAAGTTTTAGCAGCAGCCATCGATCAAGTTCACAAGTTAACACGATAAAGGCTCTGTGCCGCTCCGATCCGGGAAAATGATGATCCTCACTCGGTAATTAACTAAATGAGAAAGTTAAATCTTACTTGAGAGCTGGGAGAGATGAAAGAGAGGTGTTTGTCAGTTTCTCAGTGGAAATTAGAAGCAGTTTTCTGCAATTCCCTAAGCTGCTGCTCTGTCATATTTTACATAAGCACTGGGAAAACGTCTTGTAATTAGTGCTGTCATGGAGGATTTTTTTTGCTGAAGGATGTTGGAATAATTCATTAGATTATCAAGAAAGGCTTGTGTCCTGAAATGATTAGCACAGTGAAATTTAAACCATTAACGATAACAAGTTTAGAGCTTGCTGCAGTGCAGAGGCACCCGGGGTATGTCTGTGCCTATTTCAATCATTTCTTATAATTAAACATTATGTCCTCTTTTTTCCTCCCCTTCACTAAGACCCATCCAAAATTCCTGTTAAGGTGGCTCTGTCTAGATCAGTGACTTAACCATGACTGGCGGTGCAAGCAGTTGTAGGTGAAAGCTGCGGTTGCAGATAAGCAGTAGAAGATACCTCTCTGCATCAGAGCCTGGAGTCCAGGAAGGAAGGGAGAAGCCCAGAATGACTGTTGGTACTGGAACGTCGAAGGGAAGGCCCTTCCTTTTGTCTAGAGAGAAACTCTG
The DNA here is from genome assembly GCA_013389905.1 of Sula dactylatra. Taxonomy (NCBI): domain Eukaryota; kingdom Metazoa; phylum Chordata; class Aves; order Suliformes; family Sulidae; genus Sula; species Sula dactylatra. The sequence continues at coordinate 22,978 of WEKW01000836.1, forward strand.
AGAAATTTGCAGTGGTGATCTAAGCTCTCAGTCTTTTCAGAGCTCCAGCATGAAGATGTCTTGAAGGTTCAGAAGGTCCCAAACCTTGCTGGGATCATTTAAGCCATTCTCGATATTCTAGGAGACAGTTTCTCTTTTTCTTTAAGAGATGTCTTCTTACATTAAGAAATATATTATCTGAATTCATCCACCCTGTGGAAAGTGCCTTAACAAAGTCCTCTGCAATGATTAGAGGACATGGTGGTTTTTCTTTAAAAATATATAAAAGCTGTGACCACACATGTGGGTGGGGAAACACTATACCTATATTAGAATCAGAGAACTGTGCTTGTGTTTGTTTTTTCTGTGCTATAGGAGGATCCTTGGTCCCCCGTACTGAAGAAAACCAAAAGTAACCTTGGCTGTCATACGTGGGTTACAGCTGTGATATACCATGGCTGTTTTGTTTTATATGCAGATCAGTAGATTTATCCAGGCATTATTTATCTGTGTTGAAATATTGCACCTTCCTATAGTTGCAAGCCATTATTTAGATTAAAGTCCTTTCATATGTTAGTCCTCTTCTACTTCACTGGGCATACAAATGTGCTTTTTGTTAAATGTAGCCATTTGGAGAAATGGTCTTGTAATTATGGGCTGCAATGGAGCATAGTAGGTAGATCCCTGAGCTAGTAGCAACCTGAGGCACTCAGTCCCCTGGGTTTCCTGGCACAGCTTACTAGCTCAGGCACACCGTTGTAGGAGGACACCTCTGCTGTTCCCACAGATGAGTCGTTGTGCCTAGAGCCAGCTTGGGCACCTCTCAACCCTCACTTAGAGGGATTTGTGAAAGGTGAGTCAGAAAAGCTTTATCTCTTCCGAGTTAGTAGTTTACTCTGTTATACCCAAACTTCCTCCCAGGTGACAGACTACTAGTGCTTATTCTTCTTTGCCACTTTTGGAAATGAAGCTTATATAAAAAGAATAACCACACACAGTGCATGTGGATGGATATTTACCCTAGCACTATGGATGGCATGTGGGACAGTTCTTTCTTTCTCAGGTGAGGCCTGGTTATTGTACCAGGAGAGGGAAGAGTCTGTAGATGATTGTGTGCTCCAGGAAATAGTTGCTGATATTGTTGTGAGATGGTTTGTCGTGAACTTGAGGCAGTTGATCAGAATGGTTGAGTCATCAGGGTTTCTCAGGAAGCAAATCGATTCTCTTACTGACAGTAAAACCCCTCCCCCCAATGCTTTAATAATACAGATGCTTGATGTTGTTGTTTTGTTGTTGGCTTTTTTTTAATAACAGGCCTTTTTCACTGAACCCCCAGTGGATTTTCAGGAATCTTCAAATTGAAATTCTGGAATTTTGTTCTAAACTGTAGCTACAGACGGTCTGGGGGAGGCATGCGAACACGTATTGCAGTTGAGTGATTTGTGAGCCCTGTGAATTCGTCTGTCTCTGCTCTGCAGAACTGGTGTGTTCATTGTCTGCCTTGTACTCCTGGTCACCTGCTTGGGTAGACCACAGGGCCTGCTGGGCCCACCATGGCTACTGGACTTGTCCTCACCCCTTTCGGTGGGAAACTAGAGCAGGCAAGGGTGCAAACCAGGTCTCAAGCTGACGTTGTCAGAACGCAGCCAAAGTATGCACATGAACCTAAAAAATACAGTGTTCTCCTGTCCACTAATTTGGACATAAACAGTGTAACACGTATAGTGCTTTTCTTAGCAGATACACTATATAAACCTGGAGTTTGACTTTCAGAGCTGTTACAAATGTTGGTCAATAGACTCTTCAATTTACTCGTTATTTCCACCCAAGAGGTTTGTATTCACTTGGGATCCAGGCAAAATGGGTTGTTTTGTCCCATCTAAGTCATCTGTTTGTACACACGTAAGCCATTACTTGTTTTTGCAGATGTTGCAGCTTCTATTTGATACCCCAAACCTATGTTTTAGAGGTAACTGGGGAGCTGAAGGCTGCTGAGAGAAAGGGTGCTCAGGACGCAAGGAAGGGCAGGAATATGGTGGCACCCCATGAGAGGAGTTGCCCCTTTTGTGGTCTTTGCACATCAGCTCCAGCTCAGCATTTTAGTCAGACTTCACAGTCTCTCAAGTTAAAAGGCAGAAGCACAGGTTTTTAAAAAATACTTTGTAGAGACAGCCTGTTGTGAGATTGGCTGCACAGCAGACAAAATGAGAAATGAAATGAGATCAAGCTTGTAGAATACAACATCGCTCTGCTATCTTAATCCAGTGTTTTCACAGGGATGTCTGTTTTTGCAAAAAGAACCAGAATCCCTTAAGACCAATGTGCAGTGCAGTCCATTGGTAATTATTTTTTGCCAGGCTGTTGCCTACTGTGGACTTCGCTAGAACAACTCCAGCCTTTCACACCTAGGACTTCATGCACACAGTCCCTTTAGAGATTTCTCTATATAAAAAGTTGGCCCAAGAGAGAGTATTTCTTTCCTTCTGCCCAGTAACTGGGTCTGCTGCTCACCTGCAGTCAGTGCTGTCCATGTGATGACCAAGTGAAAGTGTAGCCCTTGCCTTGCATGATCTTACTGGACACACACAGAAATTTGCAGGGAGGAGTGGGGATAAAAGTAAGGTTGAAAACATTGAGCTGCAGAATTGAGCCCTGATGATGTGATCTCCATGTTCTGTGTTCTCAAAGAAACTGAAGTCAAACCATAATTCAGACATAGAAGAAACTGCTTGTTAAAAATGACAGCTAATTACTGTCTTTTTCTGCACTCTGTCCAGCTCTGCTGGAAATGCTGAAAAGAGTATTTAGGTGGGTTTTTCTCTAGAAAATGAAGTATAAATAGTGATTAGTTGAGTAGATTTTTAAATTATGAGGTTTTTGGTGTTTTAAAGTCAGGATTGCTCTTGGGGTTGGGGTAGTATTGAAATACAAGAATTATTTACTCCTGAGACATGAGGAATTTCTGCGTTTTAAATCCAGTTTTGGTAACTAGATTTTGTGGTCTCTAAATAACCCACTGTTTTGGCACTTGCTGAAAAAAGGCTTTTTTGTTGGTTTTCTTTTCCTGTAAAGTCAATTAATCTATGAATTTCTTTTAAATTATTAGATGCTTTTGCAGAGACGTTTAGGTATTCATTTTTTCGCTTGAAGTTAATAAAGTCTTCTGGTGAGGTTGGTGCCTTGAATTATCATCATAGAACAGAAGTATGGCATCCCTACATAAATGTTTTATATATTCTGATATCTGTAATTTGTTTCTAATTATTTGATAATTAATAGAGAACCTCTAAATGTATTTTGTAAATAAAAATTTTGTAGTACTATTGACTGTTATTATAATGCTGTCTGGTGTTAAACCATTGCAATGAAAGAGAGAAAATCACATGTTTTCAGCATTTAATACAAACTATTTGACCGGTATGGGGAAAAAATAATTTCCCAGCAAACAGTTAATCTTACTTGGACAAAGTATATCCTTGTAGTGCAAAATGTGCACTTTTCTTCCAGTCAAATTGTTTAGAAAGCAGAAATTATATCTTGCTATCAAGTAGTAAATTGAAATGTCAGTGTTTTGTTTTGTCCCTGAAACTCTTCTTTGAGCTGAGTCCTTCTGACAACATATTAACAGTGCTCAGAAAGTTGAAAATCTTTTATTCTGTGGAAGAAGTATGTACCAAATATCAGGGTGTGTTTTAGCTGGCTTTGCTCTCAAGGTATAATTTTATCCTCAAAAGAAGCACTATCAATTTTTTTCTCATGCATTTCATGCATTCCCTATGAATTTTAGCAGCAGTCCATTCTTTAGGGGAAAAAAAAATACAAATGCAGTTTTCTGTTGGTGCATTGAAGTAATTGGTAACTGTAGATTAGGAATCCAAATGCATTTTACTGTCTGCAAGATGGAAATAAAATTGTGTTTATTCTGAATTGCCACTCAAGGTTTCCCATCTAACCAGAGTCCTTTGTGTGCAGCTCTGGCATGAGCTAGAGCATTGTCCTGCAGGGGTTATGGCTCGCGGTGGCTGCACTCCGACTGACAGCACCAAACGGGATACATGGCCTCAGCCAACTTTATGTATCAGAGTGCTTTTTTCCTTCTCCTTTTCTCCCCCCAAAAATCATAAAACCACTTGAGCTTCTTTTCATATGTGTGATTTGGGTTGTTTCTCTCCTTCCTGTTTACAGACAAAACTTGCCAATGGCACTTCCAGTATGATTGTGCCCAAGCAAAGAAAACTGTCTGCAAGCTATGAGAAGGAGAAGGAACTCTGCGTCAAGTATTTTGAACAGTGGTCCGAGTCTGACCAGGTGGAGTTTGTGGAGCACCTCATCTCCCAGATGTGTCACTACCAGCACGGACATATAAACTCATACCTCAAACCCATGTTACAGCGGGACTTCATCACTGCACTGCCAGGTATTTCTGCAGGCAGAGGGAGCTTGCTCCTCTGTCTTGTGTTTCAGAAAACTATTCCACTCTGGCCTACCCTGCTGGAGAGTTCTCTTCTAGGGTCACTTTGCAAAATAGATGATAGCTTTTTGAATGAAAAGCTCTATACTGGTATGAAATGTAGTAATGTTTTATTTTGTATTCCTACTGTCTCTCAAGGCATGATCTGATACCACCATGGTTTGGCTAGGAGTAAATGATAGCTCATATATGTATCATAAGGATAGTCATCGCAAGCCACAGGGCAGGTAGTTGTACTCATAATGCTCACAACGATGCATGAATAACGAAAATTTTAAAAATTAAAACAACTACTCTTTCTGGTTGCTCAGCTGAGGTTTTCCTTTTTCTTACTTAGATTTTTTTTTTGTCTCTCTCTTCTAGTAAAATACTTTCCTGAAGCCATTGCCTTGATTATGTGTTTATTGCTAATAAAGAATGGAGGACGTAAGATCAAAGGATGGAAATATTCTATTTTTGCACCTCTGTAGTGCTTTCCATTGAGAATATTACCGCAGCTGTTCTCAGATGTGACATTGGGTGTACCTCACAGAATGCACACGTAAAGTAGTGAACGTTCAGTTTTGCATTGGCCCTGTCTTATAGATGGGAAAACCAAGGCGGTGGGAGATAAAATATATACAGCAACAGAGTTTCAGAACCAGAAAGAAGTTCCTGGCTCTTTGGTCTTTTTTTCAGACCATTAGATTGTACCTCTGTAGATAGATAGCTAGATAGATAGATAATTAATAGATTAGCATTCCCATGGCATAGGTCCTTGGTTTGAGATGGACCTGAGCAAGAAGTGCTACAGGTGTTGTCTCTAAATAGCTAGTTGAATAGAGGAGTTTCTTGCCAAAATCTTGTTTTGTGAATACCTTTGGAAAACTGCTGAACTCCAATAATCTGTTCAATCCAGTCATTTGATCATTCTTCAGAAGGGCATTATCAACATGAAATTTAAGTTCTAGGGTTAAAAGTCAGAAAAAAGTGTGTTTAACTGAATTGTACAAAGCATAAAGGCACTGCAGGAGTTTTGCTATGAAGTTAAATACATAGACTCACTGGATTTTTAAGCTCATTGTGCCCACTAATCAAATGGCTGTTGTAGCACTTAAAAAAAAAAATCTTAGTTATGCTAAGTACCTGCTTTATGTTAGTTTTTAGTAGTCCAATGGTGATAATCTCATGTACTTAGAGCAGCATTATAACTTGTGGAGCTGTTCTGTTTCAGAAAAATAGTGAGTATTTTGAAAGTGCATTGGTTTCCCCACTTGTAAAGTAGAAGTATACATCTAGTTACATACACAATTTTTCCAGGTCTTTCTCCACAAAACTCCATCAAAGCAAGCTAACACATCTCATTTGCACTTGCTTAATTTCATCCTATAGGCCTTTTTCTGAAAATCTTGGGCAAATGTTATAAATGTTTTTAGAGGCATTCAAAATTTCCTAGCCATACCATATTTGTTAGTAGTCTTTTCACAGTTACCCAGGAAGCAGCTATTTACTATCTCAGAATGCAGAACAGATAGGAATCAGGCAGCTAATATTTGAGTATTTGAATAGTTGTGGGAACTGTGTGCTTAAATAATGTATGTGCATCAATTTGCATATTTGCAAAGTGCTAATGTCCTAGTGAATATAGCTCTAAGGGAGAAAATTAATGGCAATGAATTACACTGGTGCAGACTCTGCAGTCTGTGCAGGATGTGCTGAGTATAGTCAGGTTTCTAATGAGCGGAATGGGAAAGGGGAATGTAAGAAACTGCATAGGAAAGTGTGATGAACCTAAAATTTTAAATTAAGTCATGCAATAAAAAAAACCCTAAACTCTTTAAGTATTTTTTAGCTTTCTGAAATTCTCAGGTGTTCAGTATTCAGGTTTGATTTTTACTCCTTCATTCTCTCTCCTGCTCTCCCCCTTGAGTAGATAAAACAATAAAGCTACTTCAAAATCATGAGGCGTCTTATCTCTGTCCTCCTAGCACTGTCCCAAAGAATGACCAGAATTAAAGGTAGTTTTAGATCATGAGCACATTTTACTAATATAGAGTAAAATTGGCTCAGATTATTTTCCCAGTACTTTGAACAGAATTAAGGTTGTTTGAAAAATGCAGCTTAACTGTGTACTTAAGAAACTTTGTTCTGTTTCTGAAAAATAAGGTCTCTGCTTAGCATTTCCAAGCTGTTTAACATTTTTTATGAGGAAAGTAATTTTTATAAGGGTTTCATGTGTGAAATAACTGAAAAATTCTTGTTGGTGTGGAGGGCTGAAGGGCTAATTGTGTTTCACATCGATTTAGCAAAAACTTTTGTGAGCACAGATTTCTCTTTTTTTAAGGAAATGATGCTTTGTTAGTTATATGTCTCAGTGAGTTGTGCTGCTCCCAAGAAACAAAATAATAAAATTGAGTTTGCAGCCAGGCCAAAATAGCACTTCCCATCCACTTACAAATGTGAGGAGGAGAGGCCAAAACATTAGTACTCCTTCCCTGCGAAGGGTCTAGGAACAACGGCAAAGGATGACTTACGGTCATGGAAGTAGTTACAACACCTCATTGCAGCAAGATCTAAAGTGCAAATACTGATGATCTGGAAAGGGCAGGTGGGTCAGAGGCAGATTTGTGGGTAAAGATTGCTATGCCCAGTTTATGCAGTGTAGCCCTGCTTCCTAAAGCCACCGATTGTGCCCTGTACAAAATAATTTCTTCCTGTGACACTGCTGACATAAAGCCACTGGTATGGTTACTACATAGGAAGGCATTTGTAAATGTCCTGGTGGGTCTGTAAATGTCTGTGAGCACACTGGAAGCAACATGGACTGGGAAAGCAAATATGCCATTTCCATCCAGTGGAGAGAGCTGAGGGCTGCAGGTGTCGGAGTGGGGAAGTGAGGGGACACGATGTCCATATCTGCCCTACCAAATTGCGGAATTCCTGCAAATTCCAGTTCGCTAAAACATTGTATCTCTCTTTCCATGAATTGTTGTAAAGTCGATCTAAATTTACAAACACTCCTTTTTTTCTTTTTTTAAATAATTTTATTTAGTGGCTGTATATATATTTTCAGAGGAAATGCATAATAAATGCTGCTGATGCTTTTATTTTGCAGGTTGACATTTAATTTTGCATCTATAAAGATAAGAAATGTCAAACCTCTTTCTGCAGTCTCTCGTTGTGCATGGTATCATTCACGTGGTTTTTTTGTACATATGAATGGAAGCATAAAACGCTGGGCAGAATGTCTCACCCAAAGTGTATTATAAATTTAGGATGCTTGAAAGGAGCGGGAGGAGGCATGCTGAATTTTCTTGTTTTCATACATTGGGAGATAATTTTGAGATTTCGGTTAACGAAAACAAAGTTTGGGCCTTTTGCGTTTCATGAACTCTAATCAGAATCAGCTGATTGCACCCAGTTTGGGTTTGCTAAAGTGTGGACACATGACTGTAAAAATGCACTTACTGCTTTTTCCTTCCCTGTCACAAGCAGGGCCTGGTCTTTGAGGCTATTGTTTTGAAAGCAAGAAAAGATGTATTTAACTCTGTCCCAAATGTGAACTGGGGGAAGATGCATGCAATACCAATCTGCCATGCTTCCTTTTTGGTTGGTCTGAATATTGTGCCTGAGGGATGATGACGTCTAAACTACAATTTTCACAAAGCCTCTGGAATTTGACCTGTGAAGTGAGAGAATCTCTTGATGGTGTGTCTCACTTGTGAATTAAACAGCCTCTAAGAGAAGCTGTATTTATGCAACATCTCATTGAGAAGGCATCTTATTTTCCTGAAGTCTTGCTGGTGATTAAATTTGAGTGGATGAGGGCACATTTTTACTGAATACATCCATACAGTTAAGAAATGTAGCATAACCTTCCCTGGCCCCTAGCTACGCAGATGTTACATTGGGCTGCTTGGTGCTAACCAGGCAATTGCTTTACATTTCACTCCAGCCATGTTGAAACAAAGCCAGTCCTGGTATTCACACTGGAAAATATTTGCAAATTGTGCCATTTTGGTGCATATTTTTCTTCCATACACTAAAATAAATGAAACTAGCAAACCTGCTTCACTTTCTCCTTACACAGCCTCTCCTTTCCTCTCGACTTCCCTGTGCATCTGCATATCTTTCCCTCCCCCATGTCTAAAGGTACCACTACCCTTCAGGGCACACATTGGGAATATATATTTTTTTCTTCATTACGTTTAAAAGCTACTGCTTTAGCAAAAACAGCTTTTGAGCCGTTGGAACATGAGAACAGCTGTAGCAGTGAGATGAGAAATGGTCCTAATATAGAGAGATTTTGGGGGCTGCGTCGCTGAGTTGGAAATGCCATCCATAGAATATCCCCCTAGTGCTAAAACCCATCGAAATAGATTGGAATGACTTCTTGGATTCTTTATTATTTTTAATGACTTGTTGTGTTATATCCAAAGGAAGTTGGAGAACGCTGTTCACTCCTGAACTTAGCTGCAAATGCTCTTCTGTGCATTTGGTCCAGCTCTGCATGCAGAAGAGGAGATGGAAAGAGAGGTTATCTTCCTACTAGCAAGGGGAGTCGTTTTAAACTCTGTGTCTCCCCAGCAAATAATCTTTTTTTATTTTCCTCCCCCAGCTCGGGGATTGGATCACATTGCTGAGAACATTCTGTCATACCTGGATGCCAAATCGCTATGTGCTGCTGAGCTGGTCTGCAAGGAGTGGTACCGGGTGACGTCAGATGGCATGCTGTGGAAGAAGCTCATTGAGAGAATGGTCAGGACAGACTCCCTGTGGAGGGGGTTGTCAGAGAGGAGAGGATGGTGAGGAAACTGCGTCTTCATCTCTTTTGCCCCCATTCAGGACAGTAGGTGCTGTGTGTTTCAAACTGTGTTTGAAGAGGGTTATTTAGCACCCGGAAACATCATGTTGGTTCCAAACCTGACAGTTGCTTAAATCAAAATTTGTGGGTTGGGGAGTTAGGGCATCATTTGGCTATGCAGGCAATGTGGGGGCTTTTTCCTCACCTTCCTCATCTGATCATGCCCTTATCCCACTGTGACAAGTGAGATATACAGACTGAGATTTTTACGCCCAGCTGTCATTCGGTTCAAATTAAGAAGCTGTGTTTGCCCCAGGGGAACACTAAACTAGTCAGCAGTTCAGAGCAGAAGAGCTTTTTTAGGAGTGGCAGTGGGGCAGCATGTGCTATGAATTAGTTGTTTCCTGATAGGTCTGTTTGTTTTCCTCAGCAGATTTTCACTATTAGATATCTGTTTAATTTTCAAACTGGAAACTGAGGGTAGGTACTGCGGAGAATAGGGGACTTTAGAAATGCAGATAGATTAGTTAATAATCATCTGGAATAGCCGTACTACAATGTGGGTCTCACTCAAGTTTGAAGCTGCTCTGTTAACATTTCATTAGAACTTTCCCTCTCTGGGGTATGTCCTTTAATACATAATTTTCTTTTCCAAGGGTGTCCCTAGGATGTTGGCAGAAAGGAAGCTGGGTATGAATATTTCATAAACAAGATAAAAGTGACAGCTCAGGCATTTTGGTTGCTATTAAAAAGAAAAAGATACAGAGTTGCAAACAAAGACTCCGGTTTTATGGTGAATTTTGTTATACTGTTTGTCTTGGGAAGTAAAAGCAAGTAAATCAGAATTATGAAACATCCTTTAAAAATAAATACTATTTTGATCTGCTTCCAATAGTGTAATGTTTATAGACAGTGTAAAATAAACACAAGCATGGCAGTGGTAACTTCTGCATTCCTTTTAGTGCCTTGTTCTCTCCAGGACTTCTGTTTTTGCTCTGTATTGTTGAGGTCACAGTAAGTCCGAAGAGGACCTTGAGAGGTTATTTAGTGCCTCCTGTTTCACAAAGGCAGAGCCATGTTTCTCTTAAGTCATCCCAGATGTTTGTCTGACTTATTCTTAAAAACCTTCACTGATGGAGATTCCCTAGGTCTTGACTGGGCAAGAAATTCCACTGTTTCACTAACTTCAGTGTTAGAAAGATTTTCGTAAAATCTAGGCTGTCTTCCCGGCTACAGTTCGACATGTTATATTTAGCCTACACAGACACACAGGACAGTTTCTTGTTCTCCTCTTTGCAGTAATCTTTTCCATGTTGGAAGATGATCATGTTTTCTACGTTTTGGATATACTAACCAACCATGATCCTGTGTTGTCTTGTCCTCTTGTCATTCTTGGTTTTCTCTGTTTAGATCCTCCCCAATTACTCTGCTCCATTCTTGGAGGATGATGTCATCAGCTGGGTGTCTTACTTCTGCCCCGGCATCACCAGAGTTTGGTGGTGTGGGAAGCATTGCATTGCATGCCGTATGGAGGACACTCCATTTTATGCTTTTCAGTAGAACATGTGCTTTTTTTTTTTTTAACAGTGTTATAATACTGTTATAAAATTATAAAATTAATCACCCTTTCTGTGAAAGTTCTACTTAGCCATTATTCCTCATGTTGCATGCTTATGTTGTTACTTAGTGGTGAACTTGGCACTTGTCCTTATTGAATTAGATTCTATTTATTGCTTGGTATTTCTCCATTTTGTCGGGAGCATTATGAGTTTAATCTTATCCTCCAAAGTGCCTGTAGCTTCTCCCAGCTTTAGTGTCATTGGCCAGGTAATAAATGCACTCCCTGTTCCATTCTTTGTCATTAATTAAAATGCTCAGTAATGACGCATCTAGGACAGACTCCATGCAAGATCCCAGTTGCCATCCTGTTTGACAGTGCACCATTGGTAAACTGTGCTTTCCAGCCATTTGTGTGTCCATCCTTGAGCTCTTCCAAGGTCATACTTCTCTTGTGAAGTCATGAGAATAGCCTGTGAGAAGAAATCAGGTCAGTTTGACATGGTGTATTCTGGATTGATCAGTGTTACCTCTTGTTTGTCACCTTGTCATCTTCTAGGCACTCATCTGATTGACTGTGTGCTCTAGAACTGCTAAGCTGTCAAAGTTGAGTTGGTCGGTCCACCATTTCCTTGGTGGACCTTCTTCCCTGTTTTTTAAAATACAACAGCTACATTTGTCTTTTTCCTGTTCTGTGGAACTTTACCTATTCTCTACATCTCGTCAGACGTCATAGCTAATAGTTCGCAGGTTGCTCCCTCCAGATTTTAGAAATAACATTAGCATTGATTACTAGTCATACAGACACATAACATTTCTAAAAAACAGTTGCAAAATTCTGCTTCTCATCTCAAAGGAGAGTTATACCCTGTTACTGCACCTCTTCTTCAGGTTTACACTGTGTCCTGGAGGTTGCTTTGACACAACAGGAGCAAGTTGTGCCCTGTCTTTCTGATTGTCCTCTGATTAGCTCTAGAAGATACAACTGCAGGCATGGTGGGGTGGTTAAGAGAGGCAGACAAGAAATATCCAGTGTAATTGCCTCTCTGCCATGTAGAGCTTTACAGCTTGTAATCAGTGCTAATTCTGTGCATGGCACAAGGAGGTGACTAAGTGGACAGTTCAGAATGATAGATGACTGGTGGTGTTTGCTTACAGCTCCTCACTTTGCACGTGGGCTGTCTGATTTCAGCTCGTGGTTTACAACAGAAACACCCAGTTCCACAGCATGGTAGCTTTCACTGACAGCTTGTCAGGGAGCGGTAAGAGTTACACAGATTTAGAAAAATATAAAACAGAAGCCCAAAATCTGGGCACAATTGTGTCTATCTGAATACTTGATTGAATTGGCCAGTCATCAAAACCCGCAAACAATAGTTTCTTTTATCCCAGAGCCACAGCACAACAGCCACTGGGATGCCGTGGAAATTCCAAGCAATCCTTTAGCTGAACTGTAAATAACTGACTCTACATGCAGCAAGGCAGGGCTTATAGGTAGCAACAAGAGCTTGTAATAGATCAGCTAGTAAAGCTGGAAACAAACAGACAGGTTTTCAGGCACATAGGCTTGTATACCGATTGTTGTAGACCTACCCCAAGTCTTCCAGGATGTGTCTTGGGTATTCTGTATATCTCCAAAGCATTTTTATCTCTCTGGGCCAATAATTTTAATTTTCTTGTATGCACTTCCAGATTGGATCACAGTAAATAGGTAGCCATCTAGTTAGTGGTTTGCCTGCATCCATGTGTCCCTTCTTCACGTGTGTTTGTCCCCATATGAGTGGCTGCTGGTCACTGTATTTCAAGACTCAGGTGATTGCTCTGTCCACAGTGGAAAGCACCTTTCTCTCAAGTCATACTTAAAGTACTTTATTTAAAGAATTATCAGAAGTTCTTTTCTTAAGCATTTGTTATTTTGTTTGTTCAGTCCTATAGTTTGCTACCGCCTTAGAACCTAAAAGTTTCATTTCATTGTTGTGACTTTCCTAGTTCAAGTACATCAGGGCAGCTAATGTACAGTCTCTCAAATGAGTTTCAAGGTATACTGTATGGAAAGGACAAGAAAGAAATGTGCAAGGAAGTATTGAGCAATTAATTACACCATAATGGAGCAAGAGAGGAAAAAGTGGAGAGCTGGCCCAGTGTAAACTCAGTGCCTCTGATGCCAGGATTACACTTGGAGGCATTTGTGCCTCTCTCCATTTTGTGAGGCATGTTGCCAGGCAGAACAGCAGTTAGTACGCCCATGGTGGGGTTTACTAGCTTCCACACCGTGTTTGGTGGCTTCTTAACTTCAGGATGAGGAATTAAAGTTTTTTACACAGTAGGTAGTGATTGCCGTTTACAGATTTTTTTTTTTGTAGCAAAAATCTAGCTTGGGATATGAGTATTCCAAGTCAGTGTTGAAAGGAGGGAGGCACCACAGATGAAGTGTTGCTTACCAAAATATAGTAGTAGCAGTAAAATGTCCATGCACCAAAACTGATACTGTTCCTGCTAATGCAGATAAAAGCTAGCCTTGAATGCACAGTGAGTTTGAGGGTTCCTTGGCTTCTTTCATTTTCTTTGTACACTTTATTTTAAAGGTGACCTTTCATATGGGTATATGTATTGCGGGCATGAGCCGTTCTCACCTCCTGTTGAGTTGAATGGGCTCATGTTCATAACAGATAATATATTTCCCTTCCCTGAGTGACTAGGCACAGATTTTTCATGAGTATTTCAATGTCAAAATGCAACACCGACATGTTGCAGGGCAAACAAACAAGGAACCACCCTGTCTTATTGAGTAAATTAAGTTTGAATATGAATCTGTCTGTGCTTTTCAACAGTGGTTACCCATTTATGAAATGCCAGGAGGACGTTTCTCCAAAATGCTGAAACATGATTTTTGTTCAATAGGAGTGTTCTTTGTCTTCCAGGGGACAATATCTATTTAAAAATAAACCTCCTGATGGGACTGCACCACCCAACTCCTTCTACAGAGCACTTTACCCCAAAATTATACAGGACATAGAGGTAAGAAACAGCTTCCAGAAGTGATGATGTTTGGTTGGGTATTTTTGATTCTCCCCGATCTATTCATGATGCTGAAATTCTGAGAATATTTCATTCTAATGAAATATTTCATTAAATCTGATGTGTCCATCTTTGTCCAGAGTTTGTAGATCTGGGATAGTTACATAAGGTCCCAGGCTTCGCAGCTCCTTTAGCCAGAGGACGAGTTGGATTGTTCGGTGAGCTGTTCGCAGATGGAGTCTCTACACCTTGCATTTCAGATGTCACAGGAGCACCGTACCATCTTGATTTTCTCTGTTCCACAGTACTTTACTCCACCCAGTGCAGATGAGACCTAATAAGATGTTATGGGGAGATATCAGGAACTGAGCCAAGGAGAAAGTGCATTGCTAAAGACTGCAATCCTAAGACCCAGGGAAACAGGAAGTGACTGTGGATGGTTGCCTTGTGTCTATCTAGTGTGAGCAAAATATCATGTTCTGCTAGTTTCCTAATGGCAGAAGTGGTGCTCAGGCACTGTTGTGACAAGTTTGTACAAGCACCTACCTAGAGCTCAACGGAGACTTTCTCTTCAGTTGTTTAGTTGTTGAGTCACAGGGAGTTAAAGGTTGGAGACAGAAAAAAAGCTTTTAGGTCACTTTTCCCTCACCATTCCAAATAACGCAGACAAGTTCAGCCACAATATGTTTTCCAGGCTTTTGTCCATTTAATTGGTTTTGTTATGTGTGTTACTTCTTCTAGAAAGCAGTTATATCATTGTATGGGCCTGATGGCAGGAAAAAGCATGAAGAAAAGTATCCGTTGTCTTCTCAAACAAACAAAAACCAGGGAGATAGTTTCATGCTTTATTTTTACTTCTCTTTTGTCTCCTATCTCTCCTCAAGACAATAGAGTCAAACTGGCGGTGTGGAAGGCACAGTTTACAAAGGATCCACTGCCGAAGCGAGACAAGCAAAGGGGTTTATTGTTTACAGTATGATGATCAGAAGATAGTAAGTGGCCTACGAGACAATACTATTAAGGTGAGAATGCTCCAAAATGGCATACTAATGGCGTGCAGTGTCTATGCCATAAATAATAATGTCCTAATTTCAGTGATACCTACTCAATCTCTTGTTAGTAACCTAGCCTTCTCCTTCCCCCACCTCACACCTGCACAGCATGTATGCCTCTTTTATCTGGCAAGAGAGACCCTGTTTTCTTGCAGACAGAGTTCACTAGCAGAGTGTTTGTCCATCAGTAATTACAGGCTATGTAATTACTGTGCCCTGTACCCTGATGAGAAGGGAAAAACCAATGTTCATAGTAAAGCCAATAATATCAAAGATGTTAATGTATTGCACCAAAGAGCCTGTAGAAGACTCTACAGATGCCACTAAATGCGTTCTAACTGCACTATGGATGATGTGTTGTAGTAGAAAACAGACCAGTCAAACCAGTAAGTGCTGAAAGATTAAAACCTTACTGAGCTGTCTGGTCTTGAATGTTTGTTATCTTAGATCTGGGATAAAAATACATTGGAATGCAAGCGAATTCTCACCGGTCACACGGGTTCTGTCCTGTGCCTCCAGTACGATGAACGGGTGATCATCACTGGATCTTCAGACTCAACAGTCAGGTGTGTGCTCGTGATTTGGAACTTTCTGTTTGCCTCTAAGATTTTAGTCTTGCAAGCTGCTGAAATGATCTTTTCTTAAATGGCTGCTGTTCGATGAGTTCCGTGAAGTAGTTCAGCATATTTGTTCAGGAGTGTACTGTCCTTGTTTATCAGATGTCCATGCAAATGGCTGTCAAGGAGAAATGAGAACCTAAGCAAAGGCCAGTCGAGGTCAAGATGACTTAGGAAGGCCATCTGGCATTTCACCAAGGTTTTGCATGTTTCGACACTCCCTGAGTATGTTTTAAATTCTCCCCAAGAATAACTTTTTTTAAAAGTTGGTTGAAGTTTTCGAAGCAAGTTTGAAGATTTAGTCATCCATTGTCACTTAATTTTGACAAAAGATGTATGACTAGATCTCCTGTGACTTTTAATTAAATTTCAGCATGATGTTTCTTTTCATTCAATCTTTCTAACCTTGCTTTCCTTCCAGTCGCCAACAAAAGGCTAGACACCTCAAGTCAGCACTTGTGGTGCATGTTGTGCAGATGTGAAGTCCACTAGACATGTTACAGGATCCCAGAGAGCCTAAGACCTGCAGTGTAAATACAGGCACATATGAGTTAGTGAATTGCAATATGAACTCGGATGTGAAGGAGCAAGTCTGTCTTCTCCATGTTGTTATATATTCTCTTCTTGTCAGAGTACAAACAATGCCCATGCAGTGAAGTTACAGACAACAAAAAGCTGTGTCAGTGGCCTTTTCTGAAGCTATTAGCATGTGTTCTTATGGGTGCAAGCTCCTCATGGTTATCACCGTGCTTGCATGTAAATACCACTGTTAAGCTAATAACCATTAAATTTAGTTCCTGGCATGTGATGCATGCAGTCTTGTGGTGCTGCTAGATTTTGGGGTCCTATCATTAGTAGGAATCCAGAATTTCAGCAACACTGCCTGCTTGGAGACTGTGTGGGAACTGCACTGTGCTAAACAGATCGCAAAAGGAGAGGCTGATTTCTGTAACAAGCACTTCTTCCGTATCAGACCAGGCAGCCCAAATTGCAGACTGGCTACTTGCCCAGAAATACTTTGTTTCCCACTGTATCTATAAATGTTTGTGCAGACCCCAGAGGCACATAGGATGCATTGCTTTTATCCTTGGGTCTCCTCAGGAAGAGGGGTTTCATCCAATATACAGTACAGATGGGCTCTTAATGCTTCTGAGATCTCAGGGATGCACTTGTCCAAAGAAGTCAGTTAGGACTCCAGCTCCTGTTCAGTTTGGCAACCCTGTCTGCAAACTGCTCACGTGTTAATGGCTGAGGTCTTTAGTCTCTGGGTTTTTCTCCTTTGCATTTTGTAATCGGAATGCAGTTTTCTTTCTCATTTATAGTCCATAAGTTGATGCACTTCAGCCTCCATAACTTAGAAAATAAGACATTAGAAGTTTTTCTCACATCTTGCCTTTTCTTACTGCTCACCTTATTGGCACAGGAAGGTTTTAACTATTGCAATGTCTGATGTGCCTGATGATACAGCCATTTTCTGCTCTCACGTAGTGTATCTGGGATACAGGTGTGGTAGTGCCAAAAGAAATCTCTTTATGGAGGGTAAAAGAAGTTTGCCAACAGAATAACCTAAAAGAAACATTTTTAAGGCTTAAAAATCTTCAAGTCCTAGAAGTTCTGTATGAAGCCTTTGTCTAACTTTCATCTTAAATTACCTTTCAGCTGAAACAGTTGGTTCCAATAACATTAAATTGACATAAATGCTCTGTCTCAATCTGGGTATTCAGCACATTCCTGGAATGTAGCTGTGTACCAGATGCACTGCAGGGTAAATGCAATTCGTGGTGCAGCTTGTGGCAATTACTTATATTTGTTTGAAAAGCATTATCTTGTCTTCTGCTTCTGTATTAATTATCCTTTGAGTTGATAGTCCTGTGAGAGAGGTCAAAAATTAAACCTGTCACTGAACTTGCTTCTCCACAGGTTATGATTATAAGTACTTGTTGACTGGAAATGGAGTGTGTGGTAGGCTGACACAACCAGGAAACATCAGTCTTTAAGGCCATCAGCCTCATACCTCTCCTCAGCACTAAATTCCCTTAATTAAAGAATGCTTTTTTTCCTGGCTGGGCTATTTTTATGGTGTTAACTGCATTGCAGAGTTTTTGGCTGCTGGACTGTCTCAATGTATGCATAGTCAACAGGTTTATGTAATACATCTTTTAATAAACTATTTAATAGATGTAGATATAACTTTGGTGTTTGCTTCTCTAATAGTGCTAGAGTCAATTACCTCTCCCTGTCCCTGTCTCGCTCTGCAGAAAATCCACTGTACAGTTTAACTCTCTTGTCTTTGGTTTGAAATTTGAAACTGCAGGGTGTGGGACGTGAATGCAGGTGAGATGCTGAATACACTGATTCACCACTGCGAAGCAGTACTGCACCTCCGCTTCAATAACGGCATGATGGTGACATGTTCCAAAGACCGTTCCATTGCTGTGTGGGACATGGCTTCACCAACAGACATCACCCTGAGGAGGGTGCTAGTAGGGCACCGAGCTGCCGTCAACGTAGTGGACTTTGATGACAAGTACATTGTATCAGCATCAGGTGACAGAACTATAAAGGTGAGGTGTTTCAGAGGCTTTTTATTTGTAGCAGTGGGGTATTTAATAACCAAGAACAGTGACCAGACAGGGAAGGTGGTCCTTGGCAGTTATTACACAGATCTTCCTTTAGAAGCAGTGTTCTTCCTGCTTCTCATTTCCACTCGTCCCTCCTCTGTTGAGCTTGCACAACTTGTTTACAGAGCTGTATGGCAAATCAGATCCAGGTACAGATGCAGTTGAAAAAGGACTTTTTTTTTTCTGTGTTCTTTTTCAACTTGACCACTTCCATAATCTGTTTCAGTGTCAGTCATTCGAACAGTTATCAGAGGGCAGCATGGGGGCAAAAGTGAAGGTGAGTGGATAGGAGTCACTTAAGTGTTACTGCTATGATCCCAATCTGCGGCATTAAAACTGAGGAAAACTGAGATCCTGTGTAGACTAAATCATAGCCAGAGAGTGCTAAAGCCTGATTTTGGAAGCTAATTCTCATACAGTGTGGGAAAAATCTTCCGTGTACAGTGACCCAAGTTGCTAACAGTTGCAGACTACAGTCACAAGTCATCAGAGGGGTGATTTTCCCAGTGTTAATGATAACATGTTCAATTAAGAGCATTCTGGATGCACCCGTATATCGTACAGATACCAGCTTTTGTTAGTCTCTTCTTAATAATTTTGTCTCTCTGTGGTTCCCTCCCCACTTCCTGTCACAGGTATGGAACACTAGTACCTGCGAATTTGTGCGCACCTTAAATGGCCACAAACGAGGCATTGCATGTCTGCAGTACAGAGACAGGCTAGTAGTGAGCGGCTCTTCAGATAATACTATCAGGTGAGAGAGACACTCCCCGTTGCAGAGTTCTGTGCAAGCATGTTGTCTCTGATTCCCTGGGATGTGCAGAGGTTAGGCAACTGAAATGCTCTGTACCCTTGTCGTCTTTGAAATATGCTTTCTTTGGTATAGAACATGGGGAACTCCTGGGAAGAGATATTAGAAGCGTGTTTTACTGTGTTGTCTTCCATCCTCGGTATCTCAAGAGTCCCATACTAATCAACAAGTTGCATTGCTGTGACAATTCTGGTGTATGAAGGAGCTGGCAAGTACCACTTCCTATGATGTCCTCTTGTGATATTTTAATGGCTATGTGTCTAGTTAAAGGGATCAGATTTGCAGCAAGAGGCATTTAATCCTCTGCAGAAATCCTCCTGGGCTCTCGCCAAACTCTTCTTGTGGTACTTGGCACCTGGTTAAGTTTGGAACAGCTGGTTTAGAGCATGAAGTTCAGTTTGCTGCCTTTTGCACTTCTCCAGCTGCCCTGGCTGCAATCTGAGATTTAACTCCTTCTAGTATCATGAGTCAGGATTTCTCCCTAGATCCTGCAGCTGCTGGCAGAGGGATGTCCCACTAATCTCAGGGTGTACAGAGCAAGCTTGAATAGTAGTGTACGTGATGTAGGGAAATGGCTCTGTCGTGCAAACAGGAGTAAGAGCAACCTCCCTTTTGTCTTTGTCATTGCTTTAAATAATTGTCTGCCTTCTGATAAAACTTGAAGGCTGGACAGTGGAAGCAGAAACCCTTTGCTTTGCACGTCAGTAATAATTTCTCCTCAGTGAGAACGACTCATGCTACTGTTTGCCTGTGGACTTTGCTTGCAACACGCAGCCTCTCACTGCTTCACGTTCTGTAGGAAGATGATGGTTCTTTGGTTGACATCACCAGGTCGTTGTGCCAGATTTTAGCACAGGGCTATCTGAGAGCATTACTAAGAGAGCTGGAACTTCTGTCTCTTAATGAGGGGAAAAAGTATTACAGGCATTGTGTAAGAGTAGCAGCATTTATACATGGTGAGAACTCCTACACTCCAAATAGAAAAAAATAACCCTCTGCAATTGTACTGTGAAACTTGGTCTCAGAGTAAGAAATAGTTAAATATTACAGGAATTAGGGAAGGATCTAAAATATGACTTGCAATGCTAATAAAAATACCTGTCAAGATAGTGATAGCACTAAAGAGGAATACAGCTACTTTTATACTTACATTGGACAAAATCCCTAGTTGACAGATAAATTGTGCTAGAATTTCGGGAATGTTGGCAGTGAATCTTAATGGAAGTCAAGTTTGGCAGCTGTGTGGGCAAGGCACAAGACTTACCTGGTCACATCAGTTTCTCCCAGCCATTAGCAGAGGTCACAAGTCAGTGGAAGGGGGATTAAGAAAGGGCAGGTTACTAAGTCATCTTTGTGGGTGGCTTGGTGCTTTGTATGTTTTATTTTAATCCACTGTAAAATGCCAGATATTGTGTGTTGGCCTTTAGTAGAGGCTGCCTTCTGATACAGAATTTGAAGTTTGTCGTTCCTTAGTTGCAGGGAAACTTTTTCCAAAAGACGACTCTGTGATTTCTAGTTTTGCAACTACAAACATAAGGACGTGAAGTAGCTGAGAAATTGGTATCTTTCTTCTGTAGGAAGACTCCATGTACAAATATTTTTTAGGTTTTGTTTTAGGCCAGAAGTTTCACCAGTGTAAGAGAACAAAGCTATGTAGGCATCGCCATCATTGTGCGGATTTCTATCTGGTGGAAACTGGTCCATCAAGTTTAATCCGATCACTTCAGTATTTTAGCCTCTAGGGCCAAAATTCTTAATTGCTACAGACAAGCATGGTATAGAAAAAAAAGAAAAAGAAGAAAGTTTAGAGCAAGAAAACAGAATCAGACTATATCATCTTCAGTTAATTTTTAAACGAATGGTTGATTTGCATGCGTGTGTTCAACCTCCAGTGTGTGCACACATAGGGATCTGATAGCGGACTGTTTAGGCAAGAGCATTCTCTCTAGGAAATGGGGATTCAGGCTTACCTGCCTTCTGTACGTCTTCCAACTCTGCCAGGGCTTCAACTGAATTAAAGGCTGAGGTAATTGCAGACTTCCCTCTACTTCCAGAGGTTCTCCCAAAGCTATAGGAAGGAAGAGCGGTAGTGTTTTTGACTGTGTACACTTTGTAGTGAATTTTTTTTAGTCAGTTCTCAAGCCTTAAGAGTAGTTCTCTTACTATTTGGTCCTTTGACTATTTAAAGAACTAAAAATTTGAGAAGGTTATTAAATCTGGGAGGTACCCTTGGCACCAGTTCTGCTCTTATATAGCAGTTATCCCTTTTGTACATGGAGGCCCATTCCCCACATGGCTAGAGACATGATCATCTCTTCTAATCCCATTCAGATTCAGGTAAAACCTCAAACTGGGACCTGAAAATACAGGCCTGAATTAGTGTGATGCAGCCTCCCAGAGCTGCTGGCAGTCTTAGGATTGATGACAAGGAATGGAAACACATGGCACAAAAGTTCCTGGCATGAGATTGCTCTTCAAACCTTTCTGCACCAGTTCATTTCTGGCATTGTCCATCCTGTTTACAGTCCTTGAGAGACTTAATGCTCTCTGGCCAGCCAGAGTGCCTTTGGCTGACCTTTGCCATGGAGTTGCTTGCTCTGACCTTGACTGGTGTACTGGTACTTGCGAAAACTGTTGGGATCTTCGCAGATTCCTGAAAGATCAACTTCACGGATCAAAGAATCACCTTCTGCTCCTCATTGGCCTCAAACGTGTGCATAGACAAATCATTTCCCAGTTCTACAGTGACGAAAGAGTTCTGTTCATTCCTCTGTTGTCCAAAGTGAGAGCAGCTTGTCATGGCAGAACAGCTGCAGTCATTATCCACCAACCTTGGGCACACATCCACTGGATCTGGATTATTCCCGGGGGGACCTCAGGAGTCAAATATGTGGGGACAATCTATCTCTTTCTTTGTCTGTCTCTCAAGGAAAAGTGACCTGACCCCTCAGCAGCTGTGCTGCTTCAAGATGTGTCACCCAGAGAAATTCCCCGAACCACCCATATTTCTCACTACTGTGAAATTCATGTCAGTCTGAATGCTAATTGAATGAGCATTTAAGAACGTTTGTGACCGCTTTCTTTCAGCCGTGCGTCAGGGAGCCACAGCAGATACTGCTATTAAAAGATTACTGTATGAGCAGAGCATGTCTCAGCCAGAGTGGAACACCTCTAGACAATACATGTCAAAGAATTTCAGTTCTTGTAGACAAATAATCTTTCTTTATCCATGGTAATTGGGAGTTGTGTCAAAGAGCTGACAAAAGTATGGAAAGCAAATAAGCTCACTTCATAACCGTTTCAAGCGTTTAAATATTTTTCAAGGTCGTGTGTAAGTGTAAAAATTAATGTATTTTAATTTATTCTCTGTGCTAAAAGTACTTCACAAAGCCCAAAACTCTGGGATATTTACAGTTGAGAGAATAACACACTGCTGGGGCTCTTACTGAGATACTGGCTACTGGTTTTGGTGTCAGAACTTTTTTGAAGTATTGGATTATTAGAAACAGCTAGCAGAGAGCCACAGGAATTAGCGAGCAAGAAGAAGACGCATTAAAAATAATAAACATAGAGTGCCCATTTTAGCTTATGCATAAGGTGCCTAGATTACAGAGTAAACATACCTTCAGGGGGAGAAATGGCAAATAAAAAGGGCTTGTTAATTCTTGTACCTTTCACCACTGTATTGATGTCTTAATTTGTCTGATGATAGTCTCTAAATCAGAAATAGGCACGTAGGGGTACAGAAAGAGGTGCGTGCCCTGTGAAGGTGAACTTAGCAATTGGAACAAGCTGCCAAGGGGATTGGTAAGTGTCCCTCTCTTAACGTCTTAAAATCAAGGCAGGATACTTTTTTGAAAAATCAACTTCAGTAAAATAAAGTTATGAGGCTCACTGTGAGGATAACTGGGAGATGACCTCTGTTACTAGAGCAGTAGATACTGACACAAATGATCTTAACATTTTTGGATCTCTGACTCATTTCCCGTGTGATACTGTATCATAACAGGGTCATGTTGAGAAGCACGCATCTGTTTAAGAGCAGGAAAAGGAGTGATGAATGTAGGTTTTTTTCTTTGTTGCTTCATCATAATCTTTACTTCCAAGTTTCCATTAACTACAAACAAAGACTGAATGTTTCATTGCAATGATCAAATATTCAAAAATTCTTAGTGCCTCTTCCTTCTCTCTTCCAGGCTGTGGGATATTGAGTGTGGGGCATGTTTACGAGTACTGGAAGGCCATGAAGAATTGGTGAGATGCATACGCTTTGATAACAAGAGGATAGTCAGCGGGGCATATGATGGGTGAGGCTGTCAGGGCAGTCAATACCTTGTATCTTCCTGTCTGTCTCAGTGTCTCACATCCCACTTTGTGCTGTATTTTCATTACAAATATTAGACTCCTTGTCTGTCATACCAAAAGGACCTTTTCATGGCCAGTACAAAGTATACCTTTTTTCATCTTTTGAAGTAAGCTGGTGTGATTTGATGTGTGCGGTCCAGTTCTTTAGCTTGTAGGAATATCTGACCAACTCAACCTGAAACCTCTTCTAGCTGAACCACTGGTAAGAGTGAGCTTTCCCATCTATGATTATGTCTTCTGGACCATTTGCCGTTACAGACTAGGTGTCTGTGTTCCCACATGTTTCTGTTAGATATTGCCTACTGTTTTTTAGGTGGTTTACTTTGTTGACAGCATTTTTTTTTCTCCCGTTAAGCTCTATAACCTTTACAAGAGGAAATGCAAGAACCACCAGGTCTCAAGAGCAGAAGAACTGCTGTAATTTTCCTTGAACTGGTGTATTAGCTTTGCTGTACTAACAGTTAATTTTCTTCTGTGAGCACTTGCTCTTTTCCCTTCAACAGAGCCATGGTGTTTGTCTATTTTTTCGCTACTAGGAAAATTAAAGTATGGGATCTTGTGGCTGCTTTGGACCCCCGTGCTCCAGCAGGGACCCTCTGCTTGCGAACCCTTGTGGTAAGAGCTTTTGGTAGGGGTGGTGGAGGGGGCAGAAAAATGTGCTTGATCAGGGCTATCTTGAGCCATGAAAACTCAAGTAGCCCCAGTCTGCAGAATTTGGAAATCATTTCTAGGGGTCTGGCTTCTTTGCGTGTCCAATGATTTTTTTAATATTGCAAGCTATAAAGCATTAAAAATTAGAACCTGTGGAGGTTTCATTCACTTTTTAATAGTTTTGTTCTGTGATTTGAAGTTAATAACTAAATCCATTTTTGAGACTTGTCTGTCCTGGAATCCATGTGCCAATGGGTTTACTTTAACCTGTGTTTATCTAATGATGCAGTAGTACGTTGTCTGAATTTTTGACATGAAATTTCTTAAAGAAAGGTGAGACATTCCAAACTTGAGGAACAAGGACAAAAACACCCTTGTAATTGCATTTAACTGGCTTTTGGATGTTCAAGGAAAGAGAACGTAAGGACTGGAAGAGACGGTGAAATCGCATCATCCTTGAACAGGAACTACTACTTTCATGCTGTCCATTGATAGTTAGTGCAGGTCTGATGATGGTGTGGTTAAAATGTCATTGTGTGAGTGTTAACAGCATTTAGAGTCATGCTTAACAGTGGCTCTGCACTGGCCTTGGAATAATACAGTAAGGTTGTGAGAAGAATGCCAGTACAGCCGAGGCTGTGGGGATGGTTCCTAGAAGCATTCCTCCATCACATTCACCCCAAAAAACGTGCATTATTGCTGCTCTGACAGCACTTGCCCTGGGGATAAAGGAAGATTTCAGTCCAGTACCAAATTCTCATTGAAGAGGAAGTACTAAATGTATTTATTTTTAGATAAGAAATGTTTGGGCAGCATTGGAGTTGGTATGTTAGACCTTTTCCTGCTGTGGCATGTGACTGTAGTCTGTGCTCTAAACCAGGATCACACCAAGGCTGTCTGATTCTCTAAAACTGTGGTTACCTCTCACCTGCTGAGCTGCACTAGTTGACCTTCTGCACACACACCCACTGGCCACCTGAATTGCTCCTGTTGCTGTAGATTTTGCTAAACTGTTTTACTTCACATTTGGTGCAGGCTGTGAGGATTACTGTGACTCAGCTGACAGGCAGTAGATCATTAAGCCATGCTAACTCTTTTCCAATCATGTATTTGGACCATAAGCTGCAGAGTAAGAGTCTGTGAGAGCCTTGGATGCCTGCAGGTACTATGTTGAAAAACCTTCTTGTTAGCCAAACAGAACTGCAAATAGTTTCATGGCTGAAATCCAGAAAAACCCTTTGTCATCAGCCACCCAGTTGCACACTGTGGAACAGCTCTATGCTCATGAACACATATCCTGAGAGTCTAAGACTTCGGCTTGGTATTAGCAGTGTTCCTGCTCTAGCCTGAGACAAATGTGTGCCTAGTAACCTGTAGACTTAATTTAACTGGTGTGATTTCCTCTGCATTTTCCAGCAGTGGACAGCCAAAGTGCCCCAGCTAATTATATTATAAATCAGAAGCGGTGGGATGGAAACACTGTAGGAACCTTAACACATGGATACTCATAAATCCCCATTTGATAGCAATGGAGGGGGCCAGAAGAGGGGGGGCAGAGGAGGCTGTTGTGGTGGTTTTAGGACTTTTCGTGTTTATGACAACAGGGTGTCCTTATACCCGCTTACCCATGGTTTGTTTTTTTTTCCCCTCTTCCCCCGGCCTCCAAAATTAAACCTGGCTGCACAATGAACATCGTGAGTCTCCTGCTGCTCGTGTTCAATTTTCAAACAGTAGGAGGAAAGTGCACAGATAACAAATGCTCGCCGCATGCCAGGTCCCTTCCAGTTTTGTCTTCCGTTAGCTGGAACAGTGGCCACATGTATTTGACAGAAGCTTTCCAGGCACAGAATAAGCACACAAGTTCAGCTTTCCTTAAGAGGTTCAGGTCCTTGTGGCCTCAGCTTAGGCTGCGCAGTCTGCTTATTGCCACTGCAACAGCAAAGGGCGGGTGCTGTGTGGAACTTCTAGGGCAACCTTTTTTAGCCTACGGCAACTGGGAGAAAAAAGGGAGTTTTGAAAACAGGCTTTGAAGTGCTCTCTCTCACACAGTATCTCTGTGAGCAGTCCCTCAGTGAATATGACTGCTGTAGTGATATTTTTTAGCAAGAACTTCACTTACTTCACTGCTACAACACAGACTCTGGAAAAACATTTGTCTTTGGAATAGGTGGGCAGATAGAAACCCATAAAGCGTTTTTAAGGCAAATTTGAGTTATGGTTAGAGGATCAGAAAAGTTCCAATGACTGGACCTTTTTTAAAATTTCTCTTAAAAATAGAATCTTTCTTTTGTGTTTGTGTGTATTTTCAGTTAATTTTAATTTTAAAATGCAGAGTTTCACTTTAAAGCAGCTGTTGTGGTTTGCAAACCAAGCTGTATTTTTGTAGTCCTGTGCCATAAGACAGAAGCTTCCCATTTAGTAGCTAACAATTCTCTTTTGCTAAATATTTGAGAAACTGTATTTGCTGTACTAAAATATTTTAAAGCATGTGTTTTTTTCCTGACCCTAGGCCCCTTACAACATGTGAGCTCTAAAAAGAAATATTTGTTAATAGAAGAGATGGGGGTCACTCTACTTGCATGGTTTCTGTTCTCTTCTGAACAAGGACGCCACTGCTCACTCTTGCAGCAGTGTAAGCACCAAGAAAAATTAGGCAACACAAAAGGGAAGGCATAGTGAATTTGCTCTGTGATATCCAGGATCTTGCCATTACCTCCCGTTAATTACAGTCTGAACTCTTGCCAAATCGTCATGCCAGTTCCACTCAGCCTCAGAGCAGAATGCAAACTGCCTATAAAGAATGCCCTTTCTAGTTCATATTTTTAGAACTGCTTAAGAGGAATTATTACTGTGTCACTGGACTTTACAACGGGCTCCTTAGTGTCCTCCAATATTAAGTTCTTTCCTCTTCAGCAGCGGCAGTGGTGCCAAGTTTGGAATGCAAAGTTTTCATCTCTCCCCCTGTAACCTACTGCATCTGGGAATCTGTGATTTCAGGAAAGAGTTTCACCATGGAACAAGAAAGACCATGCTCCTGTCTGCCTCACCAGACAGAATTGTGTGGTGGAGGGAGCTTGGTTTGTTCCACACAGTGCGTGTCCAATATTGGGATTTAAGGAATAACGGGATATCTGTAATGTAAACTTCCGTGAGCCCAGTACTCAGATATGGCAAACCCTTTTCACTGAAAGGGGGCTTAATTTACGCTCTGTGATGGTGATGCACAGTGTGCCATGTGGGGTTTACTGAGAAATGAGTATAACACTAGAATCCAAGCCCAAGTTCATCTTCCTGGCTCCAACCCAGGTGCCAGCAAGTTTGTGAAGTAACATACTGTGTCTCCCACTTGGATTTAGGAGCATTCTGGAAGAGTCTTTCGACTTCAGTTTGATGAGTTTCAGATCGTCAGCAGCTCACATGATGACACCATCCTCATCTGGGATTTTCTGAATGATCCAGCTGCCCAAGCAGAATCCACTCGTTCCCCGTCCAGAACATACACCTACATCTCAAGATAAATAACACTACACTGTACCTCACACTTGCACAGGTAAAAAAAATTTAAAAAATTAAAAAGAGGCTCAAAGGTGCATGCTGCTTGAATAACTAGCTGGTCTATCAATATTTCTCATCTTGCTAGAACAGTAATTACAGTGTCATGTAAAAGGGCAGGAATGGTTTTGATACCTTAGGATAGGGACTTTATTTTAGGATTTGTGGCATGTGGCGCCTGTGAGTTCCCCTGAAGAACTCCTCCTCCTCCGTCCATCATCATCAATAATTAAATCAGCTATCACTGCTGTCCAGAAGGAAGAGGGTTTCTGCAGAGCGAGTAGAGCAGCTGCTGCCTAACAAGGGGATGCAGATGGCCTGACCCTGGGCAGTTGTCTCCAGGCAGGAGGGTTTTGCCAAGAAGCATCAGCTTTATTCCCTCCCTCTGAAGTGACCATTCTTCTCACTCTGCACCAAGCTGATTCAAGAGAACAGTTTGGCTAGAGGAGGAGACACTGAGGCACAAGCCCAGGCAAATTAAATTGAGATGCATCAATGTGCAGAATCATTTACTGATAGGGCCTAGCCCTCATTCTCTCTAACACAGCATGGGTGTTAAATTGTTTGTGTCAGAGCCTGGTTGGTTTGCTCATCACTTTACCCTTTTGTCTTGGCCAACACAGTGTGGAGAAGACATAATGTTTCATATATTTGGGTCAGTTGTAGAGTGGATTTGATGTATATGAGTGGAGTGGGATAGCATGATTGCCCACTTTGGTGGGTACGTGCACCATTAGTGTTAGTAGCTTGAGAAAAATGGTAGAAGAGCTGACAGGCTTCTGTAGAGGGGTGTCCACAGTGACATTTTCCCACGAAAATGCACTTGTCATGGGGCACACCCTGTATCCTGTTTGACTGGCAAATATACAGTGATGCTCTGGAGCTATCAGGTCAGCCGTCTTGATTTTCTCAAACACTCTGGTCAATCAGATGTTCTTTTAAATCATTAAAAGGTTTAGTACAAATGGGGTTTGTTTGGTTTGTTCTGTTTTTTGTTCCCAGGACTCATTTAAGCTGCAGTATTTAAATTATCTGCCAATGCCAGGACAAAAGAACTATCCACGTAACCAATACTTGCTGAAGAGAGAGGCTCTCAGACTTGTTTCTGGAACAAAGTTGGCATGCGGTTGATCTCAGACAGGGTCTACTCAGCGCGGCTGACTGCTAAAGTGCTGCTATATCAGAAGATTACTTTTATCTTTCATGAACAGTTAACATTTTTAAACCTTTCCATCCCTTTCCTCCCTTGTCCCCCTCTTCCTGTTCACTCCTCTTCCCTTTTCCCTGTTTGGTTCCCTTCCAAACCC
The DNA here is from genome assembly GCA_013389905.1 of Sula dactylatra. Taxonomy (NCBI): domain Eukaryota; kingdom Metazoa; phylum Chordata; class Aves; order Suliformes; family Sulidae; genus Sula; species Sula dactylatra. The sequence goes on from WEKW01000836.1 coordinate 51,762, forward strand.
AGTCACAGATGTCCTATGAATATATTTAAGATGTTGCCAGAATGTGTTGCTTTGCTGTTAAGCAGAAGACTTACAGCCACAGTGCACCCTGCTGAGAGAGTCACTTCAGGGTGGATGGGAGGGTGGGTGGGAACGAGGCTGCTACTCTCAGACTGAAATCAATATCCATTGCTAGGCCTTTGAAAAAGCATTCAGCTCTGAAGAGCAACAGAAACACTTATAACAGCCAGACCAGCTCCCCCCTCCCCTGACTTCCCTGCGGCTTTTGGCTGTTCTGACTGCAGACCTATTTTTTGTGGAGAGAGGACCCTTGAAATTTGACTATTATGAGCCAAATCCATCTCTCTCCTCTCCTGCCTGCTCTGCTAACCCTTTGGAAGCTGGATGTGTGTTGTAGTCTCCCTTAACATCTGCTTAGCTGGGGAATGCTAGTCAATGAAAAGTTAAACCCTCTTCTGCCAAAGTCCCAAGCATGATGGACTGGGGCTGAGATCCTGTCCACCCCCACCCCGGGTGAAACGTTGGCCCAGAGCAGTATTTCACTAGCAAAGGGATTATCTGTACCATCTTCCTCCTGCTGTTCTTCCTGAAGACAAGGTGTTGCTGATGGCTTACCAATCATTCTGTAAATTGGAGGAAGTTGGAGACTGGGGTGAGGAGGAAAGCTGGACGTTGCTCTTTTCTTTCCACTCCGTCTCCCCTCAGAGAGGCTGTAGCTGGGTGCTGACAGAGGGAGCTGCTAAAAATCTTGTGGAGCTCTCAAAATTGAGCCACCCTAGAGTGGAGACACTACACAAACACTGTCCATGACAATAAGGTTTTGCTTGCATGAGCACCAGTGGGGCACAGTCCCAGTGATGGCAGATGGGTAAAATGAGTATGGTTGTGAGTACAGTCAGTACAGTTAGCAGTGGCTCCAGGCCAGTTCTGAAGAATTTCTGGGGCTGGCCTTGCTGGAAAGCCTTCTGAGGGAGAGCCTTTGGTGTGCTTCTCTAACCTATGTGCATGCTGCATTGCGGTTTAGGGACACAGGCTGATTAGTCCCTTTGCTGATAGCTGAGCTGGATCTTTGCTTTCTAGCTGAGGCTTCTGCAAATTGCCTTAGTTTAGAAGATAAAAATAGCCCTGAAGAGGAGGGACATGAGAAACAATTCTGCATGCCTCTGAACTAGACAGAGGGGTCTGAGGGAAAAGAGCTGTTTTTACAGAGCTGGAAGGAATTGCAGCAGGCCTGCATTTGGATCAGGAAAGACTGTGTAAAGCAGTCCCTGGCTATTCCAGGTTTGGGCCCAGATCATCCACTGTAGGTCTTGAATAACCCCCACTGCCTCAGTGGGGAGTTGCTCCAATCCCACAGTAGGAAGTTGGGACCCTTCGTCTCTGGGCTGGAGGGGTTTTAAACTGGCTTTGTCAAAACCCTCTACACATGGAACTTGGCAGATGGGAAATTTTTTTAAGCTATTCTCATCAACTTCGCTTTGCCGGGGAAGCAGTTGCATTGTTTCTAATTGCTTGGGATGCACTTTTTCCACCAATGAAATTTTCCAAGGAGCTGGGCCAAGAGTCCCCAAGGAGCAGTCCAGAGGGCTTAAATCATTTTGGTGACAGCTTAGACAAGAAGGTGATGGAGTTATGGAGGGAGGGGAAACTGGTGCTTGGGGAGTACCTAGTGCAGTTCCTGAACCACGTGGCCAGCAGTGTTAAGCACTCAGCTCCCTGTATTATCATTGAGTCTAGAGACTTCATCAGTTCTAAAGAGCGCCTCAGAGCATGTGGTGACACTTCTGTTTTCTGTTTGACCTATTACTGTAAAAGAGTCAAACAAGTTAACAACTCAACTCTGTTCAGGTAACACTGACAGTGTGACTTACCTCTGCAGAGTCATAAAATTTCTGAGTCACAATGGTAAGTTCATCCGCAACTAATTTTGGCACTACTTTTAAGTCTAGGAAGGCTGTTTTGGATTTCAGGCAGCTCTGCATATCAGGCATACTGCAGTCCCAAAGCCGAAGTGGCAAGGGAGCAGAGAGAATCAAAGTTTACATCCCAGACTTTGCTGAGTTGAAGTTCTGAGTCTTATTCTTAATGTTATTTGAACATTGTTCTTCTAAGTTGATTTACTATAAGGTCTGCAGCATGGTTGCATATCAACAGGGGCTTATATGACCTTGGCTGCAGATTTAATAGTTATTTTCCTCAGTTTGGTCATCCGCTGTCTTTTACATTTAGGTTACTGTAGAAAATAATGATCTGTTACTCCAGCCTCTGAAGGCTGCAGAACTTCCTGATACTTTAATTGCATCTTTGTGGGCAGTATCTGCAAGGATGCATTTTATTTTACTAGCTGAGACAATTTTGGAGAACCGGAAGACTGGCTGGCCAAACACCAAGACACCACCATTGCAGATTGTCCTTGGTTGTCATAGCCCTGCTGCTCCATGCTGCTATTCTGTAACTTCTAAGCACTGTTGGGTCTTCAAGTGGTACCGTAGTTTGAACTCTGCTGTATAGAGCTGTTTAAGGTACAGTTAGTGATCAACAGCTGAAATCCATTTTTGGCACATGGTAAGAACGATGTCTTGCCCTCAAGAAGGAACTGTGTCTGGGTACTTCATACAGAACCACAGAAGGGTGAGGATTCCTACCCCACTCCCCCAGTTGTACAAATTTTCTGATAGCTAAGAAGGAAACTGAAGTTAACTGATCTAACTTGAACTTGAAACTGCCACAGCCTGACATTTGATGGTGTTTATTGTGCACCCAGGGAGGAGCAATCTGGTAAGTAGATCTCCCAGTGTCAGAAGAAAGTGGCTTTTTCAAACTCCCCCCCCCCC